>CAUJNA010003228.1:1489702-1849702 GCA_963377175.1 Effrenium voratum
TGTGGTTTTGGGAAACCAACGGTCGAACCACCTTTCTGGGTCCCTAACCCGAAGGAACCTCTGGGTTGGACTCCAAGGGTTCGGTGCCTGGGGCTGGGGTCCCTTTTGTTTAATGGAGCACACGATCACTGCAACTTATGGAACACAAACGCAAAACACATACTGCATAAGTTGCATAAGCCCTGGATCTGCGAGCTTGCGCAAATGAATCTGTCCAGAGCAAAACCTAGGGGGCTAGGTTATTTCACACATTCTTCTCTCATCATGGCTTAATTGGCCTCAACGCAGCCAACCCCATGCAAGTCATGCAGGCACTGCTTCGTGCGGGAAGCTGAGCCAACGGTTGCGAGAGAGGCAAGTGGTGTGTGTTGTGAACATGACTTCCATTTGCTTTTGCGGCCCCAGGAAAAACTAAAAATATGTCCGGTAGTGATAGGTTCCCTCTAAACCCCACCAGAGAAAATAAAACAATATTCTTAAGAACATGGAAGATTAGGCACATCCAGTGTGATTCTCTTTTTTTGCCAACCGGATCCACCCCGAAGCGATTCTTACATTGGCTGGGTGAAGATGAAGGAAAGCCCAAACGGCGCAACAGCGTTGGCAAGCTAAGCCTGGTGTTTGCAGAGAGTCCGAATTCTTTCCCCCACGAGTTCTATTGCTTGTGTGTCAATACAGTAGCCCCAAAATGGTGAGAGTTCTCTTCGTTTCCCCTCAAAAAACACCCCAAATAGCAACTCCTGGCGATTTGGAGGTTGCAGGCAACACAGGTAACACAGTGTCTGCTCTTTTTAAGGTTTGTTTGCGGGAGGGTAGGCCTTGTATCATTTATCCATAAATGTATGTAACAGAATTGTCCAATGCGACGCATATACCTTGCATAGGTGCAACCAAACTGGAGGCAGTGTTGACCTTCCGTGGTCTTTCACTCTCAACAAGTTACAGCAAACTAAGAGCCAAAAGGAAACCGGCATGGACCTCAAAGTCTGTCAACAAACACAACCACAAGGTTCTTGGGCACAAGGACGTGGTGCTCCTGATGCTTCTGGGTTTGAGAGTCCCCCATCCCCAACTGTAGACTACCACTCATATTGTCAGTGACTGACATGGAGCAATAGCATCCGGTCGACCAAACCTGACCCAAACCCTCATCTTGGCATCCATTGCAGAGAGGTTTGTTTGGGTTGGGTTTGCTTCTTTGAACCGTCCTTTACTTCTCCCTTGACCAAAGTACCTGGAATATGTGGACATACCAAGAACCGTGTTGTTGGACCAACACAACGAAACCAACAGGTCAAACGATCGGATTGGAGTTTGGACAAGTGAGATTGTCTTCAAAATCAGCGAACTACGATTGGGCCAAAACGACGGCCATGCAGTTCCTTGCAAACCATGCGCGCGCAAATAGACACGTAGGGTCGTTTTATTTTGTTTTTGGGTATTGGGTTTAGCCCAGTTGCCCAGCGGCTTTGGAAGACAAAGGGGCCCTTCTATCGACCCTGCTGAGGAAGCAAACAAGTGGACAAGTACTTGGTGCCACTGAACAACGGGCGTAGCATTTTGGGATCTCAAAAAAAGTGGAGCACCCGGTTGGACGGTTCCACATCCACCTGGAAGGGTCGAAGGGTCGAAGTCGCCCGGAGCATGCAGTCGCGCACGGAAGAAGAAACGTGGCGGTCAGGCCAGGCATCTTCACCTGCCAGCTGATGTACGTGTGTATTCTTGAGGTTGAAACTTGGGTGCTGTAGATCCAACAGCAAAAGTTAAACTTTTTGCTGGTTAAAAGGAAATATGAGGGAATCCAAAAAGTTAAAGTCTAAAGATCCAACCCAATGGCAGTAGAGGAAAGGTTTGCAGGTGACCCAGACAGACAGCTGCCAGCAACTCAAGAGAGCATCCTGACTGCATAACGTCTATAACTGGGTGAAGTGAAGTATCCTGCCAACGTTACTGAAGCACTTTGAAGCCGCGTTGCGGAAAGTGTAAGGCTCACCCCGGAGCCCCTGATTTTACTCAGTTGTTCAGTGACCCTGGAAAAACAAAGGGAACCCTTCTTGGGGAAGACCATTTTTAGGGGGGCAGCCACAAAAAAAGGGGCAAAAGGAAGCCCGCGTGCCCGGCTTCGATACATGCCCAATACATTCCGATGCATGCAGGACGGCCCAAACGCACAAAAGCTTGGGGAAGACCAACATAGAGCACTGGGATTCGTCTGTTTGGATGGTAGAAGCAGTTTATGGACATGCCCCGCACACGTGTGGCTTCCCAGAATCTGTAGTGGATACAGGTCGAGGCACAGAAACCTCTGGTTGCACCAGGGCGTCATGTCAGAACTGGCCAGAGCACCCCCAAGCACCTTGTGACTGTCCAGAGCGTGCTGTCGAGGCCTCGATACGGCCGGGAGGCTTTGGACGTCTCCCAGAGACCGAAGCATCCAACCTCCCGTCTTTCAACCGCTTTGTTAAGACCTCAATTTGAGGAATCCACTGCAAAAACTGGTGCTTGAAACCGTCTGGATGGTTGCTTCCTAAAACTTAACCTGGAACATTCAAAAGGAAACCCTAGATATCAACCGTTCGGTGAATTCTACAAACCGACCTGAAATAAGCCATGGTCCTCCCAAGAATAAAAAGCTTCATGGTCGAGCAAACCCGAGTGAGGGGTTACTAACAGGATCCCTCTGGTGGGTTTGGCAAGGTGAGTCACAGGGACTCTGAAATTGGCCAGTGATGCGCAAACTACCACGGGAAAACACTGTGTTGTGCCGGAGAGTAGGGGAAACACCATGCCTCACCTCCTAGCCCTTCATGCGCGTTCGACCTTTCGGAAGTCTACTTTCGCGCGCACCAAGCCATATTGACCCAAACAACCGCTGACCTGCAAGCATTACCTCAGTTGCCCAAAGGGCCTGGAAGCAAAAGGTTAACCTTTTGGGACCTTTACTTAAAATGCCCCCAAAATGGGAAAACCAAAAGGTCAAAAGGTCGGCTTTGGACAACTGAGTTGCTAATACTCCCAGATTTTGGACATAAGGAATCCCCCAGTGCCCTCACTGGTGAGCTCGTTTACCACATGAGCCGATTCGCTCCGGTTTGGGCTTGACTCAGTTCCTGGGCCTCCGATTCGACACTTTCTGCAAGCCTTCCCAAACAGCAACGGTTGGCCCCATATGAATCAAAATCCAGTTTAGAACACAGGGGGCTGAGTGAAATGTGGGGAATCAGATGTATTTTTCTGACCTCATATGAACAAAAGAGAGTTTATTGTTGGGGGGGGGGGGGCGGTTTTTGGCCTCTCCAAAAGTGGTCTGATTCCCCACCTTTCGCCCAGGGACACCCCCTTGAATAAACTGGGCTGATGAATATGGGGTTCACAGAAAAACACATGAAGTCGAAGATTTAGGACCAACATCCGAAAGGCGAAATATGTTGGTCCAAATATTGGTTGAAATCCAGAATAAATTGGTTGAACTGTTGGTTGAGGTCCACAGAACACTAGATCCAGAAAACCTATTGTCATGTTCCATAAGGTGAAATCGCAAGTCGCTTCAATGGATCGCCACGGATTCCTCTGGGGCGCCCGGGCTTGTGATTCGGCCGCCGAGATTGGCCGAGGCGGCGCCTGCGGCGCGGTCCACGGGCTTCAGGCAGAAAATGCGGGTACCACCCTCTGTTTTGCGTGGAACAACCCGAGGCAACTTTGGAAAACCAGGAAAAACCAGGAAAAACCAGGGAAAATCAGGGGAAACCGAGGAAACAAGGAAAAATGTTGCTTGAAGGGAAACTGGAGTCATTATGTTGACTGTTTTTGGGGGTTGTCAAAGTCAGAAACTGGGGTGGCTTTCCATTAACCTACTATTTAGGGGGTGACTTTGATAGTGGTGAACTAATGGGCCCAGGAAAACCGAGGCCATTTTGGGGGGTCACCTAATTGAGACACATCCAGTTGTTGGATTGGGACTTGGTGTAACTCTGGCTGGGGGACCACCAGTTGCCCCAAGTTGCCCCAGTGATATCCATCATATCCGCGGCTACAACCTACTAGCTTGAACATCTACGCAAAGATCCGTGCCTGTCGGGAGCGACTGCGATCCAAGCGCTTCACCTCAGTGAACGGCGGGTTACGGCGAAGTCGATCGCCTGGCTTTCGGGTTCCAGCTTTCATTTTTCCCGCGGTTGTATGGGCGTTAGGCTCTTTTTGAGGAAGTCCTATGAACCCAAACTCCGAAGGGCTTTTGGGACCTTAAGTAAGGATTCCTCAGAGCGTTATGCAGATCTCCCTGGTCTGGGAACCATGACGATGGCCATTTTTTCTGTCCTGTACCTGTTTTGGGCCTTTTTTCAAGGAACACCCGGGGGCCCCCCGGAGACACACCCATAGTAGCCACCATGGACATGTGCCCCGTCAAAATTGTGTCCTCCCAAGGACTCAAATTGACCGGGTCTGGGATCCTGACAATGAAGCCGAAGGGTCTGATAAGGGGAACACAAGAACTCACTTCCTGAGCAAACTGGCCGAAGAAATCCAAACCTTTTGCCACTCACATCGTCTTCCCAAAGTTGAAAGTCCGAAACGGAACTCAGGAACTGGGAGGAGGGGGGAGGGACTGAAGGCCGCCACTTCGCAGAGGGAGAAACAGGCGTGGGTGGGGGGTGATGGAGTGGCCTTTCGATATGACGGGGTAAGCCCAGATTGGCAGAACTGGGCACCTTGGCTTGGCAACAGGAATGAGTTCATCAACCTTTTCCCAAATCGGACATGCAAACTATATAGTGGAATTTGTCTGTGGCTACTTCTTGATCAATCTGCGGTACCGAATTCACGGCTTCACGGGGCCCTTTGGCTTGTTTGCAACTAGTGTTGCCGGTGCATTGCTTGTCTTCCTTTGAGTTTAACCAAAACGAAAGCATCTTGCCACGGGAGACAAGGGGTCCGGCTTTCCTATGGAGCACGGATCTGGTGCAGAGCGGTGTTGCTGGGTGCAAGGTGATCCTGGGTGCCAGCAGAGGCTAGACATTGGTGGGGGAGGGATCGGGCCATCGTGGACCATGTCAATATAAGCTTTCCCGTGAAACAAAACACATTTATGGGTGATGGTGTTGCAAACCCAAACCCGTGAGGTCGCCACAATTTCCTCAGAAAGAGTTGCTCAAACAGAAAAGAAGGACCCCCTCAAATTGCTTTCAACACTTGTTTTCCGCCAACCTGCTAACTTGACAATGCGTCCAAAAACGCCACAGTACTGTTTGCCTGTCCAGAATGAAGTTCATGGCCCCACGAATCCGAATCGGACTCCGATTCCTGGAGAAACCGGTGGCTTCCGTTTGGTTTGCCTCTCAAACATCAAGGGGGTGCTCCAGCAAGACACCCGGCACACCCATTTCAGCTAGACTCCATGCTCGATTTCGCGCGCTGGGCACCCTGCCGCGCGCACTACCGCGTCCAAGGTCTCAGTCGTGCCTCAGGCTATTGCAAGGGGCTGACATGGGCTGAAAGACCCAGACCTTCCCTGGCAGGAGAAAAACAAACATACCACGTTTTGGTTGGCTGGTGTAAAAAAAAGAAAAGAAACTCACCGCAACAAAACAAAAGTGGATCTCTAGGGACACCCGCCCCAGAAAAGGGTAATGCTGCCGCCTGCTTTGCTTCAGAGTCATCGACAGCTTTCTGGCAACTCCTAGCCCAAAAGCTTGCAAACATGTCCTGAGAATGTGGCAAACTTAGAGACAGCACAAGGACTGTCAAAAGAAACTACTGGGTGAACCTGCCATTGGAGGCCCAAAGCCTTCGGCACGTGGGGAATGGTCCAACAGGCAGCGACCCTTGGGCCAGAGGCCGCCCCGCTGGAAGGACCCACTGCGAAACCACGAGCAGCAAGGCAGTCCTTGACACCAGGATTAAGCAAGGAAGCTGCATGGGAGGCTCACAAACCCAAACCCAAACCCTGTGTTGGGTTGTGGGCTACCTTTGCGCTTTCCACTCCAAAAGGGGCTCGTGTTCAATTAAACTGTTTGGGACCAGTTTCTGTTCAGCCGACAATCCAGCAGAAACAGCGGCTAACATAGTTGCATTACTGGAATGGTCAAGACAGCTATTGACTATTTCCATCGTGAAACTGAAACCAATAGCAAAGAAAACTACTCCTTCTGCTTCCACGTCGAGAAATCAAGCTCTTTTCTAGGGAGAGAAACACCGAGCCATTCTGGGCCTGATTCCCCTCCCAAATAAACCAGCTGCGCCCACAAAGGCCCCGGGCGAGCTCGAGTGAGTGAGTGCGATCGCACTCCCACTCTTCTTTTAAAGAGGAGCCTCCTCCCTTCTTTTTTGGTTTTCACCCTTCCGTTTTCACCTCCAAAAACGGAAGTTAGAACCAACCCAAGGAGCCCCCTCCCACCCCCCCCCTCCGACCCCCCCCGACCCCGCCCCCGGACGACCCCCGAAGCCAACGACTCGGCGCCCCCGCGCCGCTGCTGCTCCGAGAGGCTGGCGATGGCACGGCCGTGCCTCGCGGTGTTGTCCTCGGCTTCCGGTCGCTCCCTCCGGTCGCTGGCGGGTCCGGTCGCTGGCGGGTCCGGTCGCTCCGGGCCGGTTCAGTTCGGTTCCCCCGTTTTGGTCGGGGCTCGAGCTTTGTCTCTGCTCTCCGGCGGGGAATGCAACTTGTGAAGGGAAGCCCAAAGGACACCTTGAAGGAAAAACAGGAGGATTTTGGGGGGAGCTGTAAAGAGTTGAGAAAGAGGGTACATCAAGAAAGACAGTACAATGCGGAAATGTGTGCCACAGCCACCCCACCAAACACCTCAACTCCAAACCCAAGGTATCCCCAGATGATTTCGACCGGCAACCGCCCAAGACTATTCAAGAGCACGGGGCAAAAGCTGGAGTCTCGCTTTTGAGGATCGTTGGCTGTGGTCCTAAGACTTGTTTTTTCTTGTTTGTAGAGCTCTTTGCGCAGCTTCCCTCCAAATGGCGGTTTGGATTGGTGCTTTGAAGGATAAAATTTCCCATTTGCCCTCTCGGTTCAAATAATCCCAATCCAAGCCACCAACTAAGGGTCACCTGATTGGCAGTTTGACTCAAAAGGCTCCGGCAACATGAGGGATGGCAAAAGGAATTGCGACACAAGCGACGGAAGAGTGAACATCCCTCCAAGCAAACATTCAGGTGTTCTCAAATTCACTTTTGGGGGCGATGTTCCTTCTAAGCACCATTTAGAGGGGTTGATTTTGAGGGAACCCCTGCAAGAATTGGACGAAACAAGGGACCGGCTTAATGGACAACCACTGTGCTGAAGACCCCGTCAAAAAAACGGACAAAAGGAAGCAACCCACTCAGCAGTGGACCCATTCCATGCGATTCCAGCGGCGGATACGCCTGCAAGGGACAAGTCCAACTCGGAGGTACCTCGGCGAAGTGGTTCTAAGCCTCCCCCAGCCGGGGCAAAAACAGAACCCTTTGGGGGACGGTGAAGAGATACCCGCTCAACAAACAGTTGAACAAGCTTGATTCATTGGTGGTGGTGGTGGTGGTGGTGGTGGTGGTGGTGGTGGTGGTGGCTACTGATGGTCTTCTCAATGTCTCGTGCGATGACCGTGAAAGAGGCTGACGTTTCCGAAAGTCCGCACTACTCAGGCCCAAGCTGGATTGCCATGGGAAACAAGGCGCCCCTTTTTCGGTTGATTGTAAAGGGGAACCGCCTTAAGCGGATCGAATCCTCCAAGGAGAATTGTATTTTTTGCACCGTTGCGGAGGGAAAACCCTGATGGCCATGACGCAATTCTCGTTGCTTACCAGTGATCTGGGAGTGCTCATAAAAATCTGGACCCCTTTTGGCATTTCAACGTGACACAGGAAGATGGCTGAGAAACAAGGCCCCAGGGTCCCAGCTTGCACGAAACCACGGGTCCCAAATGGAGCCCTGGCCCCCCCAAAACTCAGTTGCCCCAAGGACCCGCACATAACTGCACGTTTCTCTGTGAAACAGAACGACTCAAGGACCTTGAAAAATCCCACATCGGACGGGCACCACAGTCTAGGGTTCAGCTTTTGGGGGCGACTAAGGGACCAAAAAGGGGAAACCAAAAGGTCAGATCCAAGGTTCCCTTTGGCCCCCGGCGGTCCACCACCTCTCCGATGACTTGCGTGCTGCTGAGCGCCGCCTCGCGCTCAGATTGCAAGTAGTCGACTAAAAACGGGTGGTGCACCTACCCTAAAATGGTACCATTGGTTTTGACCCACAACCGCATGGGGGTGTTCGAAGGTCGGAACACCTCCTTTCTGTCCAGACAACAATGAATTGGCACTTTTGGTTTCTGTTGATTCTATCGGCACTCTTTGCTTTTCTTGGTTGATTTTAAAGGGCGCCCCTCCAAAGGACAACTTAGCAAGTGAACGCTGGATGAAGGGACAAGGGAAACCAGTTTGAGGGACCCCTATTTTGAATACACTGCTTTCAAGGGTTAAAAAGGATCCCCTTTTGGTTGGTCGATGAACTTGGGTTGCCTTCCCGAATAAACCCTCACCTGCAGGGGGGCTTGCAAGACATGCTGGGGCATGTCAGAACACTACTGCAGCCACTAAGTATATAACCCCTTCCAAAAAGTGGCTCTGAGCACCGCTGCTATCGAGGCATTGCTTTGCTTGACCAGCACAGCGTTGAGGTGTGGTACTGTCTGCACTCAACTGTGCTTGATGCGATAATGTTAACATTGGGTTTCAATACAATACCACCGATAACTAGGCGTGTCTCGGAATCCAGTACAAAGTAATTCTCAGCTCTGACGTTCATACGGCACGTTCGGCCGAGATATTTTGCCCACCTTACAAAAAGCAGTTGATTTCAATTCCAGCCCAATTCAAACTTTGTCCAATTTCCGGATGCGTCCTCAATCCCAAAGCGCCACTTACAACTACGTTCTCCCGCAAAGCATCTTCTCGCCAGAACCCGATTAATCTGAGGTTTGACCTCCTGGAAAGGGACAGGGGAAGGAGCGGGAGGGCTTGCATTTCGGGTAGTTATGGGCAACGGTTCGCTTTCCTTATAGCAAGCACTCTCAGCCATGTCAACCCTTTGCAATGGGCATACCCGCCAGCTAAGCTGAACCGCTCCTTTTTTCTCACCTCCTGCTTGAACATGCCCAAATCATGGCACTTGCGATTGAAACCGAAAAGGGTACCGAGCCTCAACCACCACCCACCCCAAACAGGGTACCAACCCGCCTTCCTCGAACCTGGATCCCCGCCCTCGTTTCGGCCGGCCGGCACTTCCCTAAGGAAACAGCAAAACACACACCTGGAGGCCAGCGAAGTCAGGGCGTTCGCGCAAATGGACCTCAAGTTGACACCAAAAACAACACACCACCTGGTTGCCGCAACGACCCCTCTGCAAAAAGTGAATAACCTTTGGTGGCTTTAGTGGACACCAAACCCCCTTGATCTCAACCAAAAAGTGAAAGTCTAAAGATCCGTTACCCAAGAGCAGTCAAGACCTTGTGAGACGGCATGGGGTTTCACACCAAGCATACTTGGTTGACGTTGGAAGGGGAGCAAACACTTAAATTTTAGCAGTTAAGTGGTTGGATTTCAGCCACACAACCACAATTGAAGCCAAAATATGTTTGTTTTTTTTCCCAACAACCACCATGTCATAGGGCGCACCCCTTCCTTCCCCACGTCTCGCTCCCCGCGCCTGCACGCCCTCCCGGAGCTCCAAGCACTGGAGCAAGGCCTCCCGGTGCTCCAAGAGCTCCTGGAGTCGATCAAACCGCTCGGATCCCGCGCTTCGCGGCTCGCCTGCGTTCCCATGTTGTTGCTTTTTTTAAAGGGAAAACGTGATCCAATCGGTACTTGTTGTTTTTTCCTAAGGAGGAAAACATGATTATCTCTTTGTTTTTCCTTGTTTCTCCCTCAAGAGGAAACATGATTCTCCCTTTGTTTCTTTTCCTCTTGGTTTTCCCTTTCTTTAGGACTTGGAATCAACACGGAAAACCAACAGTGAAAAAGGAAAAAAGGCAACGATTCACAGCCACTCATGGCTTGCTCGTACCCCTGTGAGGTTTTGGAGCCTGGCATCGAACAGTTCTCCCTTTGGCTTCTATTTGAAACCACCCCAAAAAGGGAGCCGAATCAAACACAGACACAGCCATACCGACTTACAGGCCGGGTAGAGGTCAAACAAGTGGGGGACGCGGCGTTCCTTCCCTTTTAACTCAGCTACAGGGGTGCAAACCCGACCACACATTTCCAAACCACCAACTACGTTCCTGAAAAAATGGGACTGTGGAACCACCCAGGAAGGGAACACAACACCTGTCAGGCAAAAGGGCAAACCCCCAACCACAAAAGCTACCTGGGAGCTTCCCGCAATGTGTTTCGGGCCCCTTTTGCCCCTTTTGGTATTTAAAGGGAACCCAAAAGGAAACGAAGCAAGCATAAGGAACCTCTTAGAGAAACCAGCACAGGCCGCTCCTGCCCTCGTCGACAGGATCGTAGGGGTAGAACAAATTGGCCAACAAATGTAAACAAAAGGAACATACACACACACACATAGAGATTCCACCCTTGTAACTTACGCAGCTAAAGCCTTGGGGCAATTCTGCTCGCTTTTGGGAAAAGCAAACCCTGGTCGATCTGCTCAGATTAAATCCACAGTCAACAGTATGGTTTGACTTTGACAGAAAGCAACAAATCGTGTGTTTAGCCACGGTCAAAGTATGTAGTTACCGCACAGGACGTGAAACTATACTTATTTGAGTGTCCCCGTACCCCCTTCCCCGCTCCAGCACGCTCTCGCGCACCTGGCACGGGTTGCAAGGCGCATTCTGGCCCGGACCCATCAATTAATGTGCTGGATTTGGTGTCAAAATGGGGGACCCCCCCCAAAAAGAAGAAGAAGAAGAAGCTGGTTTTCTTTTGGCTTCCCTTCACCAACCCAAACAACGGTTCCCTCAAAAAACACCCTCCCCATTTGTAGGGGGTCCCTCCCAAAGTGCGGGTTTCCCTGTGCGATGGGACGAACAAAAAGGCAAGCAGAGGTTTCTCTGGGCTGGGTGAAGCGGGCTTGAGCTAGCCGAAGGATCCGGCCTCATGGTTCCTTTGGGCGTTTACACCTTCCGGACGTACTTCTCGGCTCGGAAGTTCCTCGAAAAATCTGGGAACTCTTCGGGGCTAAACAAACACATCCAAACAAACAAAAAGTCTCGGACGGATGACACTCGATTGCCTGCCCATTCAGATTATGAAAGGCGCAACCAATCTTTGCAAGATCACCAGCTAAATCAATACGCACATTATTCGGCTGCGATCATCAGGTAATCGGGTTTAGTGGTTCCCGGAACCACAGTGGCCAACCTGAAATGAACTCCAAAGACGCTTCTAATACGTCCTTTCTGGGCATGATCGGGCTTGACATGCGGATCTCCGGAAAACGGACATCCATGCCCAATGCGTGTTTCGTTTACATATATCCGGCCCCACACGTCGTCCCCCGCCTTACTGATGCTGCCTGGAAAACATTGGTAACTGTTGGGCCTCTTTATTGATATGTATGGAAGCCGAAAGGCCAACCACCATTCCTGGGGGGAGGGTTTTACTTTTTCTACACTTACCCTATTAACTCTTGATAGGTCCTATTCAAAGTCAGCAAGGGGGAGTGTAGAAAAAGTGAAACCCTGCCCCCAGGAATGGTCGCCATCCCCTAGCGGGGCTTCGGCTTCGCATCCCTAAGCCCCATCCAGCCGCAGCTCCAGAGCAACGAGCACACGCTGAAAAACACACACAGGAAGCTTGAACCTGGTTCCACTGCCTCGCGCCCTGCGTGGATTGACAAAAGTCTGGGCTGCCCGTTTTCTGATCCGCTAAAAGCTTAACTTTTGGTGGGTTGAATGGAAACTACCACTCAACACTAAAAGGCTAAAAAGCTCAGGGGATGGCTGGGAGCCACCAAGAAGTGCCGAAGTTGTTGGGTTGTCGCCAACATGGTCTTCCAACAAAGCTAACATCCCGTAACTCAGGAAGTGAGGTGACGCTTCACCGAAAAGGAACAAATAGCCCCTGTTTGGGTGACTCAAAAGTACTCCCCTGGCAGCTACTCCCTTTGAGAAACATTCAGCTTGGTTTCCCTTCTGCTTCCCTTGAACACCTCAAACAAATTTAAATGCAAACCGCAGCCAATATTCGTGGTGTCCCCAAGTGACATTGGCTGGTGCGTAACAACACTTCCTAATGGTAGCTTAGTGAGTGCAGCGAATGCCTCTCCTCAACTACCGCCACAGCAACCCAACAACCACACCTGCAAACATTACTGGAAGGGGAGCAAAAATGATTTTTTTAGCAGTTAAGTGGGGATCTCCCACTAAACCACAATAAGAACAAAACCTGAAGAATGTTTCCCAACAACCATGATTAGCCTGCTCAAACCGCCCAGAAGGACAGCTGCACGTTGAAGTCTGAGTCCTAAACGACGCCCTGAAACTGCCCGTAGCCTCAGAGAAGGGAATGCCCACTCCATAGAACCCTAGGACCAGTGTGTTCCCCCAATGGAAACGCTGGCCTTAACGAACCGCCAAAATGGATCCTGCACAAAGAGGGTGTGGGTGAAAAAATGGGGTAACCCCAAAATGGCAAGCGCCCTGGTAAATGGCTTGCCAAGGACTAAAACCTGTGGTCCATATCCTGGTTCAATTTTGACCCACGCCCAGGGGGCACTTCTCAACATCCCACCGACGTGACACCCAGTAGTGCTCATCCTGTTGCAACCTATCGCCATCACTCGGAAGCATCAATTGTCCTGAACCCAAAGTGGATATTCAAACTGCGCTTTTGAGGTGAGGACATCTACTTCCTACGCTTGGACCCCCTACACTTGGACCCCCCAAACAAGGGGCGTGAATTTCAACCCCATTCTGCCCAAATGCCGTTTCGGCCTCCAAGCATTGCTCGAGCACCTTGCGGTGCATCAGCAACTCCTGACTCCAGGTCCGATTGCTGATGGAGCACCCGTCGTTTTTTTGCCGGGCGTCGGCATGCACTCGGGGGACACAACACAACACACGCTTTCCGTGGCAACTGTAAATGCAACCTCTGTTGTCTGTCGGGGATGACACAAATTGCCAACTCCCGAGCTGACTTTTGGTAAGATGGCTGGGTTTGTATTGCCCTGACAGTAACCTCCATGAGACCTGGCAGTAAACCAACCTGCTACTGTAAAAGGGCCAATGTTTCTTTAATGTGCTTCTCAGTTGGGATGGATGAAACTCTATTAATACTTGCATACACCACCAATCCGAGCTGGTGCGAAGTGGGAAGCCTAGGTTTTGGAGATTGAATCAAACAAACACCGGTGAAATCGCAGGTCCAAAGTAATCACGCGGACACGAGTGGGAAGCATTGGTTTGTAGGATTTTTGGCCCCAGTCCGGTTTCTGTATTTGATGGGACCCTCTTTCATTTCTGCTGCCAACATAATTAACGAGGATGCGAACACGGGTGTGCTCTTCGATCAACGGCTCTGTTCCCGGAAGGCATAGACACCAGGGCACGGCTCCACTTCAGTCTGGGTTCGGCTTTTGGCTTTTGCGATTTCCGATTCGTTTTTGTGGCTTGTATCCCAGCTGTATAAGGAAGGCCATATAGTTCGATGAATTTGAAAGGGTTGCCACCCTTCAAACTTGGCGAGTGGACATACATCAACGTAAACGACCGCCGGATCAAAGCCACACACACACACACGCCTGCATGAAAGCCTGTATGAGTTTGTGAGTCGGAGTACACCCTTTATGTGGTGGTACATAAGCTCTTGGATGAAGAGAAGGATTCTATGGCTTACAGGACATGGAAGGATGATACTAGAGATCAATTGGAGAGATGAAATATAAGGAAAGGATATTAGCTAAGACACATGAATGACAGGTAAATGAAAGGACAATGTGAAGAGAAAGATAAAGATGACATCATAAAATCCCAGAAGTTGTAAAAGCATGAAAATAAGAAAGGAAATGTTCTTTGTCCACCAATTCACTTCCTTCGTTCCTCAGCTTTTAGGAGTTAATATTGGATGGATATCTGGTTATTACGAAAAGAGCTTTCATTAGGTTTAGAACTAATTACTTTCATCACATCTTGAATCCAGAAATTATTTTAGTAGATAGGAAGGCTTTATTATCAGGCATTAATTCCCAATCCAAACAATCCTAACATTATGAATGACGATATGAAAATATAGAACCTTTTGAATTATGTTCCTTTTGGTCTTTTATTATTTCATACCTCCAACCCCGATGACAGTTTTTCCTCCTGAAACCTGATCCAGTGGAAGCGAACAACTAAACGAGGTTGTTCACCGGTTGGACTCTTCATCTTCCAAAAGGCACAAGGGTTATTTCGGTGAACCACTCAGTTTGGTCCAAAGGCGATGTGGTTCACTTGTGGGACATGCAACGCAGCTCTCAACTGCTTGGGCCAGAAAGACTCTTCGGACATCTCCAAGCTTGTTACGCTTGCGAGTCTCACAAATGAGTCCCAGCATTGGGACGACCTTTCGTGGTGTGTGAACCGAAAGGACCCTACCTTTTTTTGGTGCGGTCACCTCTTTTAGAAAACACCCACTCGCTCAAGGTGCAGTTAAAACACAAGCATACCTTCCCCGCGACCAACACGGAAGCTGACAGGAGGGTTCAACAAGCCTGAACACGGGCAAACTACGACTTTGAGCCCGGGCTCACAACACCTCAAAACTACCATCCTGCAAGCCGCTGCTAGTGAAGACAACTTGCTTCCTGAGTGAAGTGGACAAAGTCCAAACCGTTGGCTTACCACCATGGTGGTATTCCCACGTCTAGGTCCTCCAGTAGAGAGGCTAGAATAAGGGTACCCCTTTTTTTCTGTAGTCTATTTTGGTAGGGGAACCCTCCCAACCAAAAAAAGAACGGCAAAAGGGCACCAATTGCTGGGGGAGCTAGCACGTATGAGGTCCAGGAACTCAGGAAGTGAGACATACGGCTACTGCCAACGTGCCTGCGTCAGCCTTCCCACCTCCTCGCGCAGCAATGAGACCTCGGCCGAGTCCGCGTGCAATGCCTCGTGGTTGCATCATGAAACTCCGTACATATTCCCGGTTGCTTTCTGCTCCCCCTGCTAAAAGCTTAACTTTTAGTGGTTGAATGGAAAACCCATTGGTCGGCAATTTGTTAAAGTCCTAACATCCAAGCAACATGCCCCAAAGTATTCCTGGCTTGCTTGCACGACCAGAAATGAATGGGATGACAAGACATTAGAGGAATGAAATGAAATACAACTCATCATTCCGCTCATTCCGCTCATTCCGTTCATTCCGTTCATTCAATTCATTTCATTCCTTCAGTCTGTCCTGCATGTCAGTCGGTTGGGTCAGCCAGGCAGTCGGGTCAGCCAGTCATTGTGTCATGCATTCATTCATTCATTCATTTATTCATTTATTCATTCATGCGTCTATTTGTTCGTTTGTTCGTTCATTGCATGTTATTTCACGAGTTTTCATGTCATATTATGTCATGCCTTGTCATGTCATTTCGTGTGTCATGCTAAACCGTCTGTCATGTCATTTCACATCATTCCATTTTGATGGATTGATTGATTGATTGATTGATTGATTGATTGATTGATTGATTGGTTGGTTGGTTGGTTGATCGATTGATTGTTTGATTGACTGCTTGATTGATTGATTGATGGTTGCTTGATTGACTGCATGACTGCATGCATAGGAATGAAGGGATAAATAAGTTAATAACTGAATGCATGCATGGATTGATGGGTGGATGGATAGATGGATGGAGTAATTAATGACCTATTGAATCAAATAATGAATCAATCAAGCAACCCATCCAGCAAATCAGCCACGCTATCAAACACGAACAGAGTGACCTACCAGCAATGACATACGTTAAGCAATTCTGCGACCGCACAAGGAACAAGCTCTTTTTGGAAGTCGCAGGCTGAGACTTCTATTGGCCTAGGGATTCCACAACAAGCGACAAGCGGAGTCTAACCTAAATGGACATGGGAAAACCTAGGGTTTGTCCCCTAGCTTTTGCGTGGACCTGTGTCTCGAGCCCCCCTTCTCCCCAAATGGACCTTTGTCTGGACATATCCTCAGGCAAAAACGCTGTGGGTATGGCACACTTGTAAGTATTGAGGTTGTTTCTCCTGGTTCCGTATTGAACGGACGCACACAAAGCAAAGTCAACTCTGGTTCCAAGCCTTTTTTGTGGAATCTGAGGGAGCGTACTTGGGACCACAAGAGTGGCTTTGTCGGAACAAAGCACGGCTTCTATGCCAATGAAATGATCTTCCCCAGCTGCTTAACGGCCAGCTCGAGATTGAGACATAGAAACCCAACTAACCCAACCAGGGCAAACCGAGAAGGCCAGATCTGGTGGATTCGCTTCGAAAGAAAAGTGGTAAAGCTGAGGGGAACTCACACCAAAAAGGAGGGACACACACCGCCCATTCTACCAATCTCCATGTGGTAGATTAAAGGAACGCAACCAACCAGTTTCTGACCCCAGATTTATGCCACCCGCCCCCTTGGATTCAGGTTCAAATCCATGGGAAGGTTCAGCCAAACTTAGACTTCTTGCAACAGTCAACTTGTGTTCATTCAAAAGGGCAAATGTAGAAACACCAAACCGAACAGTTTTCCGCTCAGTCCGGCAACGTGAGGTGAAATGAATGACATCATGGCACACATTGCTCTCTTAAACTTTGAACCGCTCGCATGCCAGGGAGCCAAAGCAGCAGCCACTTACCACGAGATACGGCCATGGGTCAAAACCCCGTACCCCCAGTGAACATCCCAATCCCCACTAAAATAGACTAAAATGGGTGGTGCATCTATCCCAAAACGGTACCATTAGTTTTGAACCATGGCCATACTGCAAGCCAGCTTCTATAGTCTTCACCAGAGTTCCCTATATTTCCCCTTACCATCACCCAAAAAAAGAGCTAACCTACGAGCCAAAAGCGTGATGCGGAAAACCACCAAACAGGGAAATATAGGGACCCGAGTTACCGTTGATCCGCGCTTTTCCCAAGAATGTGGGTTCTCCGCCATCCACGCCACATTTCCGACCGAAGAATTTACAAACACTTCCTCCAGTAGAGATAGAATAAGGCTACCAACTTTTTTCGGTCGTCTATTTTAGTAGGGCAACCCTCCCAACCAAAAAAAGAAACGGTACAAAGGGCACCAATTGCTGGGGGACCTAGAACACATTCGGTTCGTTACCCCACGCGCCTCATCGCTCGCCTCAGCGGCCTTGGAACTTGAAAGGCTCTCGAATGGAAGTTGAGACGCAACACCCTAGCAGGTGTCAGGTGCCCCTTTTGGAAAAAAACGATCTGACGACTTCAACAAATCTTGGTGTGAATTATAATAAGGGGTTCTTTGGTGGACATGGTGTAGGTGGGGATTCATGTCCACCAATCCCTTTTGAGGTGGTTCCCTGTTAAAAATCATGCCCATATGACTCCTTAAACAAGAATGGAAAGACTCCGGGAAAGGACCTTGGCGGGAACACAGATCGGCAGAGACCTGGCACGGGCAGAGATGACGAGTGTAAAAACCAAACTGGAACGAGTGAGTGGAGCCACTCGATTTTCAGCCAAATTGACCCATAGGGTTCCACTCCATTGGTGCGTTGGATGCCTAATCTATTGCGAGTAGCACAAGGGGTCCTATCATATGGCATAAGTTGCTGGCGTTTCTTGGCTGGATGTGGTATGTGAAAACCCATAAATGCTCCTTTGCAGGCCACGCAACATGGTTGCACCCTCCACCTCAAAGAACAACGATAACCGCAGACTAAAGAATGACATAAACGCAAACAGGCACAACACACAACACACACACACACAACACACTCACAAAGTATGTCCTTGTGATCTAATCGACCCCATAGCGAATCCACGCTCGCTCGGATTCCCTCTGTGCCTTTCAGAACCTCCCAAAGGAAGCAACACGTTGCAGACACCCAAAGCACGAAAAGCAGGCAGCTTCCCTCGACTAAGATGACCGTTTTGAAGGTGGCGATCCATTTGCCACTACAAGAACCAAAGTTGAACTCCCACATCCAAATCGCAAAGTTTTAGGGTTGCCAAATACTGTAGCAGGTCGACCCTGGAGTGCTTACCGTGGCCTCACAGTGTACACGTAGCGAATATGGAACCCTCAAACAGCCCAACTGCAGCCTCTCGCAACAGGGACTCGTGGCTTTTCAGGTCAAGGAACGTGCGAAAATCAAACATGTCCTAACACAATTCAACATGGCCTGGTTCGAGCCACCCCATGTCGAAGAATTACAGGAACCTAGTTGGTGAGTCAGAGCTCCTTGGTAATTTTTGGGGGGTGCCCCGTATTTTCAGAGGCCCCTGTCGCTGGGAATCGGCCGTATCGACCTGAACCATTGGTTGGGGTTTCCCCTATTACTTCCCCATGATGTTTCGCAACCATGTTTTGGCATGTTGAGGATGGGCTCCGTTGTTCCCTTGGCTCCTGCAAGACGCCACCCCGCACGTACCCTGGAGGGGCTGCCAATTGCATTGAACTGGTCAGCAAACCTGTACCGCAAAAGTACACGTGAAGCTCCGCACAAAAGGGCGCGCCACTCCTCAGGCTCATTTTCAGGGAGTTTCCGCAGGGGTTATGTGATACTGTAAGTACGCAGGCTATCCCCGCACTGATCCCTTCACAGGCTACAGTATTCCCCATGGTATCACAAGCGGTCTAAAGCCAACCCGAAGTGTCTTCTTGGGAAAACAGATGGCACCGAGTATGACAATCAAACCAAACTGAAAGCAGTGGAACACATCTATTTCAATTAGACCTAAAAGGAACACCCATGCTTCCACCCTTCCCATGGCGCCTGAGCTCCTTCCATGGTGCGCAGGCTTCTCTCTCTCCCAACTCTCGTGTCGTGCCTTGCCCAAATTTGGCTCATTTGTTTCCTGCAAGATGCCGTGCTGTGCCAATGTTTTTCCACAAGCTGCGCATTTTGGACCTCAACGCGTACTCTTGTTTTTTTCTCTTTTTTTTCCGCATGCATCTTTCTGGCAAGAAATGGTGTGTTCCCTTGGACCTTGCTTTGCACCTTTTCGCGCAAGCTAAAAGGAGAATGCCAGCAGCAACGGCTTCGACATGGGCCGCGTCGCAACACATTCTTGCAAGCTGTTTGCCCTCTCGTGTTGAGGAAAACAAAAACCGCTGCAACATGTTTTGAACCACCTTGCGTGTCATAAATCCAACTCCAACGTAGCTCTCAACATCTGAAGCGCTCGGGGTATGGCTGGAAACCTCCAAGTTCAGTCCCCTATGCTTGGCGCAGTTTCCACCCAATGAAACCACGCCAGCTGCTGCTTGGCAACTTCAGGAGTCACAACCAACATTCGGTAAAGTGGTGATCCCAACTGTGGTCCGTGGAGTGCCAAAAGTTCTTGGGGAAAGGGCGTGTCTTGTTTTAGGGCACCCACCAAAATGGTTTCGGCTTTCTTCAACGCCAACCAAAAAGGGGTACCAACTCCAACAAAAGAAGGATCCATATGTCATGACTCCAACATCTAAGCGCTAGTCTGAACGTAGCTTGGAGACGATCTCCTGATGCTTTGGTCATGGCTTGCGGATTTTTACAGTACCCCACACCCCGCAGAAAAAACAGCCCCTAGGCCCTAGCCAGGTTCGAACTTTCAAGGGTTCTCACAAGGGTCGCAGATTAGCCCTGCATTCGAAGTCTGGAGGCCAAATCAATTGCACTCTCACGCGCCATGCTTTTCCGTGGCGCGATCAGGAGTTCGACCTCGGGAGATTGCGCCGGGTTGGGCTTTTCTCCCAAACTTGGCCCAATTCTAGGGTACGCCACCTGTTACTTGTCAATCCTAGAATCACAAATCATATTGGAGCAAAAGGGCAGGGTGTGGGCCCCAGCTAAAAAAAAAGACGCCAGGGCACCCCCTGTATTTTCAGGTGTTCTGACTGGCTCTTGGGGGTGATGCGACCATCAAAAGGTGGCCAAAGGTCCTTCCGTTGAGGAAACGAGGGCAAGGCCATGAGCCGGACCACACGCAGACAGCCTCTTTGTACGACCAGGGAAAGTTTCGGAGGGTTTTTCGAGTCCGTTTTGGTCTCTCCTGACTGGAGGAAAAAAATACGGCGCCCCCGCAAAAGCTGGCAACTGGACCCAATGGTTGCAGAGAAAACACCGACGTCTAGCAAAGAGCCAAATGCGAAAGGTCGGAACAATAAGCAGGCAAAAGGCCGTCTGCCCAGGAAGATGATCACTCAAGATCTCTGGCTCCGTCCGACTCTTCTTCCTAAGTGCCAAGCAAAGAACTCCTAGGTTTCCACTGACGGAAGTGCCCAAACCGCCGCAGGGTTGAAGGAGAAAGAGTCGGAGGGAGGTACCGGTGGGTCAATCAATGGCTGAAACAAAGGCAGTTCGTTGGGTGGTCTGCTCTGACAGAGCCAGGATTCCCCATATGTCCAACCTGTAAGACATCTATCCGGCCTGACAACCCTTGCCTCGTGATTGAGCAGCCAGGATTCTCCGGACATGACCAACCACGAATTGGACACCCATTTTGCATTTGACCTTTGCTAAAGTTACTCAGTTGTTCAGTGACCCTGGAAAAAAGGGAGCCCTTTTTTGGGAAGACCATGTTAGTGGGGCAGCCACCAAAAGAAAATGGAAAAATAATTGGTGCCACTGAACAACTGAGATTAATGTCTAGAACGAGCAAACCAAGGGGATCGATTTCACTTTTAGAGGCTTTAACACAGGCTTTCTTGGCTTTCGCGGGATGCACAGGTGGTCATTCCTGAACCGACAAAGGACGATGCATAGAAACCTGGCAGTTGCGGATCATCTGCCCGAGTCTGGTGCTCAGTGAGATGGCTGGATGTGTTCAGTGCATGGATTGCCAAGTTGCTGCTTTCTTCAGCCACTGTTGCTGGTGTTTGGGGTAAAGTGGATGGAAAGAAGCGATCGCAACTGGCGATCCATTTGCCCAAGATCAAGCAGTGAGTCCGTCAACTGTCTTCAAGAATCCGCCAGCTTCCATGCGGCTCGCTAGCAATCACAGGAAAAAGCGCGTGCTTTTTGAAAAGCCTCATCTGCCCGCACCGCAAAACAAGCCGATTGATTAACGGCTTGAGTCCAAGATTTGGGGTGGAACATTTGGTGGGTCACTTTTGCACCCAGGTTGCGTGTCCACCAAAGTCCCCACGATCCGTGTCGCAAACCCGGGTCCGACAGGGAAGCTCCTGCCTTCCTCTCGGTCTTACTTGAGTCTTCCTGTGGACGAAATCCTGCACCACTTTGACACCGGGGGAAACCAGAACGTCTGTTGGTATTTAATGGGGGAACTATCATTCCAGGGGTTCTTAGGTGGATCCACAGTACTTCGGGCAACACCTCACCTTGGCCCACGACTCCCAGCCGTGCCTCCAGACTGATCCGCCTAAGCCTTGGCTGTGCAATGCCGGACATGCGTTGCCCTCGAGAGGGCGCCCTGAAACACGAACAATCGATTTGGTGCCCAAAGCCAACACATGTACTTTTTTAAATGTATAAATTATAAACACACACAAACACACACAAAAAAAAAACCCACTTGGTCTCCTCGTGCTTGCCCGTTACCACCCAAAAAGCTTGGCCTTCATGCAAAAATGGCATTCAGTCACGACAACCCTGAAATGCCAACATAGGTGGCTTCCGTTTGGCCTCCCTTCAATCAAAAGGCACCCGAAAAGGCGCACCCAACCTGACATGGCGTGCAAACCATGCGAAAGGGATCTTGGGAGGGTTGCACCACCTCGGGCCCAGGGTGGAGGGCTACTCCAAACGAGTCCTGTTCTTCTGGGAAAAGGAGGTTTTGGCGCTCAAGCCTAACCTGGGAGTTCCCAAGGTGAAAGCTGAGCCAGAATCAAAGCCTGTTATCAAAATGGCCTACTCGAAGCAACGTAGAGAACGACAAGGCGGCCGCGGCCGCGCCTGCTTCTGGTTGGGAATTGCTCTCTCTCTCTCTCTCTCTCTCTCTCTCGCTGACGCTCTCGCTCTCTCTTCACTCTCCTGGGGTGATTGTGCCTCTTGCTCCGCAGCCAAATCTGCACCCTTCAATGTCATGCTAAGTCTGATGGACGGAACCCCGAGACCCGAGAGGAATCTCAGGGGCCATAGGAGTTCAGCTCCGTTCGCGAAAAAGTCCAAAAGTTCCGTTGAGCTTCTGGGCGGCCCTTCATTGTCGTACTAAAAAGGTTGATGAAATCTGAGGGGAACCCCGAGACCCAGACAAAAAATATGCAGTGAGGAAACCCCCCTTTTGGCAGTTCCTTTCTGGAACTTGGACCCTTCACATCTCGATGTTTGTGTTTTACCCCCAAGGTGCCCAGGAAGGGCAACACGGCTGCCGCGAAAACCAGCGAACTCCAATCCCTTGGCCCAGAAAGAAACGCCACGTACGACGAAAACGGCGAAGCATTCATCACGTGGAAGGGGTGCAGCAACAACAGAACAAACACCAACCAGCCAACCAGCCAACCAGCCAACCAGCCAACCAACCAGGTCTTTGGGTGGGGCAGTTTCACATTGACATTTTATTTCCATATCATCCTATAGAAAATGGCTATCGGTGATAACGTTCATAGTATATAGAACTGCTACATGTTGTGATAGTAGTAGCCACACTTGAATGACGATGATGCGAATGACCGGCACTTTCCCCAGCCTCAACATCATGTCGACTCCTGATGAGCCACCCCCGCCCTCCCAATGTTTGAAAGGCGGGGCCCTGTTTAGTGGGGATTCTTTTCTTTCAGAAGGCCCCCTGATGAACAACTGGGCAATAAGGATTCCCCGAAAACCCCCGGCCGCCCGCTCCAAGTTAAGCCGAAACGCCATGGCGTCCAGGGGGAAACTCGGCTTGGCCTGGCGAACTGGTGTGGACCTCCGTCATTTCCCATGGCTTGTTGCTGGAATCCCTAAAGGGGGTACAAGGGGGCGGGCTCTCGGAGACTCCTAGCGTTCCTTTGGCTTCCCTTGATTCCTCTCGTTCCTCCTGGGTTCCTTTGAATCCTTGGATCCTTAGGAGGCTTAGGGACCCCGGCCTTAGGGACTCCATATTACATGAAATGTTCAGGGAATCCATCGTGGCGTCATAGAGATTTGCCAACTATTCCTTCTTGTGGGCCGGATTGGATATTCTATCATGAACCTAGGGGGCTATGGGGAGAGAGACTGTCGCCCACCTACTAAACCCGTTTAAAAAAGAAAAGAAGCAAAAACGGGGCTTATCCTTGGCTTATCCACAAATAGCCCTGCCCAACTGGCCTCTTGGGGGTGCATGAAACAAACACAGGCTGTGGTGATTAACACGAGAAATCTCGCCTTCGGAAGAGAGATTCGGCCGTGTTTCATCACTTCGGCCCCTAAGTTGCTTCCAACTTGGAAAAGGTTCACACGTCTTGCTCCCTGAACAAGCCATCTTCCGTGCCCTACATCTTCGGAGTTGGAGAATCATGCACCTCCATAGTTCCTAGCCCCCAGTAAACCCTGCGGCTAGGGTGTCCTGTTGGAAAACTTCAATCCATGGGGTATTTTGCCCCAGAGCATTGTCAATTGGTCTAGTATTTCTTGAGCTGCAACACTTGGTTCACCATGTTCACCACACCCTTTTTCGTGGTCTCCCCCTTTTGCTGTAGTGTCATGAACCCAGCAAACAAAAACGCACCCTTTCCGGGGCTGGCCATTCTTTGTACTGAACTGGCGAACCCAATTCGTCCCGCCGCGTTGGTCTTTGGGACGTCGAGAACCTCGGCTTCTCTGTGCAAGGCTGGCTCTATGATCAAGAGGGAGTCTGAAGAAATTGAAGACGCTTCACCGGTGGTTTGAGGCTCTCCATTTGCCCTTTGCAAGAACCAGGAGTTCAAATCCCCAAACCCCAATCCAAACCACCGATTGGAGGGACACTGACTTTTGGGTTTTGGGGAAGAACCATTTATTGGAAGCAATCCTTTCTTGGCCAATTGGCGTCATCCCCAGAATCACTTCAAAGGGGAACTCCCGTGATTCCCGGAAAAAAAGAAGCCAATTTCGCACCTTGGCGTCAAAAAAAAGAGCCCCAGTTCAAGGGTCTAAATGAATCCACCGGATTCTTTCGCGGGGGCGGGGAGGAAAGGGAACAGGAGGGCTAACCCCCGGTGATCCGCATTCCCTCTGCAATTGGGAGAAAACACAACATCTGCTCAAAATAAATCGGTTTAATTATCATGGGCTCCCAGTCGGTCAGTGGAAAACACAAAATCAGAGTGCAAAGGGACTGGGCAACAAGTAGGAACCTTGGAACAAGGTCTACCTTGCTGCAGGAATCGAATAAAGTTCGAACGCCAGGCTTGTACTGATCCCAAGGTTTGTCAAGTATCTTATGCCCATGCGCATGTGGTTTTTCTGTGAGCGACAAAGCCGAGCAACGCTTGCCACGTCCCAAAGTGCATAGAAATTACTCAAAGCTTGGGGGATGGCGATTTTTTTCCACATGGGTATGACATTTAACTAGGGACCCTTTGGTGGACATCATTTAGGTGGATATTGTTATGTCCACCAATCACTTTTCAGGTGGTTCCCCATTAAACTTCATAGCCATATCATTTACTCCAACTATGCCTGAGAAAACTTGAGGCACCCTTCAAATGCCCCATTGAACAGGGGTCCCTGCATTGTCCTTTTAAACATCACACCCCGTCCAAAAAGAACACTTCAACAGAGACCACCGCAAGGCGAAACAAAGGGAACCCCCTTAGAGTATAAGGAGCCCTGATAAAGGGGAAATCGAGGGGACATAGGGTACCGCCTTCCCTTGAGCAATAGGACGACATAGGAACGCCAACATCTTGGCGCTCAGCGTTCGCATCTACAGGGGAGCCGATGAACCGACTTGGCAACCGACAAGCATCAAACCAACCAGTTTCGTCGGCTGCTTTTTGGCACTTTCAACTATTTGAAAAAGGCAGTCCTTGCGGGGTCCTGACGCACATGATAGTTCACATGGTTTCTTGGCTGACGCTGGAAGGGGAGCAACAATTTAATTTTTAGCAGGTAAGTGGGGATTTCCCACTAAATTGCAATAAGCAAAAATGTAAAATGTTTCCCAACAACAACCAAGGTTTAGACCACTAGTTGTTTCGAACGCGCCCAAACCGCCAGGCTCCTTGCAAATCCAGTTCTCCCAATCAGGCCGGCCAAAAGAACCCAGCGGCTTCCAGGGCTGAGCTCAACGTCCCAGTTTTGGGGCCCCCTGCGGTCAGGCCAACCTACGGAGGTCGGATAGAGCACTGAGAATAGAGCAAAAGGCGTTGTCCAACAAGTCGGACCCCATGTTTCCTTCTGCCATTTCTTCTTTTCTTTCTCTGTCTTTTCTTTTGGGGGGGGGGCTTTCCATTTTGTTCTTCTTGTTTTTCCCGAAAGCGTCGCCAAGGGTTCTTCCGTGCGGAGCCCTTGGACAAGTTACACAGAGCCAAGTTGCACAGAGCCAAGTTGCACAGAGCCAAGTTACATAGAGCCAAGTTACATAGAGCCAAGTTACATAGAGCCAAGTTGCACAGAGCCAAGTTACATAGAGCCAAGTTACATAGAGCCAAGTTACATAGAGCCAAGTTACATAGAGCCAAGTTACATAGAGCCAAGTTACATAGAGCCAAGTTACATAGAGCCAAGTTACATAGAGCCAAGTTACATAGAGCCAAGTTACATAGAGCCAAGTTACATAGAGCCAAGTTACATAGAGCCAAGTTACATAGAGCCAAGTGAGCCACAGAGCCAGGTGGCACAGAGCCAAGGTTAGGTAGAGCTTGCGTAGAGCTTCGGCGTAAGCAGCTATGTAAGTCAGTTTAGGTTTCTAAGGCGCCGGGGCGGGAGTTTGATCATCGCTCGGGATTGCGACCCTCTGCGGAGATCCGCGTGGTCGATGTTAAAAAACTGAGACTTTTTACGATTTCTGCGGTGCGCGTGCGACCCTCTGCGGAGATTCGCGTGGTCGAGGTCAAAAAACTGGGGACTTTTTACGATTTTTAGCATGCGCGCGCGACCCTCTGCGGAGCTTCGCGTGGTCGAGGTCAAAAAACTGAGGACTTTTGACGATTTTTAGCATGCGCGCGCGACCCTCTGCGGAGATTCGCGTGGTCGAGGTTCAAAAACTAGGGACTTGTTACGATTTCTGCAAGCCGCGCGCGACCCTCTGCGGAGATTCGCGTGGTCGAGGTTCAAAAACTGGGGACTTTTTACGATTTCTGCAAGCCGCGCGCGACCCTCTGCGGAGATTCGCGTGGTCGAGGTTCAAAAACTGAGGACTTTTTACGATTTCTGCAAGCCGCGCGCGGCCCTCTGCGGGGATCGTGCGTGTCGAAGCGCTCTCGCTGCGTATTTGTTGCTCACGAAATAGCCTTTGGAATTTGTCTCGTGGCTCGCGCGCCTGCTTTCGCAATCCCGCGGTCGCGGGCTCGATTCGCCCCTGGTCCGCGGCAGCTCCGGCTTGAAAATCACAGCTTTTAAGTACAAACGTAGTACGCGGAGCGCACTCCCGCAGCTCCGGCTGAACTCGCAACTTGAAAGAACAGACGAAGTATGCGGAGCGTGCTCCCGCAGCTCAGGCTGGAAAATCGCAACTTTTAAGTACAAACGTAGTACGCGGAGCACACCCCCGCAGCTCCGGCTGGAAAATCGCAACTTTTAAGTACAAAAACAGGTCGCGAAGTACATTCCCACGGCTCCGGCAGCACTTGCGCAGAGCAACTTGCGCAGAGTCACTTGCGCAGAGCAACTTGCGCAGAGCAATTGCACAAAGCACTTGCGCAGAGCAACTTGCACAGACCAACTTGCGCAGAGCACATGCGCAAAGCGCTTGCGCGGAGCAACTGACGCAGAGCACTTGCGCAGAGCAACTTGCTCAGAGCACTTGCGCAGAGCAACTTGCACAGAGCACATGTGCAAAGCGCTTGCACGGAGCAACTGGCGCAGAGCAACTTGCACAGACCAACTTGCACAGAGCACATGCGCAAAGCGCTTGCGCGGAGCAACTGGCGCAGAGCAACTTGCTCAGAGCACTTGCGCAGAGCAACTTGCACAGAGCACTTCCGTGCAGCAGCTTGCAGAGAGCAACTTGCGCGCAGCAGCGTGGAACAATGCAGCTTGCGCAGACCACTTTCGTGAGAAATCGCGCGGCGCAGTTCGAGAGGAAAGTAGGATGATGAGATGGAGCTCTCATGTGACCATACACACTGAGCATCGCCGCGCGCAGACACGCTCGCCGCAGCGATGTAAAAAGGTGTCTCCGCGGCTGGATGAACACCTGTGGAAAAATGCTTTCGGGCCAATCGTCCTCTAGTTTTTTTTGGGGGGAAAGGGCACGGTTTCTGCCAGGTTTCGGGATGGGGTTGGGATAGATGCTGGTACTCAATCCAAATGTCCAAGCCTCCGCGGGCCTTACCCAAGTCTAGGCCGCCTGATATAACATGCTAGGCCGGACCTATGTTTTCGCACGCCACCAGCAGAAAAACACACCGACCTCGACGCGCTGCAGCACCCCAAAAACATGTCCAAGCCGTCAAGTAAAGGTGGCTGCGGTCTTCCAATTGAGGTTTGCCTCACCAACCTTTTCAAAGGGTCTTCCAAAAACCGTAAGCCCGATCGATGCCCAGACTCGGGCCACCTGGCGTTTGGGGACCCCAAAATTCGCCATCCTAAAAAGTCTCAAGTGCCAGGGAGCCTCCCGGCTGGTAGGAAGTTCACCATTTAGGCTGAGATTGGGGCTGGTTTGTGGCTGAGGGTTGGTGAATGCGGGGGCTGAGAATCGCGCCTGCTTGTGCCCGGCGTCAGACCTTGTGCCTTTCAGCATACCACACATTTTCAAACTCCAGAACAAAAATCGGGAACCCAAAACTGTCTAGGTCCTCCAGTAGAGAGGTTAGAATAAGGCTACCTTTTTTTGGTAGTCTATTTTAGTAGGGGAACCCTCCGCCAAAAAAGAAATGGTAAAAGCTGGCGCTACTGGGGGACCTAGCTGTGATTCCCTCTTGGATCCCCTTCAAAACCATTTCAAGCCCCACAAGCCGCCACAACTCCACTTTTTCGTGGCGCGCGGCGCCCGCCTTTGGCAAGAAGCGGAGGTCCATGGTCTCCAGCAACTCCGGCTTCACCTAAAGTCGGGGCAATTTTTCAAACGTGCTCATGGACATAACACACCTCAGTTGTATCCATTTACAACACGGTGCCAAACAAGGTTGCTCAAAGTGACCACCTTTTTTGGGGACTCAGGGGTTCGAGCCGGGGGTTCCGAACCGGGGTGAGAGAACTGCACCCGTCTTCAGCTGGGGTTTCAACCAACAGGCCAGCAGATCCCCAAAATGACACATGGGGGTTGATCAAAAGGTCCTTTAGGATGGGGATCCACCCAGAAAGCGGAACTGTCCCACGTTTAGTGGGAAAAGTGGCCCGTGGTCAGGGCCCTACATGGAGTATTGATCAACCCGCTACCCTTTTCACTCTCGCCAATCGAGTCCTTCGGAGAGGGCGGTCTCTCTTGAATCCTCCCTGGACCGAGTTTCGGCTTTGAAAGAGACGCCGAACGGGAGATCTCACATTTGGAGGCCGTACTTTGGCCGAACCGGACTGGCTCTTTTTTGCTTCGTCTCTCCCATGAATTTGCCCCAAAAAGGCGAAATTCCACTACCCAAGAGACAAAGAACCCGTGCTTTGTTATGCTCTTTAGAGAACGCCCCGAAACCCATATATTCCCCAGGAAGGGCTTCACGATGGTTTTCTGCCAAAAACCAGGTTTTTTTTTGCTCTGCATGGTGGTCATTTGCCCCTTTCCGTCCTCTGGGTCAGCTCAAAATCTGCTAGTGTGCCTTCTCGTAGTAGGCATAGAGCTGTGACGGCGTCGGTGCATTCTTCCCCTGCGGCGTGGGCTTTCTGTCGGAACTGCTTGAGCTGAAACCCTGGAAATGCGCATTTTAAATGTCGCCCTCACAGCTTAGTCACGCCCGAAACTCTGCGGAACAACCTGCTGGAAAAAAATGCTCAAACCCTTGTTTTCACAGGTCGGGAGCCTGCACAGCCAGGCTTAGAGACCAGGAAAAAGAAAACCCGACCCCCGCCAAAAAGGCAAGGGCTTCTTGTGTTGGACTCAACTTCTCGAATCCGCAGAAGAACCAACAATTCAGCAAGATTTGTTCATGAGGTAGAATCAACAAGAAGTGACGTAGTGCGTAGAGTGCTTTGCTCAGATCAACCATGGGCCCGGACGCAGCTTGATGGTCATTGCCCGCTTGGCTGTTCTTTTCATGTGGCTTGAACTTTTTGCGCGGGAGACAAGCTCATCTCCCCGGAAACTAACTGTCCGCCGGTGCGAAACATACGGTGTCCGTGTCCACAAAACAGGAAGACAGGTTGAAGGTCCCGGCAAATAGCCTGCCATAATGTATTGCGTGTGTTCTTTTGTTATCAGGCATCCAACTTTGGACGAGTCCGACCTTCGACTCGGCTTCAATATGTTGGCAGTGTGCCGTGATGAGCCGCTTCGGACTGATCAAACACGATACAATGCAGACCGCGAAGTAGAAATTACTGGAACTTGAGCTGCGACCAAACGAAGGACCCCCAAAAAGATTGCCTGCGTATAAGCCTAACCCAAAGGGGCCTAGAGGCCACTTCAAACAAGTGCATTTCACACTGGAAAAACGCAGGAGCTATTCTCCGGTCTGCTTGCAGGGCAAACCGATGAACAAACGGAGTTCTCGCCAAAATCTCAAATCAAATTATCGCACTGCCCGAGCTTCGCCAAGGACGGCCGAGCTAGGGTGTCATGTGTTCCTGATCACGTTGCATCAGATCCATCTCCGATACATGTGTGCTTGAACTTGTCCATCAACTTCCAAGTCCGTCAACTGGAGCATGGAGAAGTGGCAAACATAAGAAGAGGAGGGGAAACAGTCCATGTTGGGCTTAAAGCGACATGGGAAGAAACTTCACCTTTGAGAACTGGATCCTGAAGTCTACTACTTGTACTGCCCAAAGCAAGATGTGGACCCCAAGAAAGCAAACCAAAGCATCGACTTCTCACCCAATGCCGACGCAAAGTCGAAACGGCGACCAGCGGAGTGTGACGAAACCCGCGGAATTTTGAAGCCCAGCAGGGGATGAGTTGGAATGCAGCGAGTCGAACCATTCCTTGCGGTTTCCTTTGAGATACTCAAATGGGAATCATGAAAACTATATTAATCATAATTTGCATTTCATTTCCTGAGCGGATTGGCAAGGCCACAAGTCTAACTTGTTATGTACCAAACTAGTCACCTCTCTTCTCCCAGCTTCTGGACTTGAGACTTTTGGGCAGCTCCTGATATGGGTATGCCACCAGGGGACCGCATGTTTTAGTCCTTGGCTCCATTTACCACAGTTCCATTTTGGGCACCTATTTTTGACCCACTGTCATATGTTTCCAGGCGACTCATTAATCCGCGACTTTCCAAAGGACTCCTTTGGTGTATGAGTTTTGGGACGCAGATGGGTTTCGGGAAAAAAAACCATGGCCCGCTGACTAGTGAGCTCAGTGAAGCGGGGAGCTACGTGCCCAACGTCTCCTTGATTCTTGGTGCCAAGATGCTACAGGCTTATAGCCCTTGCCTTGTCACAACCCACGTGTTGAACCTGAGCTGCTTGTGTCCTCAGGGCTCCCCCATAATTCCCCCGAAGAATCGCCACACAAAACACCTCGACCGCAATTGGTCCAAAGGGTGAGGCTTTAAAACTGGCGAAGTATCTTGCTGGTGCTCAGCAGGGAATGACCCTTGGGTGTTGGGAACGAACCTATCCTTCCATTTGCTTAAGCCCCCGGGGGAAAAAACAGAAACAAAAAGCAATATTTTCAGTAGTGATAGATTCCCTATAAAACCAGCAAGGGAAAGAAAAATAAACATGTTCTTAAGCAAATGGATGTACCAATTTGCTGAAAGGAAACCACAGGGGATGGTTTATAGGGCTCATTCCAACTCATTCCCTATCGCACGAACTAAGCTGCTTGAGGGGCCAACCGAGCAAGGCCTCCGGCAGGCGCTCCCAGCGATTCCGCACCGGGTCGTGGAAGGCCCGCACCAACGGCACCTCGGAAATTCTTTGGCCGGCGAAATCAACTGGGTCCTCCAGTAGAGAGGTTAGAAAAAAAGTTGGTGCCCGATTTGTTTTCCCTGCAGTCTATTTTGGTAGGGGAACCCTTCCAACCAAAAAAAAGAAACGGTAAAAGGGCACCGATTGCTGGGGGAGCTAGTCAAGGGCACCTGAGGGCCCAAAGCCTCAGCAGACTTTTGGCACCACATCTGGTTGTGAAGGTTTACATACACCTTACGATAAAAACCGGTCAGGGACCACCGAGGCGCTTTGCCTCGTCCGTGTCCCGGCATCAGGCGACATGCTTAAGCCACTTGTTGATTGAATTGGGTTCTTTTGTTTCACCTAAGATCAACAGCCTGGTAACACATGTTGCCACATCCTGGGTCGTTCACTATGGGGGTGTCGCACAATTGGAACAAAAAGGCTCCTTCCCGACATGAGGCTCTAACGTCCATGAGCGGCCTGGGTTGTTCCATTCCCTTGTAAAGGATCTGAACTTCTGAACTTCCACGACTTGATACTGGGAAGTAAGCTCAAAACATGTTGCAGTTCGGTTTGACTGCGTCAAGCGTCCTGCGACACTGAACGCGAGAACGAATGGACCCCTTGTCACCATGACAACCAACAAACTATGTGTCGCAAAATCACCGCTAAAAATGATTGGGTTCCGGCTGGTTTCCCTAAGCCACTCCCAAAGAAGGTACCTTCCAAGAGCTGAAAAACATGAAAAGGGTAGAACTCGTTTCAAGTTGTGTCCAGTAGACGTCTTCAGAGAAGCAGGCATGGCACGGCAATTTTCCCTCGGGTCGCGGGGTGCTTGGCTTAGATTAGATTATTTCCCCGACCACGGCACCACCCCATACAGCCACGGTGTAGCCACGGTTTCAAAGGACGTGAGCCACGGTCAAACTCCGCGGAATCAAGTGAGTACCCCCTGCTCATCCCAAATGGACCATACTGGACATTCTCACTGAACCTCATTTAGCCATGATTTGAAGTTAAAGGTGCTGCCCTAAGAATCTTGTGACCTCACAAAGGGCCTTCTTGAGGCCCCAAACCGCTCCAATGGAGATCGAAACCCAATTGCGGGTCCTTTCTGATGCTCAGGGTGGCGTGCCTTGAAATTACCATCTCTGCCCCCGGTTGGGCGAGCCCACGCTCTTGTCGTTGTGCGCGGGGTCGCAGTAGTGTGGCTCCGACTCCAGCCAATCCGGAGCCTCCATTGGTGTTTTTCTTTGGGGCCCCAGGCTGGAGCTGGTTGAAGCGAAACACGACCAAAAAAGTGCAATCGAGCAAAGCATCAGCCAAACGTCACCTGCCACAAATCCAGGTCGAAAGACCAAAAGGCAGAACCTCAAGATGAGACTTTAAGCTCCGATGCCTACCAACCCTCACCAAAAGCAACATGGATCGTAGCCTTTGGAACCTAAGCTAATCTCGACTTGGTTTGTGGAACATCGCCCGAACTTGGAGCTGGTACCCCTTTCTGTGTGGTTTGAAAGGGACACCAACAGGAAGCCACCATTTTTATCTCCTTTTTTTTTGAAGGGCTCCCCGAAAAAAGACACACCCATACGTCATTCCCCTGATTCCTTTGTCACTTTGCGGGGATCCCAGAACTCAGCACGGGAAATGGTACCGGGATACCTTTCAGATATCCGAGGCCACCTTTCTCGCTCGGATCCGAGGTGCAAGTTCTTGAACGGGTAGACATGGGTGCAATTTCCCTGCAGAGGTTCTTGAGCTTCCTAAACTCTTTGGGGTTTCATGTCGTCTACCATCCCGTCCGATTACCTTGAAAGGGAATGGCCTACCAGTGCTCAGAATGAACACTATGATGCAGACAAATCCCATGGCATCCCAGCATTCCCACCCTCAACCATGATATCCGCTCCATATGCCGAAGCTTTGCTGCAGCCAAGCCAGTCCACCAGACAAAACAGGGGACATGTTCACAAGTAAGCTGCAAAGAAAGGAGTGGCAGTCCGGCCCTTGACTCTTTCCTCATCTGATAATGTCAGCTTGAAATTGGCAATCGGCTGGCAAAAGCAAGTGCCAGCGGGCAATTTTGGCACAAATAACGACAGCTTGCCGTGCTCAATCTTCGTGCTTGCCAATGGCACAGCGTGGTACATTGAAAGACAGCTCCTCTTTCCGCAACGCTCGGCTTCTCATTATTTGGTGCTCTGAGACGTCACCAGGTGTGCATGTTTAGCGGACCCCCCCAAGCAAATATGGTGGTTTTCCTCTTGGCTTCCTCTTAACATCACAGGGGTACCCTCAAAACAATGACAGAATGACAGCCCCGTAATGTTGACCCAGGATGAATAAACCCGTCCCATTATTGGGTGTGTGTGTGCCCTCCAAAAGTGATGAAACCACACTAAAAGGGGACACCCCCCTATAAATCAACCAGGGGTTCTGCTTAATCCGGGTCTAACATTATTGAGTTTACTCCATTTTACGAAAACTGCCCATGGCCAAGACGCTGGGATGCCCGAAGCCTCACACTCAGCTCCATTTGGCCTCTTTGATCGGACTCGACATCCGCTCAAATCAAGGAGCCAGACTTGGGCCTAGAAAGCAGGCCCTGGTATGACACCGATACAAACAGACCGGCATGAAACCCAACAAGCCCATCCGTAGGAACGCAGGCTTTGGGGAAATCCCACGGCCTTTGACAGAAAACAAGAGTTCGTTGATCCCCTGGATAGAAGTTCGAGTTTCTTCCATTTGCTTGAGCAGCCTGGAAACAATAAACATACTTCCAGCAGTGATGGATTCCTGTTAAAAGCAACGAGGGAAAATAAAACATATTCATTTCAGCAAGTGGAAGGTTTTAGTGTGATGCCAACCCCCCCCCCCCCCCGAAACCCTTTGGGCACTGTGCACCTCGAAAAGGATCAATCCGTCAGCCAGCCTTGATGCAGACATAGAAGATGCCTGCCACACCCGAGAACCTCGGCGACTCGGCGCCCGTCACTTGGAAGGTCGAGCGAGGTAACCGAGAAACGACGCCGCTGTCAAAAAAAATCGGGATTCAGGATACCACTGAAGGTCTGGGCACCGCATAAGACTCGCCGCACGGCCATTTTTTTCGTGGTTTCTTCACCATTCGCGCGTCGGCCAACGTGATCTGCGCGGCACTGTGAGCATGACCTGCAAGGGAAGCTCTCGGAGGAGCGGGATCCACCCCAGAGCCTCCAGACACCATGGGGTTCTCCGAAGTACGGCCCCAAGAAAGCCTTGTTCGGGAAATTTGAGGAATTAGGAGAAAATGTTGGGGTTGGAGGCTTCTTCATTGGATGCTTTTTTGCGACCATTTCCAACGAGGAGTTGTTTCTTTTTTTACTGCTTAGTCTATTGGCTCTGGATTTTTTTTCCAGGAGCTTTGGTGGTTTACAGCTCAAGCTAAGGCATCAGGCCCTTTTGAGGTCCAAACCCTTCTAAATGAACATCCACACTCCTGGATCCCATGATGCGTTGGAACTTCAGAGGTGTTGCGTTTTGGCTTTTGATTTGGCAGAGCTTTTAGCATTTGAAACTTGATCCCCCATTCTTCTCTCTTGTCATTATTTTGATAAGTTTTACCGCAAAGAAGGATCCCTTGAACGAACGAGGGAACAGCTGAGGTTCAACCAAAAAGCACATTTCAATCTGTTGCAGAATTCAAAAAAAAAAACATGCAGGTGAGGGCAGACAAACACATGAGCCACAGTCAAAATGTGCTGTCCTAAAGGGCCCAATTCCCCGCCCCTTGACTTTCTCTAGAATGCTTGTATTCTAATCGAACATCACAGGCTCTGTTCCTTCTTGCCACTGATCCAGATCATGTTTTGCATTCCAATCCTGACATTCCTCTCTCCGGCTCATTGTTCCACAGTGCGAAGACTACGTATAAACTTCTGCGTAAACTACAAGCCACCAACCTGGAAAGCACATTCAGGCAACATCTGCATGACAGGACTCTTCCCTTTGAGGTCTTGATTTCATTTGCCACACTGCATGCTTCAATGTGAACAGCTCGTGACTCCAAGTGCGCCCCGAGTCCCCAAGCACCGATCGCAGCTCGCCTTTTTCGGCACTGCTTGCCGTTGCCGAGTCGGGCCGACAAGAAAGCTCAGCCGACTACAAGGCTGCATAAAAGCGCGCGCAAGTGCTTTTGCGCAACGGATTCCCGCAACCTCCAGTGGATTTCCATAAGAACGGGCTTAGACTTTTTCTTTCTTGGTCTCAAACAGACCCCTGGAAACCTGGGCAAGACTTCTAACCACAAAGGAGAAAAGGGGAGACACCCCACTGGCGCTTGGGGAAGCTAAGGCGGCGTTCCGTTTTTCGGCGCATCCGATCCGACTTTGTGGCCAGGCACTCAGATGAACTTCAGTGGGGCTTGGTAGCCGGCGAAGGGCGTCTCAGGGTTGCCGAGCCCTTGTTTAGACCCATTTGTTTGGTAAACGACTTGTCTTGGTTGCTGTTGACTCCTGCAAGAAGTTCAACTTGTTGTGGGTGCAATGGAACATCCTCTATTTCCCTAAAAGTTAAAGTGCAAAGATCCAACCACACAGCCATAAGGTTGTTCAAACCGATTTTAAACAACCATATTTCAACCCTTGCTGAAACGAACCTCCGTTCGGTAAAAGGTTGGACATCTAGTTGGACCGATGTAAATAGATTTTGCTGCAACAAGGGCACCAGTTGTCTTGCTGGTTCGATAGGCAGGGAATGAGAAATGAACCTCTATACAACCCACCCATCCATGGTTTTCCTCTTCTTCTTTTTTCCGGAAATCCCCCAAAACGGTTGGTTCCCAAGGCCCTTGTTGTCATTCCCTCTCGAGCACATTTCCCCGCTTCCCGCATTTCCCCGCCTCTGGCGCGGGGTAGAGCGGCGGAAAGTCATAGGCCACCGGAGGCAAAGGCCCGGTCCAGCCCGGCAGGTAGTCACCGATGTCCTGCACTCTCACACAAGACCTACCGTCTCCACTCAAACCCCAGAAGTCCATTGCTCATTCATGGGATCCCAACATAGGTGATTTCCTTTCCCCACATTGAGACAAGACCGGCCCTTTTGGGCCAGACACCCTCCGCTGACTGGAGGCCTTTTGTGGAAACAAAAACCCAAACCCACTTCCATGTTTGTTGGAAAGATGGTGGTGGCACATTGACTTAAGCGCGTGTTCTTCTAGGAATCGGTATCTTAAAATAGTTGTCCTTCTGGCCTCCCTTTAAATATCCACCCAAAGCAGGTTCACCAACTTAGAATGTCAATGAACTCAAACCACGTTGGATCCAATTTCATAAACTGTGATGGCTGCAAATCCAACGCTGACCCACGATTCCTCAACCGGCCGATTCACAGGAGGGTGCACCCTTAGACAAGATGCAAACATGTTTTGCGGAAGGTGCAGCTCCCTGCTCCGACAGCTCGGTTCATTCATCTGGGGCCAACAGTGAGATTCGTCTAGGTAGTTGAGTTGGCCAACGGGTCGCTCCCCCGCCGGTTGCCCTAAAATAAGAAAATCTGAGGAAACCAGGGCCTCCTCACCCAGTGTTCGGATGCGACTCCATTCGCCCCACTCGGGTTTCTGGTTCAAGATGGAAGGTCGGATCTCCTGCTCAGTTGCTCGTCCCCAAACATATCAGCCAATTAAGCAACACATGCATTTACAATCCAAGAGCAAACACATGACTCACAATCAAAACCCGGTACACAAATGGTCGACCCAAACCCATGTAGAGAATAAGAAGGCGGCCGCAGCTATTTATGGCTGGGATCGTCCCTCACTAACCTTCACGTACCCGGGTTTCGAGGCCGTGGCTCACATGTTCGTGGGAGAATGAGCACATTTTCCCAAGCCAACCTGTTCTGGTGGGATTCTCCAGGGGGAATCAGTTATGGCCGGGCCAAAGGTCCACAGGGCACCGGGGAGGTGGGGGGAAGGTGGGGGGAAGGCGTCCTGGCAGACCTGTGCCCCGAAGCACACGTTCACATTGCCGAAGTCGCCGAAGAGCAGATCCTTGCGCTCGGAAAAGCTCTTTGCGCGGCATTCTCGTGATGGAATGGGCCTTTGGGTTGCAACATTTGGACAGCCCAGGCTCCGCGTGACACCAGCCCAGCCCTCCATACATGATCTCCCTTGTCGGACAATTTCCTGGAATCCGAAGGGTCCCCTCTTTCTACACTCCCTTCCATCACTTCGAGGATAGGGATTTGCCTGGGATTCCACGATTTCCACATTGTTAGTCGAGTCCCCGGGTCGAGTTTACTAAGTTACCAGGACAACTATGTTCATGAATTGCTGGACATAATAATGACACACCTGGAGCCATGCTTTTCTGGAACCAGTTTTGCCACGTCGCTTTTGCCCTTTGAAGTCCAGCTCTCAGAATCCAGTGGATCCAAGTTGCCGCTCCAGGCAATAGAAAGCTGAAGCGCGGTTCCCTCGGCTACCTACTTTTTATAGGCAAATGAATCCGCAAAGCCCACACATCCCAGGGACTGAAAGGTATCGAATAGGTGTTTACACTCCAAAGAGTTTATTCCCTGAGAGCCTGCAACATAGAAGCTCAACTCCTCTCCCGTTCAGTCCCCAAAAGTGGAACAAACTGCGCAAACAGTCCCAAGGGTGTTAAATATGTGCCCAACAAATCAGAATGGGGCTAACACGTACTTTACTTTCACATGTCCGAGTCCTAAGAGCCTGCCCCTTAATTTTGCTTGGCTTAGATAAAACAAAAAAAAACGTGAGTAGGGGCCTGGGTGATGAGGCCGACGATGGCCATCATGGCCAACCTGCCGTTGTTCAACTCCTGGCACTCCGCCTTGCGGAACTGGTTCCAATAGTTGTCCTGGACCCAGCCGACAGCGGATCCATTGGAAACCCGCAAAAGTATGCAAAAGTTAGGTAAACACCCAGCAAACTCAAGGTCCAAACCATTGTTTTTTGTTTAAATGTTGTTCTTAATCACCAGAAGCGTCTTCCAACAAAGTCTAAAGTCCAGAAACTCGGAAAAGTGAGGGATGGCTGCGTGTCAACAACGGTAAGCGGCATTCACTCGAGCGAAGCCAAGCCATCTGCACAAGAATAGAAAGCAGAAAGAGGCATCTGCCTTGGGGAATCTTCCTGCCCACTTCCTTGATTGGAGGGTACATACTTCACTCACCAAACTTGAGGAATCCGCAAGAAAAAAGGGCCACCACGGGTAAGCTTGCTGTATTTCACGGGAGCTCAGCATCCAAACCGTTACCTCCAAAAATGGGCCCCAAGTCTCAATTCTGCCCTCGTGCTATTATTAGGCTACGGAGAGTAGGTGCGGTTTGTTGCCTATGCGCATAGGCGCCGCCCCCGAAGCTTCACCAACCTGAATTGAGTCATAGTCAAAACCCGGTATTCAAATGGTCGACCCAGAGCCAGATAAAGAAGTAAGCGGGCGGCCGCAGCTGATTATGGTTGGGATTGTCCCTTACTAACCTTCACTTACCCGGGTTTTGATTGTGACACAATTCAGGAATCCCTACGGGACATTACGGGGCCGAGAAAATGCTTGGATCGGTGCGGGGCCCGCTTTCTTGCGCGCCCCAACTGCGAAAAGGACCTGGAAATTGTCCGGTGAACCTTTTTGGGTTTCTTGGCCAATGGACACATTGGACACCAAAAGGCCTTAAATAAAGGTCTATTTGCCTTGGACGGCTGAGCCAAAATTCAATCCCTCTGACCCGCATTCCACTCCTCATCCTCCAGCAGGATGTCCGACCAGCCCAGCACGTCCCAAGGCTTGTCCTGATTTAACTGGTTGCACCAACCCTTAGGATCAGGATCTCAAAAAGAACGAGCCAAGGGAAACACACCCAAAGGCTAAAGTTTATTTTTTTGGGTTTGTTTCCCTTAGCTTGGTTAAACGGTTGAACCGCAATTTGGACACCTGAGTTGTTTGAACATGTTACCAACATCGTTTAACCAGCCACGTCTTGGTTCCCCTTTCAAGGCCACCAGAGGGTCTGCCCGTTTAAACACATTTTGCCCAATCCTGCCTTGGGGGGGGGGCACACGTAGGTGCCGACCCACTCCAGGCACATGATGAAGAACACCGTCTGCCACATGCCTGGCACGCTTCGATTTGCAAACACCTTCATGAGGACGAAATCCAGAAAAATCGCAGCACCGTACAGAAACCCTGGGTCTGATTCGATTCCCCTGCAAATATCAAAATGGTTTCCACCATGGTCTCAAAGTGGAAATGGCCCCGGCCAACCGCAACAAAAGGGGGACATGTAGGCATTTTTGTGAGTCACCAAGTGTGTCTGGGCAAGAGGACAGGATCTTTACAACAAACCGACTGATTTGTTTGCAGGCCCCTACTAAACATGAACAGAACCGACCAAAAACAAAACCTAAAAACCTGCCAACGGCGGAGGGATCATATTGGGTTTTCGGCTGCTTACAACAATTTCACAAGCTCAAAGGGTTTTGTGCAGGACCCTCATCTCACCCCAAAGGACCTGGAAACAGAATGTTCACCTAGCCCAGAACCCCTAGGTGATTTCCATAGGAACAAGGTTGGGCACTCTTGTTCTAAAGGGAGACTCCAAACAATGAGAAAGCAAGGCCGGCACTGGAGGTCTGGCCTAGAAATGGGACGTTCAGGTCAACAGGTCGCTTCAGTTTTGTGTGGAAGCCCCCCGCGAGCCGGAGACGAAGCCTCCCATGGGCAGCTGGGTGAGGCTGACCAGGGGGTTGTTGTCCAGGTACCTTGCGCTGGGTTGGTCCATGTTTTTCTCTTCGACTACGGGCTATAGTCATTGGGAGGGACGAGAAAGCTAACCGAAAGAACATGGGGCAATAAGTGGTTCCCCTTTTTGTGGGGAGCTTAGCGAATCCCCCAAGTCCCTCCCAAATGACCCATAGACTACCAGTATTTTTCTTCGAGCCTCATGTAGAAGTCTGACCCGAGTTGACTCGCCGATTCCAGGGACACAAATCAACTGATTGATCCCAAGGGGGAGGATCCCCGAAAGGAGATTCCTCTGAGAACGGAGTTTGTGACAGGATAATGGAATATGTCCTGCAAAATAGCAAAGAATCTTGTGACTCATATTATCAGGTCCACAACTCATAATAATCGTCGCAGGCCAGGGTCAACAACTTGAATCAGTGAAGGTTGAAACGGATCATTAAACAAACGCTTGCCAACAGGTAACATCGGCACCGAATCACTATAATCACACACACACACACATAAACCTGAAGCTGTTCAAATACGCCGCAATGAGTACAAACACCCACCTGCAATCCGATTCATAACCCTGAGTTTCGAACGCTCGAATTGGTGATCGAGGAGAAGGCCACTGTCACGAGTCAACAAAAACAACAAGATAAAAACCACGCCTTTGAATGTTCGGCTTGCTGTCTCTTGAGCCAGCCCATCTCCAAAAGGGGTCTGTGGCACCCAGTTGGGCGTTTCCCAATGCCAGAACCACCCCGTGCCGGCTGCTTTCAAAGGAACGCGCCGCACCCACCACAAGAAGCTCAACATGTCCCAAACGAAAACTCAGTCTTGCAAACGGTGTATATGGGTAAGGGTGTGTCTCAAAAATCGAGAACCCCCGAAGCGCTTGGGTTCTTTTTGGCTTCCCCTGCAAAACGACAAACAAGGCGCATCCGCAACGAAAGACGCATCCGCAACTAGCGTCGACAAGGGCTCACCCCAGAAAGCCCTTCGTTTTCTTCTAGACTAGGCCCTCCAGTAGGGAGGTTCGAATAAGGGTATCCTTTCTTCTGTAGTCTATTTTAGTTGGGGAACCCTCCCAACCAAAGAAGAAATGGTAAAATGGCACGATCCTGGGGGACCTAGCAGAGCAGGCCTCTTTTTAGTGGCTCTGAGGCGCGTCTGCGTGGCCAAGTCCCCGATGATGTGGAAGCCCGCCGCCACGTGGAACCAGCCTCCAAGGTTTTAAGGTGAGATGAATGGCCACACGCAAGACTTTGGATGCGGCTCCATCAAAATGGCTTAGATTTGGAGTTGGGGGGGCGTCTGGGGGATAGATCTGTGCTGGGGGCGTCTAGTTAAATCTTTTCTACCCATTAAATGTGGCTCAGATCTAACCTCCAAATGCTGGCTCAAAGGGAAACCTTCTGTTGGATTTCAAAGGGAAAGAGGCATGGGCCCCCCCCAACAAGACTTCCGCCTGTTGGAGGGGTCCAAATCCAACCCGTGGCCCCTGTGTGCGCCATTCGGCAACCCCAGTTCTGGTTTAAAAGGGATACCAAATACAACTTCTATTTGCTTAAGCGAAAAAATAACATATTTCCAGTAGTGAAATCGATTCCCTTTAAACAAGAGATGAACATATTAAGCAAATGGAGGACAACGATTTTGAGGGCGCCCTTCTGTTTTAAGACAAAGCAAAAGGACATGGTGCGCGACAGTAAACGCTGACCTCTGCCTCCATGTATGTCTCCTCAACATCCCCCCCCCCTCCACCTCCCCGATCCCGACAGGTGATGCGTAACCCCACGGAAAGCTAAGTATTCGGACCTCTGTCCAGTGCTTTGAACAAATGTTGCCCAATGTATCCCCGGCTTCATCCAATTCACCCAGGTACCCTTGCAAATATCACAAAACACTTGGCGGTGCTTTTTGTTGAGATACCCTTTTTCGCTTGGTGTTAAGGGAGCCAAAAGCAGAGCCGAAATGCATTTGGGGTCAGGTTGGTCATTACATGGAAGCCCAAAAGACGAGCCTCAGCCATTTCCTCCCTGTGGACTGGCCCCAAGACTCTAAGCTGACTGCTTGCACTGAAATAAGATGGTCTAACCTTTCTGCCACTTGATCCAGACCCAAGACCAGTTTGGACTCCAACTTGGGAAGCAACTTGGGAAGTGAGTCCCCCCACCCCCCCCCCACCTCTTCCCTCCCTCTCCCCCTCCCCCCCTCCCCCTCCCCCCGAGTCGGACACGCCATAAGCGAGCCGAGCCGAGGCGCCCAGCACCGCGAGCATGGCCACCCGCCCGTGCTTCAGCTCAATCGCGCGGAGCTCCAGGATCTCCTGGCCCGCACGCGCGGCTTGCGCTCAAGCGGCCACGTGGGCGGCAGATTTTTCCGTCTTCCCCCCTTGGTGGTTTGGAATTTATTTGTAATATTATAGCTTTTATTAAAAACATATGACATTTTGAGTGGTTTGGAGCTCGGCTTGGCTTTTGTAGAGGGTAGATCTTCTTGGTTTGGCCCCTTGGCAGTTCCTTAGAGGCTCGGGCATTTTGCCGCGCGCCAACGTTGGAGCCTGGCCGAAAAAAATGAAGAAAAAGACATGGGTCGGATTTCTCAAAGTCGACCAGACCAATCATGGGCGGTTTCCTTCTGGTGTCCCTTTAATCAAAGACCAAACAGAAGGTCCATGTTTTTTGAGAAGCCCCTTCGCTTTGGGACAATTCAAAACGCAAAGTCGCATCTGGAGGCACAGCACCTAAGCTGTCAGGTATAGGCTTTGAAGCGTTGGAACCTTGCGTTTGGCGGGTAGGACACCTGACCTGTTGATTGCTGCAACTTTATGTAGGTGCTTCGTGTTTGGAAGGACATCCGCAAAAGAAAGGGCAAGAGGGCAAAGTGAGTGTAGCGCGGCAAGGCGTGCGGTTGGGAGGTATGCAATTGTGAGTCTTCCACAAATCTGTACGATTCGGATGGTTCTTGTCAGAGCTCCCCCCTGTTGATGCTCATTTGGTACACTGCGCAGCTGGATGCACAAAAGGATTCGACAGCCAAAGCGACATGTTTCTGTTGCGTTGGTCTTGGGAGCATTTGCCAAGAGTATGACTTGACCATATTTGCCCGAGGTGTGGTTTCCAAGTGCTTGGCAAGCAAGCCTGTGGTAAGAGTGCATCTGTTTGTTTTTTCCCCCTCCTTTTTCCCCAAGTACGCATTGCCCCATGGTGTAACCCTGCCAGGAAAGCTGCCGAACACACTTCTCCCTTTGGAATCAGTCTGCAGCCCGACAAATGCCAAACAAAAGCAGCCGCGGAATGCTTGATTACACTCCCTCAGACTAACATGGAAGCTTTCAGAAGGCCTCTGCAAATGGAACCAAGCCTTCCAAAGGAGTCCCGGGAGCTTCCATATGTTACATAGGGGAGGGAAATTGGTGCTCATTCTCAGAGATGGTCTTTTGTGGGGAATTTGACAGGTGCCCCCGAGTCCACCCAAGATGAACCCAGCTATTGGAGATTTTGGCTGACCCTCGATTTTGTGGAACTGTAGTCATCGACTCGATGTTCGATTCGGCCGCAATCTCCTCCTTGCTCTTCTTGCTAGTGATGCCTGCAGGGCTCGCAGCAAGAAAGCCAGATGGCCTTGAACGTAGGCCTTGGGGCCAGATGTGTGTTTATTGCAGGGAAACCGCTACTTTTCGGGGTCCCCTATACCAAGACAAGCCCCATATTATGCCTCAAGCTTCCACACCAAAAGGAGGCGCAGGTTCCAAACGGATTCTCGTCAGCTGAGACGCGGTGGTTGGTTGAAAGAGGCAATATCTGATGCTGTCCATGGAGATGCCTCCCCAACATGAGAAACGTCCAAACCAGAACATGGGAATTTGAGGCCGGTTCGAAGAACGCATGCACGGTGAGTACCCAAAGGCTCAGGGCTCACGGAAAACTTCCGGCGCGCTTTTCTTTATGCAACAAGTTCAGAACTGTTGGCTTCCGACTTCACATACAATTCCTGCAAAAGTCAATATGCTTGAAGCAGCGTGCTCTTCTTTCTCCCACAAAACACAAAAGCTTCTGTTTTCAGCCAGACCACCATTCACTGAATTCTCCCCCAGCAAAAGGGACCCCCCCACTACGCCCTTTGATCTTCCAGGGTTCCCTCCAAGCTACCAGAGCGTAGGCAGTGTGCTCGTGGTCTGGATTGGTCCGAAGCTAAGATTGGTATTGCGTACCGGTGAATCTTCGGCTTTCGTTTGGATAGACTTTGGAGGGTTGCAGGTTTTCAGGGCCAAAGGAGAAGATGCAATGGTTGGTTTTGAGTGTCTGGATACGGGACTATTCCGATTTTGGCATGATTCCAAGGTGGTTTCAAAGGGAAACTAAAAGGACGACTCCCAAGAGTACCTGGATTTCTCACTTCCCTACTTTCCGCGCCCGAAACCTTCCGGAGTTCCCTAGCATTCAATCGACCTGCGCCCTTTCCCTTCTCCCTGGTTCCTCTCGTCTTCCACTCGCTTAAGCGCACCCAGCGCGTTCCGAGCCTGCGGGGTCCCAGAAGTTCTCCGGGAAGGGTCCGCCGGTGCCGGCGATGCTCTCCTCTCGATACCAGCTTCCCCCCGGCGGGGTTTATTTGAACCCCCGACCATAGGTGTCCTTTTAGGTTGGAAATAGATGGGTAACCAAACCACGAATCGCCATCTATTTTTCTACCAACACAACCAAAAAGAACACCTATGCCCCCGACCCCACTGTTGGTGAGGTGACCAAGGTTTGTGCAAACCTTTCTCCAAGCATGGAGGTGGACAGGGTTGCCCAACAGGAAAGGTAGCCAGTAGCTTTCGTAAACCCTACTACAAAAATCACACAAAAATCCCCAAAACCGAAAATTAATCAAAACACCAACTAACGATTTCCCTTGAAACGAAAAGACCACTCTTAAAAAATCCCAAAAGGGACATCACCCGCAAACCCTACCGTAACGAATCCCAACCGTTCGGACCAGAGTAATCGGGCGTAAGACTGCGAGACACGCTGATCTTTTGGTTGTAAGGGGCTTCTTTCCGTTTAGTTTCCTGTCAAAACGGCTCCAAAACAAGGATCCGCAAGAATTTGAGCGCCAAACGATATCTGCAAAGGGACAACAATTCAAGCTGGGAAACCTACATCACTTCGCTCGTTTTACGGCGAGCTCGCCGAATAAGCTGACATATATTTCCACTTATGGCTTTGGTCCCAGCCATCACCTCCAGAGGGTTTGGTCTAAAAGCTCGCCAGTGTTGCTTCGGCGCTTCACGAAAAAAACATATCTGCATAAAATCACATGGAACTTTTGCGGTGTTGGAGGTCCTTGCCTGAAATCGGAGGTTGCATGAGTTGCATGTGTGCTGTTGGCTTTCCCCGCAGCGTTCCCTGTATATCATCTTTAAACATTGTACCACCAAGAGGACATGACGTGCTGCAACTCTTGCTATGCCCTCCTGGCCAAACAAATTCACTTGCGGGTTGGTGGGCAAATCATCACTTTCCCAAGAAGTTGAAGGTTAAAAAATACCCCCTCAGAGCATTCAAGAGAAGGTGATACTTGAACCAAACCTCCATTTGCCTCAGCCCCCTGAACAAAAGTCAAACAACAACAACAACAACATATTTCCAAGAGTGATGGATTCCGTTTAAACCAACTTCAGCACCCCCCGCCGGTCTCGCAACGGTCCTGTGCCGGGGTCAAGGCCCGCAGGGGGGAGTCCGTATAGAGGGCCCAGTCGCCCCACGCCGAGCCGGTGAGTCCGTCTTGGAAGAACATGCCGATGATGGCCTGTTAGAGTCTGGGGTTGAGGTCTGGGGCTTAGGTGGACGGGTTGTGGGGTTGAGGGTGTGGGGTGTACCAAGGGCATCCAGTTTTTGCTGGGACCCCCACCCCCAAACATTGCCTCCGGGCAACCAGGCCCCCCAAGACAAACATCTAGTCCCTAATCCCGCAACATCCCGCAACGACCATACCCCGGCAAAAAGAAGCGCCAAATAAGGACGCAAACAGGACACCTTGAAAGGTTTCAGCAGCAGACTCGAGACACCTGCTCGAATTCCGCCTGTGTGGTAATCTGCTAGTACTCTTTGTGTATGTTTGCAGGGCTGGCTCCACAAAAGTCCAAAACCCTGCACTGGACAGAGTCCTAGATACTCCTTGAGGGCAGCCCCCGCGTGGGGTAAATCGTCCCGGGAGAAGGTGGCTCCTAGCTCTGTCTAGGGATACACACCCACTTGCGGCCAACTATCATCAGGCCATTCAGCCGGGGTGAGTCTAGTGTCTAAGCATTCAACGCACAAGCATTGGTGTTGTTAAACACCACCCCACACACACAAAAGCAACCAGGGCCCGTTTTGAAACGACTGGTGACAAATGAGTCCAACAAAGCAAAGACTCTTCTAAGAGCAGGCACCTTGGGGTGTTAACCAGCAACCGAGAGATCGTTGAAGCCCGTCTCCCGTCTGACCAGTAGACAAAAACCATTTTGGGCTTGACCAGGTTTAAAGGGGAACCCACCGAAGGGAAACAGCTCGACAGATTTGGCCAAGCAGCTGCTACTTGTACGCTCTGGCCGGTGAATTTGTGCTTCACAATGGCTCAGAAGGGAAGCTGAATCTTGTTGTCAGCAGCAAAACCAGCCAACAGCCAGCTTTTTACCTTTCTACTAGACCCATGATCACTTCCGACAGTGGATTGGCGTGGATTTTGTCCATCCACCATATGGCAGTGGGTCCAACATATGTACCCAAATGGGAACCCTGGTAAATGGAAACATGGGTTGAACCTGCGGTCCCATGGCGGTTTAATTTTGACCCGCAGCCATATGCCGTCACCCCCTTCTGAAGGGAAGTTTTGAAGGGTTAACAACGTCGAGACGGAGCCGTTGCGCCCTGCAACTCGCAGGGTTTGTAGCGGGGCTCCTCATGTCCTCTTCGAGCATCACCTAAAAGGGAACCTGAATCACACAATAAACAAACAAAGGGAAACTCCTCTTCAAATGTCCAATGGGAGGTTGGCTGATTTCCGAACCACCATTACGAGCTGGCAGCTCCCTGCAAGTTTTGGTTTTTGTCAGGACATCAAACTATAACGACGACAAAAAGTCTGCCGCATCTTTAACAAGGCTCTTTCTAAATGTATGGGGCATGGTGCTCTATGAATTTGCTGTCCCCCCTTTTCTCAAGGGTGGGGATATTAAGCATGTTGGCGGAACATGACCCCCTTTCTATGATACCGTTTCGTGAGTGCACTGAATTGACACTATACTTACTTGATGCTCCCCTGCAATTCAACCTGGAACCCAGAGAACCTTTATTTGTAGAGGACCAGCGGCCTGGAAAAACGAGGGCATCCTTTTTTGGTTGCTTGAGCCTGGAAAAACGAGGGCATCCTTTTTTGGTTACTTGAGTTTCAGGGGGACACCCTTCCCCAAAAAGAAGGCACAAAGAGCCGAATCCACTGGGCAACTGGGATAAGTATCACAGGCAATCTTAAACTAGGTCCTCCAGTAGAGAGGTTAGAATGGGGCACTCTTTTTTCTGTATATAGTCTATTTTGGGTAACCCTCCCCCAAAAAAGAAATGGTAAAAGGGCACGATCCTGGGGGACCTAGTAAAGCAGCGACGTCGTTCGTCCGCGCCATCATCGCCAACCGCCCGTTCGCAATCTCCGCTGCAAGCTTCTTCTCCTGCACGCTCACAACGGCCCAGTTGAGCGACCAAAGCCCAACGCTTGGATCAGCCAAGGTGGATCCAATAGAAGTATTTCAGCTTTTGAAACCAAATCCGCATGTGTTTGAGTGTGATTCATATTTTGTGAACCTTTAAAACTAAATCCGTTTCAAACAGGATCCCAAACATGTTGGGTGAAGTATGAAAATTCAACTGGATTCGACCAGGGACACAATATGTGCCCTCCCTAATGAGAAGATTCCTCTGGTTCATTATTGCATAATGGCATAGTGCTAGTTTGAGTATTGGCATATTAGGGGTCTGGGAAGTTGTATAATATAGTATCAATGTCAAAACTCATTCCAACACCCGAACAAGGGGATTTTGCAGGTAAAGGACCTGCAAGGTGAGTCTGTCTTACCCCCGAATCGGTGAGCTGCTCGGTGAGCTCGTTGCGGTTTGCCCAGATTGATGGGATCTATTCCTACGAAACCCGCGAAATGACGCGGGACTGGCAGAACCCTGCGGCCCGCAATCCGCTCGTTTGGCATTTCAGTCCACGGGCGTAGGGGGATGGGACTCGACAGAAAGAATCAAGGCAACAGACTGACAGAGACCAACGAAGACGTGAGTATCCAGGCCCAGCGGCCACGGCAAAAACAGGGGCGCCCTCATTTGTTGTTTGATTTTGAAGAGCCACCCAGGGAGAAGAGGAGCAAAAAGGGTCCGGCCGCTGGGATTCCAATGGACCCTTTGGTGGACATTGGGAATTGAAGCGACCGCCCTTTGAAGGTGCTTCAAACATTACTGTCTGTTTGCGTGTCAACCCAAGTGGCCATTTGTGTTTCATATTCTGTTTGCAACAGCAGCTGCTTGATACCTGTTTCAGATGAATGGTCTTATCAACTATCTGATCCCACCTTTTCCGCCTTGGGGTTTTTGATGGTCACAAACTCTTAGGAAGCTTGGACAACCATCACCAACTCGTTTGTTTACCTCGAAAGCTTCAGTAAACCCAACTGAGCTATTCCAAATGATTCGAATGTCATTTAGGGTCCTTGGTATCATAGAAAGTAACCCCAAACCTTATGCCCAAACCCTGTCAAACAAGGAAGCAACTACTTTAAATGCAGTATCCAAACAACTCTCAATACGTATCTAACCCCCGAAGTGCCTGCTTATCAACCCAACCCCAACCCAAGTGGTCAACGGTCCACCCTCAAACCTGTGATTTAGTCTTCTGTTCTTTGTTCAGTTTAATAAAGGGCCTGTTCTTTTTCTTACAAACTCAGTTTGTCAATAGACCTGGAAATAAAAGGGGAAAGCCATAATGTCATTTCTGGTCGACTTGTTCTGCACAATTATGCTTAGTGCACATCTACCCCCGAACTTCCTTGTGAACAAACCCAACCAAACCATGTCAACCCAACCCAACTAGAGAGTGGTTCATGTGACCGTGGGTCAAGAGTAGGCACCCAAATGGAACCCTGGTAAGTGGACACATGGAAACCCCGCGGCTTGGCTCAAATCGAGTCCGAGGCCGAGTCGCCATGTCAACCCAACCCACCTAGAGTCTGCGTTTCAGGAAACCCAACGAGTTCCGCTTCTCAAACGGCGCTCAACCCAACCCAACCCAACTGGAGTCTGTGTTTCAGGAAACCCAACGAGTTCCGCTTCTCAAACGGCGCTCAACCCAACCCAACCCAACTGGAGTCTGTGTTTCAGGAAACCCAACGAGTTCCGCTTCTCACACGGCGCTCAACCCAACCCAACCCAACTGGAGTCTGCGTTTCAGGAAACCCAACGAGTTCCGCTTCTCACACGGCGCTCAACCCAACCCAACCCAACTGGAGTCTGCGTTTCAGGAAACCCAACGAGTTCCGCTTCTCAAACGGCGCTCAACCCAACCCAACCCAACTGGAGTCTGTGTTTCAGGAAACCCAACGAGTTCCGCTTCTCAAACGGCGCTCAACCCAACCCAACCCAACTGGAGTCTGTGTTTCAGGAAACCCAACGAGTTCCGCTTCTCAAACGGCGCTCAACCCAACCCAACCCAACTGGAGTCTGTGTTTCAGGAAACCCAACGAGTTCCGCTTCTCAAACGGCGCTCAACCCAACCCAACCCAACTGGAGTCTGTGTTTCAGGAAACCCAACGAGTTCCGCTTCTCAACCGGCGCTCAACCCAACCCAACCCAACTGGAGTCTGTGTTTCAGGAAACCCAACGAGTTCCGCTTCTCAAACGGCGCTCAACCCAACCCAACTGGAGTCTGTGTTTCAGGAAACCCAACGAGTTCCGCTTCTCAAACGGAACCCAACCCAACCCAACTGGAGTCTGTGTTTCAGGAAACCCAACGAGTTCCGCTTCTCAAACGGCGCTCAACCCAACCCAACCCAACTGGAGTCTGCGTTTCAGGAAACCCAACGAGTTCCGCTTCTCAAACGGCGCTCAACCCAACCCAACCCAACTGGAGTCTGTGTTTCAGGAAACCCAACGTCAAACCTTGCGGCGCGGAAGCTTCGAGCCGGGCTCCTTTGTGCCTGCCGGAGCCTTCAGGAAGCCATTGGGCACCCCCAGGAAGCCCGCGTTCTCGAAGTCCCCAGGGGGCCTGAGCGGGATTTCGACTCAGAAGGCACGAAGGCGTGCATTTTTCATTGGAGACCCGTGGGCCATGTTGGGGGAAAAAGACCCACACAAACCCCCAACCCCCAACCCCCAAACCCCCCAACCCCAAACGCCCCCCAACCCGCCAACCCGAAGCCACCCCGGCTCCGATCCGCCTCTTGGGGTCGTCGTTGTATTGGAAGAGCTCCACCGACCCGGCGAAGGCCACCATCTGGGCCCAGCCGCTCAGCGGCACCTGAAAGGTGGGGGGGTGGGGTGGGGGGTGGGGGGTGGGGGTGGGGGGGTGGGGGGGTGGGGGAAGGTGGTGTAGCGATGTTTGATGGGGGATGATCTGGGTGTAGTGTGGCTTGGTGGGGGGTTTAATGGAGCTTAGAAGTTTAGCGGGGGTTGGTGAGGTGTTGCGGGGGGGTCGACGGGGGAAGGGGGCCCTCCGTTTTTTGTCATTGAAACAACCAAACAAGAGGAATCTCGACTCATGTGAGCCATGGTCACAACTCCGGGTTCCATTGCCAACATCAGGGTCCCCTCGTCCATGATCCCGACTTCAGGGACCCCTCCCAAACCAGAGCCATGTTGGCTCCCGCGAAACTTCTAGCCGAAAAAGTCACCCCCAACATGTCCTCAACCAAACAAACTGTACAATCCTCAGATAGCGGGCATCAGGCTTGAGTAACGACCCCGGTCCCAGCCGGGGTGAATGGAGGCGGCCAACCGATAGAATCACAGCCCACATGTTGGGAGTATGAGCAGCATGGGCCCCTTTGACCAATCCTCAGTCCAAAATCCGGGTATCCCCGTCCGTCTAGGGCGTCCCTCAAAATGGCTCCTACACCGTGTGCTTCCCTTTAGCAAGCTTGCTGGTAATGAGAGAAAGACCGCTTTTTAACCATCCCCACTGGTTTCATTTAAGGGAATCCCTGGGCTCATTCCCTCATTCCCTACCTATCGCACCAAGAAAGACATCGAGCGCGCCTTGCTGAAGGCTGCAAAGCCAGTGGGCACGTCCGAGAACTTGAGTCCCAGGGATGGGGACAGATCTCCCGGCCACCGGTAGTACTCCGGCACAATGTAGCCTTTAAAAACAAAAAGCAGGGCCGACTATTTCTAAGCAAGCTTACCTATAAAGGACACCTATGGTTACAAACACTGGCCTCATTATGGCAAAAAGTCACCCCCTAAGTGGTGGGTGAAAGGGAAACAATCCCATTTTCTGACTTTGCTAACCTCCAGAAACAATCAACACAATGACCCCAGAAACACACGTATGCTTTCCTTGGGGACTCGATGGCGGTCATCATTTACTCACTTGCCCAAAAGACCTGGAAATAAAAGGTTAACCTTTTGGGACCTTTGCTAAAAATGGGCCAAAATTGGAAAACCAAAAGGTCCAAAGGTCGATTCACTTTGGGCACGTGAGTTTACATGGGCCTTTCCAACATGTGGAAACATCATGGCGGCTTCCTGAGGATCCTCAGGCATCGCTATCCCACAGAGCCAGGCAACCGACGGCTGTCCGAGTCAACCCGAGTGGATGGTCCAAAAAAGTCCGAACTGTGCATTTACCACTCAAATGGGCTTCCCGAAAAGTTTAAAGTGAATGAACTCAGGAAATGAGATAATCTTCCGTTTCGGATTTGTAGGACATTCATGCCTTATATTTTGTATAGGAAACCGTAAACATAAGCATCGTTGATGTATGAGCGCCCATCAACTGCTATTTCATGTGATCAATAGCAACTTTAAGCAGGAATCGGTTTTAGGCATCACCTCCCAGTTTCTGGCATCTTTGCCGTCCGCCCCAAAAACTCGCAATTTGAGGTCAGTCTTTCTTCAAGGGTATCCTTCGGGGTGCTTCAGAAGGGACACCGTAGAGAAGCAACCCTCCCATCTTGAGGCTTCCCCCATAGGACGCAGCAAGCCTCCCTACGGAACTGAGTTTGCCAGAATTCTGTTTGCTCAGGCAGAGGGATCATAGACTACTTGTTTGACCCAATCTCAGCATGGGACATTTCGGCTTCCCTTTGGAGGCCGGTTAGGTTTTCCATTTGCATGCAAGAACCATCTCCCCTCAGGAACCCAAACCACCAATTGAGCTTACCTGAGTCGCAATCAATACCTGGTACTAAAATGGTCTACCCAGAACCACGTACAGGATTAAGAAGGCGGCGGCAGCTATTTATGGTTGGGATCGTCCCGTACTAACCTTCATCTACCCGGGCTTTGATTGTGGCACACCTGAAATTACTGAGTCCTCAGTACTCGTGGGACGTGTACAGCTCGTCCCCACGAAAACTCGGTCCTCTGAAATGCAGAGCCCAATCTCGAAGTTTCGAGCGAGCTGACTCACTTTCTGCGTTCGGCCTTGCATGTTCTCCCAGGCTTTTGTCTTTTTGAGGGTCTCCTTTGTAGTTTTAAAGGGAACCGAAAAGGAGAACCACCCTGTTTGGGGGGTCCGATTCCTAAACCAAATATACTCACCCAACTAGTAGGTCCATATGAGAACCTTCCGTTTGCTCATTTGCTCGTTGCTTTGTGGCAAAATAGATACCCTCTACTCATTTGCGCATCCCCAAACACCAGCCGGTAAAACTGGATTTCAAAGTGAACTCTTGCCATTTCCTTAAAACCCGACTCACCCAAATGGAAAGCGACTCGCTCCATTTCCTCAAAAGAACAAATCGACTCACCCAACTGGCTTGCTGCGATTTTCAGCATAAAAATAAATTAAGTGGTCGACATGGGGAACATCATGGAGCCAACTGGTCTTCAAAGTGAACTCGTGGCATGTCGTTTGCGGCGGAGGGGCCGAGGCAGGCGAACATGGCCACCCGCCCGTGCTTCAGCTCCACGTAGCGGCGTCGCCGGAAGGAGGCCGCGTCCCCGCCGGCGGTAAAGCCCAAGGGGTCCCAAAAGCCCACCGGAGGCCTCGGAAAAAACGCGGGAAAAAATGGGCGAACCGGGGGGATGGTTCTCAAGTCCAGCGAGCCAAAACGATGGCCATGGGGGAAGAAAGGGATTCTCGTGGTATTTGGCTTGGAAACAAACTTATACTGGTTGATCTCGGTATGTTTTAATAAATCCCCAAGTGGAAATAAGACTGGATGAGCACTTCAAAAAACGATAGATAGGGATCAACAAACGCAGATTGGATTTGACTGAATCACAAAGGTGGTAAACATGGAATAACATGGATGTCTGTGCTCTGGTTCTGTATAATATCTACCAACTGCTCTAATGGAGGATGGACACTTACAACCAGGGTAAACCGATTTCGACCTCTGGGGATTGAGTGAAACAACTTAGCAGCTGGAAACAACATTTGATGACGGACATCAAGCATACAGTAGATTTCTAGGCGGTTACTTAGCAAACCACTGGGATATGACTTGCTACCGGATGCGGATGCTGGGCATACTAATTATCTGCCCTGCTCAGAGGTGAATATAAATTGGGGCCTGGGTGGACATCTTGTTGCTGATGGGTATTTTGCACCAACCATTCTAAATCGTGGTCCCCATGTAACCTTGTGGCCCAATACGCGGAGATAACTCAGTACACCACAAGCTGTGGACAATCTGAATTCCCCGACTGAAAAGAAGGAGAGGAACACGCCCAGTACTCGCCCCCCCCTCCCAGGCGGGCTGTCAGAGCTGGCCCCGGCTGATCCAGAATTACTCACTAGATGCGGCGTGGTATCTGCCGCCTTTTGATTCAGTAGATACAATCAAACATATGGGTAATCTCAGTGAAGCCCCCTTGGTGGATCGGACTTGGGATAAGTAGGTTACCCACCACTCATGCTGATTCCACGGGATCTTCGGGGATTGCCTTGCTTTCACAACTTGGACGCCATCACAAGAAATTGGCCTCCATCGCAAGAAATCAAAGCTGGAAAGTCTGAAAGTTTGGTCGCATTGAAAAACCAGCTGACCTCCCAAGCAATTCTCTGGGCCCTTATGTTAACCAAGGAAACCCCAAAGTTTGGCAATGAGAAGCGGCATTTGCAATTCCCTGGTGAATTAATAGTACGGCTGCCCCCTGGTTTATCACTGGAGGGCAACATCTTCACATCCAGGGTCAACAGTGCTTCCAGCTTCTCTCACTTGAGTGGATTGGCCACAAGAAGTGAACGAACTGTTGGTTCGCCATGAGCAATTGGTCCCAAAAGTGACTCAAGTCCAGGAACGCAGGGAGTGAGTCTCAATGTCGACCCAATATTCACTACCCCCGGTGTATTCATAGGGGATTGTCCCGTGAAATGTGGGGAATCAGCCCACTTCTGGAGGGGCCAACACCCCCCTGTTCATAAACTCAGCTTTCAGCTTCCCCCTAGGCTGCCCATAAACCCTCCAAAAGAACGCGGGGTAATCCGAATCCAGTTCCCACCCATCCAAAGAACCAATTAGAGGGTTACCTGATAAACTGGGGTTGGTTCATACTGCGGATGGTTGCGAAATCCATTTCGTACCACCTTAGAAACCCTGGTTTCCGATAATTCCCTGCAAATACCAACAAACGTTATGGTTTTGGTTTCAACCATAGTTTCTTAGGTGGTGTGAACGGATTTCGCCACCATCCACAGTTTTTGTTTCAACCCCAGCTTCTTGAATATGGAACGCTCCCCGTCAAAAGTGGTGAATCCCCACTAAAACCAGGGACACCCCCAGATGGGGTCACCCTCAAAGTTGACCCAGGATTAATAAGCCCGTCCCACTAGTAGAGGGTGTTCCCTCCAAAAGTGATGAATCCCCCCTAAAAGGGGACCCCCCCTATTAATCAACCAGGGGTTCTGCTTAATCCGCGGTCACTCTTTTCCCAAGAACGGGGGCTCGCCCCTCGCATTTTTCCACGCCGAAGGCGCTGCACGCCCAGCTCCTTCTCGAAGGCGGAGCTGCCGGCGTAGAGCCCGTAAGGGGTGCCGAAGAGCCCGTCCTGCGAAACTGGAAAAACACAAAACTACTGTGGATGGACGAAATCCGTTTCGCACCACCGTTCAGAAACCCTTGAACGGTGATTCGCCTGTAAATACTAGTAAACAGTGGCTTCAACCATGGTTTTCATCCACAGCAGGTCCTCCAGTAGAGAGGCGAGAATAAGGGTACCCTTCTTTTCGGTAGTCTATTGTAGTAGGGGAACCCTCGCCCAAAAAAGGATGAAAGGGCGCTACTGGGGGACCTAGAAAACGACCGCGACCCGAGAAACAGATTTGTGTGTGTGTGTGCTGTGTGTGTGTGTGTGTCAAACTGAGTGGTTTTCCTTTGGTTTTTTTGGCCCTTTATACCAACATTCGGGCGTGTTTGGTTTAGAGGGATACCAAAGGGAAACCCACTACTTGGTCCAAGTAGGGCCGCTGCCACTTTTGCTGCCCGGATTCGAAATGGCTCCACCCTGAGACCTCAGTTTCTGATGGCTTCTCTAACGAGCCGACCGCACACCGATGTTGAAACCGACAAGGCCAGCATGTGGCTTCTGGCTTCTGTCTTCCGCGACCCCAAGCAGAAGCATGGTCCAAAAGGTCGCCTCCCAACCCGAGGCCAGGGAAACCAAGATGTCCCAGACCTCCGATCAATTTCCACTTGAAAAGAAGGGCACCAGCTTCTGCCCAATATGCCTGTGGGTCAACACCCAGGAAACCCCTGGTGAACATCAAAATAGGTGCTACATGGGTGTTCATCCGCCCCAAAATGGACGCATAGGTTCTGAACCATGGTCATATCTCCAAAGAAAGCTCCCACAGAGGAACAGGCAGAGGTCTGGGCCATCGGACCGCACCGGAAACGAAGACGGGACTCGAAGGGATTCTCCGGATTTTGATTCAGCCTGTGGCACCCTCCAAACAGCTAGACAAATACTAGAAAAACCAGCACTACGGCAGCACACCAATTCTAAGTCACGACTAAACCAGCACTACGGCAGCACTAAACCAATAGAAAGTAAAGCAGATCATCAGGAGGAAACTCATCCGGGCATGAATTTTGACTAGGGATCCTATGGACATCAGCTAGGTCGAAGAAATATGCCCAACCATTTTGGAGCTGGCTCCCAGCTAAAAGTAGCCCAAAAGGGTGATCTCCAAACCTGAAGAGGCGATGAAACAAAATTCTAGGGGTTGATTCCCCATTCTTTTCAAGCATCCTTCTTTTCAAAAACCGGCCATTTTGCCTGGGATTCCGGAGAAAGGGGATGGCACCCCTAGAAAACCGTGCCCTGGGGGCTCTCGGCTCCTGCACCCAGAGTCCCATGATGGCCATCATCGCCAGCCGGCCGTTGGCCAACTCCTTGGCAAACGAACCCCTTTGAAGCCCGAACTGGCTGGTCCATGGACACATGCCGTTTGCTTGCTTGCTCGTTGCTTTGTGGTAAAATAGATATCCGACTCCTGCTCATTTGCTAGTCCCCAAACAGCAGCTAGCTAAATGATTAGAATGGGCGTATGGGGCACCGTAACACTAAATTGAGTCGTAGACACGGGGAACGTTATGCTAGTATTTGTTCAGACCCTTGTATGAGTACTGTGGCTTGACGAAATCCACTTCGCGCCAGTTGGCAGGCGGGTTGTCCTTTCATAGATATTGCTAGGGTGTCATCCAAAACATCTGGTGTATCCGCAGCATGCTAATTCAGAGCCAATCTTTCGAATCTCTGTGGCCCACCTAAAACTGGGCCAGACGGATTCGAACCCGGTACAAGGCAACCCCTTGTTGCTGCTTTAAAGGGAACATGAACCAAAACTCGAAAGGGACGCCCCAAACGAATCGTTACAACAACAGTGTTGATTTCGTTGTTTCAAATCAACCTCAACTTTTGCCAACCTTTCTTTGTGCACCTTATTGTGTAAATTGTTGTCAACAAAGGTCGGGTAGCCCTCCTGGTTGGTGGGCATTCAAGGAAAACATGTACAACCAACATAAAGGCAGAACATGTTCGGCGTTGATGCCAGCAACAAAGGAAATGGCACCCAAAAAGAGGAAACCACTTTCTCATGTCAGTGTTCGTTGCTATTCAATGGAAACCCACGAACACAAACACATTTTGATCGGAAAGGTTGGTTTGCTGACTGTTTTACAAGGCGCCCAACCACATGAGAAACTGGAGTGCAGTGTGAGCAACACACCGGTGGACAGCCCGCAAAGAATCAACTGCGAAACGAGTTGATCGGAGAAAACATGGGCAACACATGGGACACCCCGAGAACCAATGTCCGTCAAAACGCCCCCAATATCCCAAAGGAGGTCGCTGAACAAACAGTTTGATAGCCCGTTCTGGAGTGCTGAGCAGATCCCCGAAAAAAGCCTTGGCCCCATCAATTCCCCCCCCCCCCAAAAAAAAAAAAACGGGAGATCCGAATGGCCGTTCCGCTGATTTTATGAACAGGTTCTGTGGTAGACGCTGCATGAAATACTTACAATCCCCGCAGCACAGAGAGTGATCCTGAATTTTCGTGGTTTGCCATCGGAGAAAACGACAGCACCGCCAGGGAATTACCTCTCGATGGGAAAAAGGGTGGCATCTGGCAGTTCAATTCTTTTCTAGAAACCCAAAAGGGTACCAACGGACCCTCAGCCGCCAGCTCCCCCGCGATCCGGATCCCCCGCTTCTTTCACCGCACGACTCTGAGCTGGCTTGGTTGACGTTGGAAGGGGAGCAAACAATTAAATTTTGGCAGTTAAGTGGGGATTTCCCACTAAACCACAATAAGCAAACATGTAAAATGCTTCCCAACAACAACAATGCTGAAGCAAGGCGCCGAGTTGAGGCCCCGCTTGCGGGCCTCCGGGTCGCTGATGGACTCCGCGGTGATGCCCAGCACCATGTTCCCGTAGCCCAGCTTGCCCTTGCCTCGCGAGAGCGAAGTGGCAAAAGGAAACCGCAAGGAAGGGAAAGGCCGAACCAGCATACATGTTTGACAGCCACACCAGAACCAGCAACTATGTTTGGGCACCCACAAGCAAACACGCAAACAACAACGCATAAACCAACACACAAAGACACGCGATGAGCTGGGAACAATTCAGGAATACCACCCTTCCAACAAACAATAAGAAGAAGCACAACAAAAGCAACTCACACGAAAACACATCCTCACCATCCAATGACCATTTACCCTCCTCAATCACCATCCTCCATCTCAAGAGTTACTTGGATCCGGGACAAAACAAACACCAACACCCCGCCCTGATGCAAAGCAAGACCGGAAATCTCCAAAAAAACACGAGCAACAGGCCAACAGCAACCGCGCATCCGAAACGAAAGCGGCCCCGCCGTAGTTCCCGGGGTCTGCGGCATCCACGGGCTGGTTCACGCAGAGCTCGTAGCAGCCGCAGAGTGCCACCCACTGAAGCCAGCCCTCAGCAGGCACCTGCAAGGGGGTGAGCTTTGGGTTTCCAGGTGGGTGGGTGGGTGGGTGGCCTTGGTTTTCCTTTGGACTTCCCCTAAACAAATCGCACAAAACACGGTTCTCAACATACTGTGGATGCACGAAAACCATTTCGCACCACCGTCCAGAACCCTGGTTTCTGATGATTCCCCTGTAGATACCAACAAACGTTCTGGCTTTTCTCGGTGGTGCCGAACGGATTTCGCCAATCCACAGTAGGGGAACCCCAAACTGGCCCCGGTGTGCCTTTCGACTTCCCCAGAAAACACCACCCAAACAGGGTTCCCCCAAACAAAAGACACCCACCCTCCTCTGGCTCCAGCCGCTATTTGGCCTCCCGGATTTCGCCAGGCCTATCAACGAACGAAGAACAGAGAGGTAAACTTGAGGGCATGGTTCACAAGGCTCATTCCCTCATTCCCTCATTACCAATAGACACAATTGGAAGTCTGCGAAAGGGCCGACATGTTGCTCTGCAAATTTGAATCACCAAGCAAAGGACCTACATCACTGCTTTTTCGCTCGTTTTCCCCCGCAAATCGGTGGGAAGCTCTGCAACACATCGGCAAGGGGGGGAAGGTTCCCGGCCACCCTTTGGAGGAACCTCTGGTTTGGTAGCTGATTTGAAAGGGTAACCCTCTTCGAACACAACAACCAAGGACCCCGCAAAATGGGTTGTGTCCTTTGGTTTCCATTAAAACAGGGATCCTTACATTGTACACCTGAACATTGCCTTGTCAATGGTGGTTTCCCCTTATTTTGGTGTTGAAAAAGCCACATGTTTGAAATGGTGGCAAAATGGCTGTGGGTCGAAACCAATGGTACCATATTGGGGTGGGTGGACCACCCATTTTAGAATCTGTTTTAGTGGGGATTGGGATATTCACTGGGGGTACGATTTGGATTTTGACCCATGGCCAAAAGTATCTTTTCTGAACATTGCCTTGTCAATGGTGGTTTCCCCTTATTTTGGTGTGGAAAAAGCCACATGTTTCACATGGTTGCAAAACATGTATCTTTTTTCGGTCGCTTTCTGCTCCTGCTAAAAGTTTAACTTTTAGTGGTTTAGTGGAAAACCCATTAGTTGGCAAACAGTTAAGGTCCTAACAGCCAAGCAAAATGCACCAAAGTTTTAAGGAGCCCTCTTAACACCACCACCGCTTTTGGGGCCCACAAGCTCTCGCTGCGCTCCCTGCCTTCGTGATGGCCTGGATGCCGTTGGGCACGTCCGCGAACTTCAGAGAGGCGGAGGGGGCCAGGTAACCGGGGAACTTGAAGTACTCCGGCACCATGTAGCCTGCTTTGACGTTGGGTTTGGGGAGCAAAAAAAAAAGAAAAATTGTTGGCAGTTTTAGTGGTTGGATTTCAACCACTAATCCACAAGAAGCAAAAAGCATAATGTTTCCCAACAACAACCATGCCTGGAGGTCTCAAGAATACAACAAATAGAATGGCTGGTTTAACCTTTTGGTTGAAGAGCCTGGTCTCAAGAATACCAACAAATCGAAGTCTAAGGCTTGATTCCTTCTCCATTCTTTCCATCGTTCTTTTCGAAAACCGGATCCGTTTCCCTGGGTTGCCGGAGGATTTCTAGAAAGAAGGATCCCTGGAACAAATTGGGGAAGGTAGCACTAGAATAATGGGTGGTTTAACCTTTTGGTTGAAGACAAGCAAAAAGGCTACCATAAAAACAACACAAAAACAAACTCATGCTTCCACTTACCGGGAGTGAGGGCCTCGGAAATGACATGAATTTGCTTTTGCCCAGCAAGGGAAGCCATATCATGTGAAATGCACCATGTAGCCTTTGGCAGCTTGAGGATTTCTACCAGAAAAAGGTCGATCCCCAAATCAAAGGACACCTGGGCGCCCTTTTCAGCTCTGCTTTCAGCACCAACCCTATTCGCTGGGCCAAACTTGTTGACTGCGTGCTCATTGAAAGGATAATTGAAGGAACACCAAAAAGGCAACCGGTGAAAAGATCGGACGCCAAGGCTGGCAATGCTGGGTGGACAAATATACCATCGGTGTTTGGGTCTAGCTTCATTTTTGCGGCGTCAAACACCTTGGTTGCAACTGTCAAGTAGTTCTGCTTTTGTTGAACCTTCCTTGGCTGAGCTTCCATATTATGATAGGCATGGGCTCATTGAACATCATGCAATCGACTACCAGTGATCTTGGCAGCTGCTCCGTTTTTCGTTGTAGTCTTACAATGGCAGACTCCCTGGCCCAGCGCAAAAAGAAACAATCACGGAAAACAGGGACATCCCATCCAAAAAGGAAAAGAGGCAACCTTGAAGACCACTGCTCCCACAAAAAAGCGGGAAATATCAACATAGGGTTCGGAGCCAATGGACCCGTTCCCCTCCCCGCTTTGACCAAAAAATCCGCAGAGCTCACGGACCCTTACCCCATGGCAGCTCCCGCTGAACGCCTCGGAAGGAAGACTTGGTTCCATTACAGCCGTGTTGGAGATGGCAAGTGTAAAGCTTTTCAGGTACCCTTCACGTGCTAGTCCGCCCGCTGAAAAAACAAAAACAAAACACATCCAGTTTTGATAGATTCCCGTTAAAGCCAAAGGGGAGAATAAACAACACACTCTTAAGCAAATGAAAGGTAACGGACCTACCTTGAGCTCGTTCACTCCGTTTGCCTTCGCGTTTTTGCGATCCAAGGCGCCGATAGTGGCGAACATGGCCACCCGCCCGTTCTTCAGCTCCGACTCGCGGCGTCGCCTGGCGCTCGGCGCTGCTGTGCGTCTGGATCAAAGGGGATGGAAAGGCCAAAGGGAAGACAATCTCTGGGCTGTCCAAACTGATCCCCCGCGAAAAGTGACTAACTTGTGCGTGAAATGGGAAATCCCCACTGAACACTAAACAGCGAAGGGGTCGGCAGTACTTATTGAGAAACACAACCAAATCCGGTTGCACAAGTGGTCCGAGACTCAGGTTCCAAGAATTTCCCAGATCGCAAGTGCCCCACAACTATGGTACATTACGAAGGTCGTATTCATCCCAAGGATGCGCACTCTGAGAAACCCTCCCCCCAGAATGAAACCACCCCTGATGTTTACAGTCCTCCAGACCTTAGTTGACAGCACCCATTTGACAGTTGAGAGGTCCATATCCATCTGGGCCATTGACCAAACTCTCAATATGAGGACCATTGAGGGCGGGGGTCCCTTTCACTGGCTGCCGGTACGTCTCTGAACGTTCAACGACTGCTTCGGCCCCCGCGTTGAAAATCCTAATTGGTCGCCTTCTTTTTGGCTTCACTTTAAACCAACAAGAGAAGACAAAAAAACACCACAAACAACAAACAACACAGACACAAAACAATGAACTCATCAAACGACATGTCAGTCAATCTTTAAACCCACGGTTTTCACACTTGTTGCTGCTGACTTAGGCATTGCTTCAACCCACAAAAAAGCAAACAGCAACAAACAAAGCACAACCCTTCCCCCCAAACAAAAACAACAACACAATCTTCAATCCCACACCAAATGCACAAAAATCCCACAAAAACACACAGTGCAGTCAACCTCTTTAAACCCGCACCAAATACACAAAATCCTACAGACCCCCACCACAAACCAACAGAAACCCAAATCCTTCCATTTGCTTAAGCTTCCTGGCAGTGGCTTTCATGTGTCCAGTGGTGAAATGGATTTCCTTTGAAACCAGCAAGGAATGAAAAACACATACTCCCCGATTCCATTCTTTTCAGCCATCGTTATTTTCAAAAACCGATCGCTGTTTCCCCCGGGTTTGTTGGTGGTTTCCAGAAAGATTCGGATCTCTGGAATGAATGGACATGGAAGTTACCCCTAGAAGTGTGGGGAAAAAAGAGTCAAGAGCGTCAAGAGATTGCTGGTTCCCCATTTTCCATGGTGGCATTCTGGCGATCTAAGCGCTGCGCCATGCCCCAATGGAAGTGAAGTGTCCCCTAGAGGTATGTGTGTTTTTGGTTTTCATGGGACCCCCCAAATGGTGGTTGATCTGTTGGTTTTCCCTTTAAACCTACCCCTGAAATGGAAGTTGCCCAACCGGCGCCTGAAGGTCTCCACGTCACCGTCTTTGGAGAGGCCCAGCGGATCGAAGTAGCCCAAAGGCGCCTCCAAGAGTCCAACCAGCTCCAACCCCCCCCCCCCCCGGCCACAAGGCACTAACCCGGCCTCCCGTAAAAGCAACTCGCCCCATAGTGGCTGCATAAATAAATACGGTAAACTATGTATATATGTATATCTATACGTACACTATATATATATATATATTATACATGTGTTTCTACGTATGTATGTGTGTAATGTAATGTAATGTGATGAAATGTAGTGTAGTGATGTGTAGTGCAGGTCAATATCATATAATATCATGTAATGTAATGCGTGCATGTACATGAGACATATCAGTATTCAACGCATATTATACTGCGCAACTAATACATGTACAATGACTGTTTACATTGGTACACAGAAACAACATATACGCCCAATAGTGATAGTTTCTCTTTAACACCAACAGGGGAACGTAACACATATTCATTTCAGCAAGTGGAAGCAGTTTAGGGTACCCTAGTGTAAACACCCATCTGCTGCAGAACCAAAAGGCACAACGCGTGTTTATGTTTGTTACATGTCATGATGTTGAACCGCAAAGACTCTAAGTGAGTCACAAGCAAAACCTGGTACACAAATGGTCGACCCAGAACCATGCTTCAAGAACTAAGGCGGATATCCGCTATTTATGGCAAGGGGATCGCTTACTAACCTTCACTTACCAAAGGGTTTTGAGCACGTGGCTCACCTGAAAATGTTGACCCCATATTTTCATCAACTCCAGTTGATTCATCTGGGGGGGGCCCTCAGGTGGATCACCTGAGAAACCTGTGCGAAAAAAAAAAAAGGGGAAACAACAACAAAAAACAAAACAAAAAAACGCCGCTCGCCTGCACGCCCAGCTCGCTCTCGAAGGCCCGCAGGGGGGAGTCGGTGTAGTTGGCCCAGTCCCCCCAGGCGGAACCGGTGAGCCCGTCCTGCGCGAGACGTTCAGTAAGTGCCCCAAATTCATTTCCTCACTTGAGTCACAATCAAAACCCGGTACAAAAATGGTGAACCCAGAACCATGTAAAGAACTAAGAAGGCGGCCGCAGCTATATATGGCTGGGACTGCCCCTTACTAACCTTCATGTACCCGGGTTTTGATTGTGGCTAATGAAAGGTTAACCTTTTGGGGCTAACAGTAAAAATGGAACAACGCGGGAAAAAAACTAAAAGGTGGGCGTCTGAGTTTCCAGTGGGCTACAAAAACAAGGTATGCTACAAAGCACTGGACATGAAACAAAACAAAACATGCTATAAAACACTGGAGATGAAACAAAACACAACATGCCACGCTTTTGTAGCATGTCCCTTTTTCCAGTGGGCCTCCTGAGAAACAAAAACACGCTACACAAGTTGTTGAAACAACCTCCCTGATGTTAAGTGCATTTTTCCCAGTGGACAATATTGCTGGGGCATCGGTGCTTCATGGTATCGGTGTTGCCGCCTGGACCCGTTGTAATGGTCCTGTATCGGTTTCTTGCCAGTAAACCACCAAGCACGAATCAACAGGTTCCAGGGTGCCAGGCAGTTTCCAGAAAATTTCCAGATGATTCGTGTGTGTGTGGTGATTTGGGTCGAACACCGTTTTAATTGGGCGCCCTTTGATGGACTTACCTGAGAAATCCTGTCCGTCAACCATTTTGAGGGTGTGTTGCGTGGGCTACGCTGTCCTCTTGTTAAGCCCACGGAAAAATAATTTATGTCCAGTAATGATATATTTTTTTGGAAACCAAGAGGGGGAAATCAAACATCTTAAGCAAATGAAAGCCTCTCTACTAGGCATGTGTCCTGGAAGAACATGCCAATGATGGCCATCATCGCCAACCGCCCGTTGGCAAGCTCCGCGTTAAGCTTCTTCCTCAGGCGGTTACACCAGTTTTCGGGAATTCTTTTGGCCATGAAGGTGCAAGGTGCTTGACCCTTGGAAAAAAGGCGCCCCCCCCTGGTTGGCCTAGCTTGCAACCTGCCCTTGCTTGCTCGCTTGCTTGTTTGCTTGCTTCAAGTCTCCGTGTTCAATTTCAGATCTGAACCGCTGAAGCTCCACAATCAGCTGGCGAGCCGGCGCTGCTCGCTTGAACATCTAGCGCGCTTTGCCTGTCTTGCGCGCTTTTGGGACCAGATGGCGCCGCTTCCTTTGAGCCAGCTGCGCTTCCAGCGCCTTCCGCAAAAGCAAGCCGGATGCTGCTCCGCACGCCATCCACGCACTCCATCCTGCCATCTCGCTGAAGCGAGCCGGCCTCAAGGTGCGGCTGTTGGTTCAGATGCAGCCTCAGGATCTGAGCAGCCCCATGCAAGGGCCAAGCGCCTGATCCAACCTCACGATCACTTGCGCCCACGACTCGCCCGTGGCGTCGTTACATTGATCCCAAAAGACCATTGTTTTTGGAGGAATTTCCTTCAGAGATGGTTCTTTGCCAATTTGCAGCACAGGTTGCGACAACAAACTCGAGGCAGGGCGGCGCGTTTGGGCCAATAAGCGGAATACGACATTATGCCTGGTAAGGCATCTTCATCACACTGGCGGCCCACGAGTGGAGTCTCAAGGGGCCTCGACCACAGAGTCCGCAAACCTCTGGGCCAGGGCAACCTCTTTGACGAACGCCCAGACTGCTCAGCGCAAACGAACGGGGACTGGGCCGAGGCAGCTAAGGCGTCATCGGACTCTCGCGGGCCATCCACACGCATTGCCACGGCCTTTGGGCCCCGGGCCGCACTGACCTGAGGGGAAGCTGCCAGCGCAGGGGGACCCAGCTCGGCAGCAAAACAGTCAGCCGGGGCCCGAAAGTTCAGACCACCTTTGGGTCGCACAAAGTCTTCCACTTCTCTGGGCAGCGGTCGCACTTGCGCGAAGCTAACCCTGTAACGTGATCGCGCAAGGGGAAAACATCACGCCGGCAGACAAAGCAGAATGCCGACCCAAGCCCCTACTACTGCCAGATAAAAAGTCAAGCTTCCATTTGCTTAAGCACCCTGGAAAAAATACAAATATCTCCAGTAGAGATAGATTCCCTTTAAAACCAACAGGGGAGAATAAAACATATTGCTAAGCAAATGGAAGCAAGAAAAGCCCATCGTTCCAGATGATGCCCGCACCTAAGTCCAAGCACACGTGAGGGAGACCGCGGACGGTGCAAAAGTATGGAAAGAAGACCAGGATCCGAAGAGGGGGCGTAGCCCATGAAGAGGTCCACAACAAACGCCCACCAACTGCACGAAGCCGAACAACCACTCCACCGCCGCCTTTTTGTCTCCAGACCGCCACATGGCTGAAAACTCGTGCACTTGAGGTGCTTGATGGACGCTGCACCGCCCCGGGGAGGAAGCTGGCGCAGCCCAAGGGCTACTCCCAGAATCCCAATGGTTTGGGCCAAAGGGGCTAAAAGTATCATGGGTGAGCTCGTTTAGCCCTTAGGTGAGCTCGTTGCAATTTGCCTCGCTTTATGTTGCGTGGCTGTAGTGCAAAACACATTCGAACAATATGGCTGTGCAGGCCTGGCACCTATCTTGCATGAAGCGGAACGTGTCCAAACCCAGCCGCCATGTGTGCGCCCTTACCATCAGCCTTTGAACACACTCGCAAGGGACGCGTGCAAAACACAATTATGCGTCCGTGCTTTTAAGAGAAACACCCAATGATTTCCCTTTTTCACTCAGTTCTCAAGATTGGACCACACGTTTAGAAAGAACAACCCCCTTGCAAGAGAAGCATCGCCCCATTTCTAGGAGGATCCGTCAACCCTCCTTCTTGAAACGAATATATGTCTCCCCTGATTTGCTGATAGCTGGTGTACAAACAATATCCCTGGAACGAATCTGCAAGTATCCCCCTACAAGCTTGAACACCCTACAAGCTTGGAAAGAAACGCGCTTGTGCAAGAAGCAAGACTCACCCCAGGTTTGTCGAACAACCTATGGCTGGACCCTTACAAACTACCCTTCTCAGCATCCTTGTAACTTCCATTTGGTTAAGACCCCTGGAAAAAACACATTTCCAGTAGTGATAGATTCATATAGATTCCCTTTAAAACCAACAGGGAAACATGAACCAACTATTCATTTCAGCAAATGGAAGGTAACCTTGCCGTCGCGGGTCTTCTTGGTCTCCTCATCAGTGATGGCCTTGCCTCCCAGGTATCCGGGAAGGCCCAGGAAGCCATACCTCCGGGCAAGGCGCTTTGGACGAGCGGCTGTGCGCCGTTGAAGCGTGCAACTTCCGGGGGGGTGGTTCCATTTTGGGAACCAAACAAAAAGGGCCTTTATTGGAGGGTGTCAAGCGACGTGACTCTGGCAATGGCCCCAAAGATGGAGGACATCCTGACAGGAATCCTGACAGGAATCCTGCCCAAGTGGAACCGAATTGGGGTAGAACGCCTATCCAATGCGCGACTTGTTTGTCGTCCCTTTGGCTCCCTCAAGAAATATATAGCCAAAGACCTCAAGGGCAGCCAAGATTTTTACTTCGCCCGCAAAGGGCGCCCGTTTCACCCCTTCTGCGGGGGCTTCGTGCTGTTAAGGGCTGCCTTTTTGGTGTGGTTCAAAAGGAAACCAACAGAACACAATCACCTTTTGTTTGGGCCTCCTATTTTGACACATACCCGTAAAGGCTTTGCTTTTCAGCCAGGTAGTATCTACAAATGTGCGCCACCGAGGGAACTCCACCGAAGCCGAGGCGCTCATAGTTGGTGGTGGACTCTCCGAAGAGACGCGTCTGGAGCTTGCCCGGGGGGTTGCTGGGCACCTGGCAGGCGATCTCAAGGCGAAATGCTTTCCCCAGTCGAGATGTCATGGGGGCTGGGGGAGGGGAGGGGAGGGGAGGGGGAGGGGAGGGGGAGGGCCAAATATAAGCCCTTCTTAAGCACTTAATAATAAGGCCTTACTTAGGAACTATGTGGGCTGCCTCCCCCTCCCCTCCCTCCCCTCCCTCCCAGCCCCAGGCCCCATGAAGATCCTTCCCAGCAAAACGGCCGGGTCTTGGGAAACGGAGCTGTCAACTCAGATCCCCCGCTTAAAGTTCAACTTTTCGTGGGCTAAATGGACACTATCACTCACCACTAAGAAGCCACAGAGTTAAGGAACCGGATGGCTGGGAGCCACCAAGGAAAACGATGGCTGGAAAGACCGGGGAATCAACTCCTCGAATCTTGGCGAGGGGGTGGGACTGGGGGGACTGCTTTGGCCTTCGAATCCCCTTGACTGCAAAAACCACCACGCAAATATGGGGCCCGGTGGACTAAAACCGCTCCAGCCTTTGTGGCGCGTTTATCCCTTGCACAAAGTTAATCCTCTATGGGCGGATATGGGATATGCCGTTTTGGCATAGATCCAAACCGGTACAAGGCTAAGGTGTTTGGCTGCCAACCAACCAGTGCGAGCAACAGGTTTTGTCGCAGCGCCATTGTAATGGAGAGCAGCATCACCACATTGAGTCCGCCCAGCAACAGATCGGTCCAGGTCCGGTTTCAGGAACCACACCCAAAACCACACAATGCTTAACGCCTTGTACATATGGACAGAAACGAACAAAACGAAAGGCCAACAACTACTCGGATAATGTAAGGGTGCTCTTTTGCCAGGGTGGGGTGGGATGGGATGAGAGATGAACACACATGTTCGCTTGAACATTATCAGATTGCTTGACATATCCCCTGAAGAAACCCGAGATTCGTCTAAGTCCCAGGGCTCACTTAGTAACCCGGGTCTGTCCTTGGGATCTGTGCTTCCACCTCCCCCCCCCGGCAGTTTGGGTGCCAGGGCCACAAGAAACCAAAAGAAGTAATGGACGAAGTTAAAAAAAACAAAAAAAAAACGGCACCTGCCACCCTAAAAAACCGATCATGAACCGAAAATCGGACACCCGGATCCAGAACTTGGTCCCTTCAGTACAATGATCAGAACTGCTCCAAAGGCGGTCCCTTGGGATCCTCTGGGCGTCTTCGGGTCTTCGCCCCCCTGGAAAGGGATGTGTGCTCCTCTGCTCCTCACCCCTGCGGCTTCCAAGGGCTTCCAAAGGAATGGGGCCATAAAGAGACGCCTGGCTGCACCTGAGCTGCGCAAACCGAAAGGGAAGCCACAGAAATTCTGAGTGTCTCAGGGTTTCTCACAACAAAAGTGCCACCAAGCGGTGGCGACAGCCGCCGAAATATGTGTCATCCTTCTCTTGAAGGGAGGTTGTTTCAAGCAATCTTGCAACCAAGCCTGGCTTACACTCCCTTTTTGCAACAGAAAAAAACCCACAGAGAGTTTCCCTGAAGAGCCCTCAATTTCGCCATCCCATGCATATGCCTGGTGCATGAGCCAAAGGTCGCAAATGCCGCAGAAGATGGTGTACTGGAACCTTGCACAACACAACACAGCCCGACCGCAAAGCACCAGGATGGATAGAAGCCAAGCCACTCCCCCCACCCGAAGAAGGCGCTTTGGCCTTTTTTTTGCGGCCTTCTATGAGGAACTAGAAAAAGCGGGAAGTTGAGGGCGCGTTGAATCCTACGAAAGGACACAGGAATGTCTCAAAAGAACATGCTTGGTTCCCAAGCTCAACAGCCCATTGACTTTTGGTTCTACCAGCGGAAAAAATAGGCCTTTCAATTGTCTATATGAACCCAGGTAGTAGAACCACCTACCCTGATTCCAACAATAATGGAAATGGACTGGGGACTTCTCAAAAGAAAAGTAGTCTTCAACATCCCTTCTGTCTGCCATGATTGGAGGGAGGGCAGTAAAGAGGCCCTAGGGACCTCATACAGGGTTCATATCAAAATAAGTATCCGACTCCCCAACATACCAACTCACAAAAAATACAACCCAACTGGGTGTGTGTGTGTGTGTGTGTTTTTTCTTTTTCCTTTTTTTTTCTCGCTACCCCATTTCGCGGTTTTCAAGCAGTCCAAAGGTTCCGAGGCCCGGACCAGCCCACTGCCGGCACCTTGGTCACTGCCGCCAGGCCGTTCGGGAGGTCCGCGAACTTCAAATCGCTGCTGGGGGACAAAGACCCCGGGAAGCGCACGAACTCCTCTCGGATGCTTAGAGCACCAGACATCGCAGAGAGCTGAGTTTCCCTTGGGTGAACGAGGGCACAGGTTTTTTTTTTTAGCTGGTGGATTTTGAAGGGAACCCAGCCTGACAAGAAGAACAATTCGGGCGCCACTCTGGCCATGAGTCATGGAAGCGGACAGGGAGCTTGCCCAAAAAAGTCGTCTTCCAACATCCTCCTGTCAGCTTCCATGTCAGTTGAAGGGAGGGTAAGCGCACACCAAGAGAAGTTACACACAATCAGCTTTGACAGTTGCGAAAAAGACAGTATTGGAACAGCTATCTACATATGGCCATGGGTCAAAAGCCCGTACCCCAAGTGAACATCCCAATCCCACTAACATAGACTAAAATGGGTGGTGCACCGACCCCAAAATGGTACCATTGGTTTTGACCCACAGCCATATGATGCTCTTATACCGCACCATTTCAACGAAAGGGTTTCCCATGAAGGGAAGCTTCATGGATGAGGTCGCACTTTCGCGGTAGCTGTGGCCGGTGTGGTCGCGAAGTCATGTGTTCAGAGCTACGCACTGGTGGAACCCCCTCACACATTCAGCCGCTCTCGGGCGCGGAACCCATTCTTTGGGACACCCAAACGAGGACATTGAGTTGGACCCCTCTTTCCTCCTCCTGGCTGCGAGTCACTCAGCCGATGCTGAATTTGTAAAAGAAACCAGGGGAATGTATCATTGAATGGGCCCCTTCAACTGGCAGGTGGCAAGCGCCGCTTGCCGTTGCCCTTCTCACTTCCTGAGTTGATGGTTCAAACAAAGTCCGAACATTTTGTGTACCACGCAAATGGTCCAAAACCAAACAGTTTACTTTTTGTGAACCACTAAAATGGCCAACAGTTTAAAGTCCATGAACTCAGAAAGTGTCCCTTCCCTGAAACATATGTTGCTCTCCTGCACGATGTACCCGGTGCAAGCGAGCATGGAGACACGCCCGTGCTTGATCTCGACCACCCGTCGCCGGTAGAAGTCCTGCAAGTTGGGCGACTCATTTTCTTCGGAGGGTCAATCAAACACCTCCAGGGGACTCTTCCTTTTCCATTCTTTCCAGGGATCCGAATCTTTCCAGAAAACCACCCAAAAACCCCGGGGAAACAGCGATTCGGTGTCTAAAAAGAACGATGGCTGAAAAAAATGGAAGGAGAATCAACCCCTCTCGCTGGCTGAGTGAATGGCCCAAACAAAGTCCAAACTTTATATTTCCCACTAACATGGTCTCCCCAAAAAGTTTAAAGTTCATGAACTCAGGAATCAACCCCTAGAACACCAAGTGGACTGTGGATGTTGCTGAGGGTACCTTTCAGGTGGGTGTTCAAGGGACTTTTTGGTCGAGGGAGCCCTTTTTCAGGTTGGTTTTAAAGGGACACTGACACCAAAACTTACCCCTTAAAACTCCCTGCGCCCTGGGGAAGTTCATCTTTTACAGGCATGTAGCCCATGTTACCCCCAAAAAAGGTTGAAACGTTGTGTTTTTAAAGAGGTACGTCAGAAAAGGAAACAACCCACCATTTGGGAGGTGTTTCTTCGGGGATGCGGATCAGCATGGTGTTTTTGTTGTTATTGGCCCAGACTCCTTTTGGTTGCCAAAACAAAAGAACTAAACAAAAAAAAACTAAAACAATAAAACACTATGGGTTCCAACAATCCATATGGGTGTCTTTTTGGGTACATACATGAGTTAGTGGGGTTGGGGAAACGAAGTTCCGCTTTTCGCTCTTGGGAAGACATATTTGTGGGTGGGCTGAATTTAAAGGGACACCAAAAGAAAAACACACAACACAAACTAAGAGAGGCGAGCAGGCCACCGCTAGAGGTTTGCGGAAGTGAGCCGACGGTGTTTTTCGGTGCTCGTCCTTGGCATCGCCGTCCGCGGTAAAGCCGGCGGGGTCCCAAAATCCCACGGGAGCTTGGACGCCCAACTCGCCCTCGAAGGCGCGGCGAGCCACTGGCGCCTCCTACCAGACTGACGAAATCGATGTCTGGGGCCATGCTGCTGACCCCACGCTCTTACCACTATCAAAGTCAATCCCGAAGTGCTGGGTTAAAGGGACACCACCCCAGTTTCTGACTTTCATAACCCCCCAAAAATGAGCCCAGTGCTACGTTGATCAGTGGCCCAAAGAGCCCGGCAGAGGTTAACCTTCTGGGGCCAAGAAAAATGGGCCAAAGAGGCAACTAAAAGCCCGCATTGGGCAAGCGAGGTTACAGTCACCATGGATGATTTAGTCACGATGTAAAATGAGCGGTATCTAAATTTGACGTTGGCGCAAAATGTAGTATGAAGATCACGCCACAAGCTGATATACGTTATATCTCCGCCATTTTTGTAGCCACTCTTGTCTTGATCAGAACGTGGAACATACAACATAAATTTCCAGGGGCCAGCCCCTTCCCCTACTTCAATCTTTGAGGTAGACGATTAACTTTTCTGAGAACTTCATCTCTCCCTGTCTTCGGAAACGCAGCCGGAGATCTTCCAAAAGGGGAAGCCGCCTCGGTTGGGAGGGTTGTATGTACAGGGAACCCACAGCGAAAACCACAACTTAATGATTTGCGGGGTATACTTCGAGTAAGAACCACCCATATTCTTTGCCAGACTTAGAACCCCCTGCAACGAAAAACAAAACTTCTTGTTGGTTGGAAGGGAGAAGGGTGGAAAGCCAACAAAGCTCGCTGTCAAACAGGTAAGACAAGTCTGGCAATGTACTGGGCTGTTGCTCAAAACATGGTACCCAAAATGCAACCTTGGCAAATGGACTTAAAGACCAACAACCGTGTAAGCCTAGCTCTTTTTGCATCAACATAGGAATCGGAACCCTCAACAAAAATGGCTCCAACGGTCTTCCTTTTGGTTTCCCTTTCAAACCTTACAAAAAGGGGTACCAAAAAAAACAGACTTATTTCGGAGTGTCTTCTTTGAGTTGGTACCAGTACCCTTGGGTTGGTTCAAAGGGAAACCCATGCAGATCATTTTGAGCTACCCATTGAGCCAAAAGGGGGTGCCCTGTTTTAAGGGAGCCCCCGAAATGCGCTGCATTGCGCCGCAACGGCTTTGCTTTCGTTTTTCCTTTAAAACCACAAAAACAAGTACCAACTGAAAAAAAGAAAGACCCCCCCCAAAGATGTTTTTTCCTATGCGTTTCCCTCCTTCCGGCTTGCGGCCGCCAGCGCAGATGCGCCCAACGCCACCCCGACCGTGCTCAGCACGCTGCCGCCCATGCCCAGGCCGGTGGCGGGGGTGGAGCTGGCAGCAGCACCGCGGAGCCTCGGAACAGTCCCGGCCAAGGTTCTCGACGTATGCGGCCCCCCCCCCCCCCACCACCACGAAAGCCAGACTTCAGTTGCCAACCAAAAGCCCTCTACTCGGCGTCTGTGAGGAAACCGAACAGGAACCATTGAGGTCATACTGCAATCACCTACTCACTTCCTGATTGGATTGACCAAGACAAGTCCAAACCTGTCGTGCATGCCTTAATATAGAGTCAATAAAATAAACTTAATACCAAGGCCATTTGTAGGAACAAGGACTTGCCTTCTTTTGGCTCTTTGAACAGGTTTCGCCCTCGACAAGTTGAAAGCTTGGCACTGCTGGAGGTCTGGGAGGGTGGTCACAAGGCAAACCCAGCCAAGTTTCTCAAATGCTAAAGAGCCAACCGCCAAAATTGCTCCATTAAAAAAAATCACAGCGTAAAAAAATGTTTCCCTAGAAACCAAAGGGCAACTAGAGACCCCAATACCAAGTTGTTGCCATCTCCGTTCAAATTAGAGGCTTGGTCTACCCCAATCCTGAAACCACTACAAGGGGGAGCCCTTTTGCAAAATCCAACATTATGAAACGACCAGGGATCCAATATCTATGGAGAGCCCTTGAGTGGCAAAGCGGGATTGGCTTTGAACAGCCCAGAAATTGCGACTAGCAACCCTCCATCTGCGTTTTTCCCCTAGAAAAAAGAGAAAAATATGTCCAGTAGTGAATTCGATTCCCTTTAAAACCAAAAGGGAACATCACGCATATCCATAAACAAAGCTGGACGTGTATGATTCATGTAACCAATTGGTGTTGTTAGCCCGGTGGATTCGGAAAAATTGAAGCCCTAGTTCTTGTAGAGCGAAGGAAGAAGTCGATTCCCTTAAAAAAAGAGAAAAACTGATTAAAACATACCTAGAGTCTCCTTCTGACCCTTAAAAAATGGTTGGTCATTACCCAAAAGAAAGGGGTCATGCCCCTATTTTTTAAAGGTCATGGAGACTCTAGGTATTCATTTCAGCAAATGGAAGCAATGGACCTCCGTGTCTTGCGAAGGAAGGCGCCCGCCAGACACCTTGGACCTCTGGTTGGGCAGGGTCACGAAAGCACAGCCTGCCACGGCGCCCGCGGCTGCCGCAGTCTTGGAGAGGCGAGGAGCCTTGAGGTCGTTTTTGACCGCGAGAGGTGTCGCTGGTTGAAAATCGATGGTTCTGGGGTAGATATGAAACAACAACCAAGTCAACCAGGAATTAGAATCGCCATCCAAGTTCTACCAAGACAACTAACAAAATGGAACCTATGTTGGTGAGGTTGCTGCTGTGGATGGACAAACTCGGTTTGGGTTGGCTTCACAGGGTGTCATGCATTCCGGGTGCGAAATGGATTGCGTGAATCCACCATAGAATCTGCCATGAGTATCATTTACGCGGGATTTTGGGTCCACCAACCATTTTGGAGAGTCTGCGTCTCTGCGTCCCATTGAAGTTCACCAAACGGGAAGCTGGACATACGCCCGAATACCCAGCTGCTGTTTGCAGTTTTCTGGGCCAAACACATCCGACCCCCTGTAAAAAGGGATGGCCTTTGCCGGTTAAAAGGGAACATGAAGGAACGCCACACAGGCAACAAGGCCTACCACAGGAACTCAGACGCCCAGTGGATTTCATGGAAAAAATTGCTTTTTCTTGATGGCTGAGTTTAAAGGGAGCCCTTTCCCCAAAAAAGGGAAACAAGGGCACCACTGGGTTTGAGCAGCGCCCAACACCTACTGACTTTTGGTTCTACTTACAGAGGTTAATTAGGTTTATAAAGGCCTTATTACAACCCCCCCCGCCCCCAGCCCCCGGAAGCAGGTATTAGAACCACACTTGCAATGGTCAAGGGGGCGTTCTGGGCGTTGCTCGTTTGGCTTCGGGCTCAGTCGAAGCTGAGAAGGTGGCATGAAAGTTCGCTGGCGGTCAGGTTTCATCCCAAGGGTTGGCTGCGCAGTGGAAATTAGGAAATTATCCAGGTCGCGAGCAGTTCTCGGTCTCGTTCCCGCTGGTAAAACCCATTTACTCCCATCCAACCTCTTTTCTGAGTTGGTCGCAGGTGCTCTGCCCAAAGTGGCAACCACTTTGAGCTAGGCGGTTTACACTTTCGTCAATTTCCAAGAGGGGAATAGTCGATGATTTCGGTCGAGCCAAGGAGCCATGGTCGAGCAGGTGGAAATCCGCGAACGCCGACGAGGGAACCCGCCTTTTTGCTCGAGCAAAAATGGCTGCGGTTGCGCGGAGGCTGAGCGCCGCCGTTGAAGCGAGGCGATATTCAAACTGGTCTTACATCTAGGCAAAACTGCTAAACTGACTGAGCCAAATCCAAACACGTGATGTGCATTTCTTCTTTGCCTCAGTTCTGAACGGCTAGTGATCGTTTTTTGCCAGTACAAGTGACTGCAAGGCAACAGGCGCTGCTCCCCTACAGATTAGTAGAGAACTCCGAAAGGGGTTCCAAAAAAGGCGGGACGCCTGTAAATGAGGGGTTGTGAGAGAGCATACCATGGCCGCATGACCCAGAAACCAAGGAGTAAGCTTTTGACACCAGGTCGATTCGTTCTGGGTGTTGGGGAAAAAGGTAGGAAGGAAGACTAGATGTGCCACTCCCCTATGTAAGGAAGCCAAAAGACACACCCATGTTTAGAGCAGTTTCCTTCTGGGGGAACCATGTTGATTTGCAGGGTATGGAAATCGGGAGTCTGGAAAGGATCTGTCTTGCTCAGCCGAAGGCGCCCAGATTATGGATTTCACAATCATCAGGGATCATCCTCTTGTGGTTTCCTGAAGGGGAACTACTGTGGATGCTTCGCACTAGGGCAAACCATTGTTTGCTGGAATCATCATTCCAGGAGGATTTCGTCCATCCACTGTAAGGCGACAAACGGACGCCCTTCTTTGGCTGGGGTATGTTGAGGGCACGCATGGGCACGCCCAACGAGGGGCACTGTGAGGTCGTGGAGATGGGTTATGTATGGGTTATGTGAGCCACCCACTCAAAACACCACTGACCCCGTACCCCGCCCCGTGGACCCCCCCCCCCGCCCCCCCCGCAAAGTCCCAACTGCTCCCCAGATTCACCCGGAACCCCGCCTGGGGCAAATGAGCCAAAGGAGATTGCTCCAAAACGCGGAGTATTCTGGGTTCCAGGTTCTGCGTGAAGAAAATTGCCCAATCCACCATCCCTGTTGGACAAAACGCAACCTGGCCGCGGAACGCCACGGAATCCCCTCGAGTGGATCTGCTCACCGAGACCTATCCCTCCGAGCCTGCCACGCTCTCGGGCTAGAGGCTGTGGCTCACAAAGATCTCCATAGGTGCAGTGTCCGGCTGGACCCCTCATGGCTCCACTGCCCAAACACAAGCATGCACTGCCTCCAGGTACCCCCCCCAGTGAGGAACTTGTGTCATTGGTGAGGTCACAAACTAGTCTCGTGTGAGGTCGCAACACTTTGCCAAACAGACTAAGTGAGCAGTGCCCGATGTGCGGGTGAGCCCAAATGCCTAAATCGCCATGACATTGATTCATATGACACACGCAGCGGCAAGACATACTCCCCTGCAACTTAACATGGAACCTTACGGAAATAAGACATCTGCAAGTCAGGGATCTTGACCAGAGCATGTGGAAGCATAGCTCATGTATTCCAAGCTTCTGCTTTAAATCTCTTTGACCATGCGAGGAAGCCATGGACACTAGCCACACATGCTTGACATGATGACCTGTGTCTGGGACCTCTATCAGCTTGAGCCGAGCAGTATCAGCGTATCAGCACGAAGCACCAAGTATCAACTTCGCCGATCACCTCCAAAATGTCGCATCCAATGACATTTCGAAGACATCAGTGTGATGTTGCTACAAGTCCACCATCCAAATTGGGCTTCGAGTCGCACGGAAGCCAAGGCGCCAGGATATCCTGTAAATCACGGAAATCCCCGGACTGAAAGTCTTTACCCTGGCGGGGTGGTACTCTGTGGGCTGGCCAAACAAGACATGTATCAGAGGCTCTTTGCTCCAGCTTATCACTTGCTCCAAAACGGCTCCCAGTGCTTCCTTTGCCCTAGTATGCAGCCAAGGGAACAAATCACTTAAAACCTAACAGGAAAATGGCTAGTAACTATACACTGGCATTTGGGGCAGGGTTGCCGAAACCGGAAGGTATTGAAGATGGGGGGACCTCACTCCTATCCGTAATCCGTAGCGGGACACCGGCCAGTACAAGGAATATGGATTGCAGAACGCAGTGTTTTCAGCCTTATTTTCCGCTCTTTTGCACATGTCTGCTTCAGCAAAAATCAGGGTTAGGATGCCTTGCAAATCACAACTTGTACGTACACTTATTTTTGCGGATGGCTGCATTTTGAACCCAGACAGGCGACAAAGCACCATTCACCAGAACCCTTCGATTGAGCGCGCGGTCTCCGAATGTGGGGACCCGGCAGGAAAGCTGGCCAAAGGTTGGTCTGCAAGTGGTCCTCCGCCACTCCGAAGGGAAAAAGGGTGCTGAGTGTCTCTCTCTCTCTCTCTCTCTCCCTCTCTCTCTCTCTCTCTCTCTCTTGCCGTTTGGCTTGTGTGTGCTGCTGGTTCTGGTGGTGTTGGTTTTGGCTTGGTGTTGGTTACCCGAAAGTGCAACTTTAACGGTTTGAGACCTGGAGAAAACATGGGCCAAAAGACATTCACGCAAGTATCTAGCATCCGCCAGGGTTGGTTTTCGTAAGGCCCGACAGGATCAATGGCTTTCTGAAGAAACGGGCGAAGAGAATGCGGAATCAACTTTCAGAAAGTGGTTGACCATCCCCAGAAGGTTGGGCATAAACAGTGAAAGGATGTCACCATTGGGTCCTAAAGCCCGTGAGGACAAGTCATCTCAGTGAAGGAATGTGGTGACTTAATGCCCATTTGCATGACATGTACCTGGTGATCAAGTCATATTTTGAACTCCATCAGTGGTAGGTTTGTTGCCGGAATGTGGTTCACCAGTGATTGGAAGAAACAGAAAACTCCGCAAGCCATTGATGCAGCTTGTAACGCCGAAACACGGCGTGTCGTCTTGTCACCCAGCAAATGTTCTCATGTCTGCGAGTAAAACATGGGAAGGAACTACATAAAGGAAACAGATGCTGAAATCAGAGCAGCGAACACAGAAGAGTTTCTTTTGAGTGAACCAATTCTAAGTTGAACCTGTACTAAGCAACTCTTCACCAATACTCAATTCTAAACCCTGACTGCCCTTTTTTAAGTATAGTACATCTAAACCAAATCTATACCAAATACTCAATTCTAAACCAAATATAAACCAACACTCAATTCTTAACACACCAATTCTATCCGGTGATTCACACTTTTTCGAGCGTCTCCGGGTTCCGATAGCGAGCCTATTTGCTTGGTCGCTGCAACGACCCCCCTGCAAAAAGCGAGCTTCACTTTTTGGGGGGTTTAGTGGGAAACACAACTTGACTTCAACCAAAAAGCTAAAGTCTAAAGATCCGTTGCCCAACGGCGGTCAACTTTGGGCGTTTCCTTTTTTAGAAAAAACCGCCCATGCTGGTTGGCTTCCTCTGGGCTTCGTGCCCTCAAAGACACAGGCATGGCTCATGTGGCTCCTCATTTTCTTGCTGGTGCGACAGGTGGGGAATGTGGGAATGAGCCTGATGAACGTTTTCAGTTGGATGGTGTATGGGAGTCATTCTTTCATTCTCTGCTGAGAACCAGCAAGTTTCGGGCTGCGGTTTCTCCTTTTTTTGTGTGGCTCCTTACAGTTCCTTTTTCGCCTGGTTCCTCAATGCTGCTAGTTTAGTACCCTTGTGCGCTTTGAATCCTCGGTGGATTCACGAAAGCCGCATGGAAACCTGGATGAACGCGCCCCGGTAGGTAGGAGGTGCCTCGGTCCTTCACTCCACTGGCAATGTTGACCCATGCGGAGTTGGCATTGCAGTGCTAAAAGTAGACACTCAACTTCTTCAGGAAGCGATCAAACCGGGAGGGGGGAGGTACGATGTATCTACTTTCACAAAGGGTCGGGTTTCAAACAAGAACTGTTTACAAACAGCATCCATTTGGCTTCCCTTCAGAAACCTCCAGGGGCTGGTTGCGTAAATATATAGTTTGCAGGCACGCCTGACTTTCGCCCTACCCTGGACTCTCGCACACAGCGCAACAAGGCACAAATCCAAGGTACAAGAAGGCAAACCACAGATTCGGCTTTCCTTTTCGCCAACCCCAGGCTCAACTTTGTTTCGGAGGAGACCCCAGAACGTGCGTGCCCGCTCCGGAGGCACATCGTTCCGCTCGCCCTTGGCATATCGCTTGTACCGCTCCTGGCTGACCGGCCCGAAGGGGGGTGTTCGGCAAACACCCAGACCTGTCTGGGGGATTCCGCAAATTTCCAGCGGCTTTCGCTTCTGCCTGCCGAGTCCCGTGGATTTTTATAGGGACACCAGGACTTGCCCGTTTTTTGGGACTAGCTTGCAAGGTGATGCTGGCATGCGCCCGTTCGGAAAGTATCTGGAACCCTGGATGCCTTTGAATGCTGTCTCGCTTTGCCCATGGCAAAGCGCTGGTTTGCCTGTTTCAGACCGTCATGGAAGTGGACAGAAGAAGAGCTTTCGAAGACTCCCCTTATTGTAACAAGGTAGGAGGATCTCCTAGGGTACGATACCCTCTGGATGCCATCGCTTATCTGAATCCACTGGGTGAAGTCAAAGGGTACCAACAAAATTGCATCCAAACGGATTGGAGACCGGTTGCAAAGGGTTGGCCCAATCCTGAACAGGGGTGTCATGTTTTTTGAGGGCCCCTTCTAATTTTTTAGGCAATCCACCAAGGCAACCACCCTTCTTGGGGTTCGGCTATTTTGAGACAACCCCACATCTGGGCTTAGGAGACATGCCTTCCTCCAGTAGAGAGGTTACAATAAGTTGGTACCCTTTTTTCAGGTAGTCTATTCTAGTAGGGGAACCCTCCCCAAAAAAGAAACGGTAAAAGGGCACCTCGCTGGGGGACCTAGACGCTGACACCCCCCGTTGAGCCAGGTGCTTCCACTCCCTCTGGCCCAGGCTCGCCTGCCGCGCGAGGCGTTCCTCCGGCGTCTCCTAGCGATCAACAGCTTCGCGAGGTGTCCGCAGAAATCCGCACCAGAGCGGCGCGGAAAAAAGCGGCGCGAGGCTTTTCTGTTCTGACAACATGGTTGTGAAGGCATACGTGTGGTATACATATGTGTATATATATACACATGTATATATATATATATATACACATATATGAACTTAGTATTAATCCGATAAAGCCAGGAAAGCCAGGAACAGTTATAGAACCATACGGACAAAATTACGTGCGTTGCGCCACAGAATCCCAGTTTTCCGGGTTTTGTGGGGAATTTGGGGATCAATCCCTGCCTGTCCTTCCAAACTCACAGTAGACTACCCAGGATATCAGCGACTTATGATGTCGGTGAGCCCAAGGATAAAGGGCTTTATACACAGGTATCTCTCAATTCTCAAAGGTCCATGACCACCAGGACAACTGCGTTTTGACCATGGAACACGTGTCAGTGAGCTCAGGGTAAGCAGGGGAAGCGCACCAAACCTGGCCTGGACATATGAAACACTTCAGACAAAAAAAACAGTGTAGTGGAAAAGAATTGGAACCCCTTTTTTAGGGGTTGCCAATTTCGGGCCCACCAAACAGAAAGGAATTTGAAGACTGGAATCCTGGTTTGAGAGGGCTAGGTGTGCCAACGCTAAACAGGTGAAATGGGAACTATTGCTTTCTTGCCCTACCGTGAGGATAAGGACAACTGTTTGCACCGCTTGGAAAGGTGCTCTGCTTATCACCGTTCATGGAGCGGACAAAGCCTCCAGGGGACAATTGGCTAGCAACTGCCACTGTCCCTTGACGTGGCTGATCCTAAGTACTAAGGGACCTAATGCAAACGAAAGCCAGGGCGCCCTGTAAATTTGAACGAGTTGCCTCCCACTGCATCGTGCGACTCAAGCGTCTAGTCAGATTGAATGCGTTTGCAACACGAATCCAACTCCAGGGAACCACCGGTTGGTCCAAAATTGGGGGTTCCCTTTGCTTGCCCTTGTTAAACAGGGTACCCACCTCAAAGCAAGTCGCATTCATATGGCGGCCCGGATGCAGCAATTGGGATTTTGTCCACAAGCACGCTCAAAGACTGGCACACACACACATGCACACACACACACACACATGCGAACTAGAATCGTAGCCTTAAAAGGTCTCAACATCCCAAAGCGAAGGCTTCGATTGTCAAATGCACGGGAAGGCGTAGTCGGGAAAGATGCGCTTGGGATGTCAATATTTTCTGCTCTGGTGGACTGGTAATCAACGTGGATGTGTCTTTTTTAGGGGTCTCCCAGAATGGTTGCGTTCCTTTTGGCTTCCCTTTTCAAACCACCAAACAAGGGGTGTCCTCAAAAACGACACACCCACATTTGCGCAATCAAACCACCAATCTAGTGGAACTGCCTCGGCAAAGGACAAACACATATCCAAACTGTCATACGACTCCAAAGGTCTTGAGGTACCTGCTTCTTTTGGGGACACTGGGGATAGAGTTGCAGGGAGATGGGAGAGGTGTTAGATTCTAAGAAACGCCCGAGCAAACTCTGAAGATGAGAGCCCCAGACAAAACTACTCATTTTTGAAAGACACATTCTCATCATACGGATCTCTACTTCTGAGTCTCGCAAGCAATATGGTATGTAACAGTACGTAGGCACAGCAATGGACAGATACTTGGGCCGCGCCTCTCGGTTTGGATGCCCCACGAAATCCCCAGACCTGACAGAACGTAACAGTAGACTGCCAACATTGTCAGTGCCTCATATCAGAAGCCTGGTTCGTGGGATGGGGGTGTGTCAAAACTTGGGGGAACTTGTCCTGCATCTTCTTACATGTGAGCACGGGAGGTCGCATAGTGCTTGGTCTACACGTGGACCTAGGGATGGACACCGTATGCAAGTGGTTTTCGTTAAAGGTACGTGCTTTCGAATGCTCGAGAACTATCTGCGCATGCTGACTTTGGAGTTCCCTTTTCAAAATGTTGCTAACAAACAACCAAACAAAAAATCAACACACATTATAGAATCTAATGGGAACCCAGCCTCGACACATGCCTGCAATGGGAATCCAAGCTCAATCTCTGAGGAAGTGTCCCCTTTTTGGTGGGATCCGGATCAAAATGTTGACTGGGAGGCCCTGTTGCTCAAAATTGCCCAAATCTGGTTGAAGATTGTTGGTTGGGGTCACTAAACAGAAGAGCAACAGCCAAGGATACCAGGGTATCGGTTTGGGGCAGGCCCTTATCTATTGATGTTGCAAATGCTTGAGATCGGCTTTGGGTGTCCCCTATCGGTTGGTGGTATATTGTCGGTTGCCCAGATTCCATCAGCTTACGAAGATCTGTTGTTCTTTTACGAACATGAAGGACCTGCATCATGGCGCGCTCGTGTTAGTGAGCCCGCAATCCTGCTGATAAGACCCTTGCGACTCAGCTTCTCCCCCCGGGCCGAGAATCACGTTGATTCTTGTCCATTTTTCGTGAGGCTTAAATGACAAAAGAAGTAAGATCCTTTCACACTCTTCGGGGACCCCACAAACACAGCACTCCCAAAACACACCCCTTGGAGAGACCAAAACAAACCAAAATCGGGCTCGGTGTGTTTGGCATGCAGTTTGATAGGACAACCCCGCAGTGCTGTTCTTTCTGGCCAGGGCAGGGAATGCCTCCCGAAATGAACCATTTCTCGCGGTTTGCTTCATAATGCACAATCAAATAGCCAATGGGTACTGAAATCGCGCACATTTGAAGATTCCCACCGAAATGGCTGGGAAATCCATCAAAGAGGGGGGGGGTACTTACAGGATCCATCGGTTTCTCAAAGCCCCGTGGTCGGCTCCTTCTCCCAGTGCTCCGTCCATTTCTCACGGTCCACCTGTCCAAAGGCAGGACCCCGACGACCGCGACCCCTCGGCCCCGACGACCTCTCGAAATGTTTGCCACGGGACGTCCTGGTTGGGGGAGATTAAGCCCCTTCCCTTTCGAGGAACGAAGCAGTGCTTCTGCATTTGTGAACCTCAGGTTAAGGGACATCCATCAAGCCAGACCGTTTTTTGTTCTCCTTATGTGTTTTTTTTTGGGGGGGCTTTGAAAGGAGAGCCGAAAGGACATCTGGAATGTGAAACTGCGGGCCCTTCAAGCAAACACCTCGGGATTTGGCGTAAAAAATTGGCGCCGTTCCTCTTCTTGGCTTCAAAGGAAAGCAAAAGACACCAACACATGGCCATGGGTCAAAATCCCGTACCCAGTGAACATCCCAATCCCCACTAAAATAGGTTCTAAAATGAGTGGTGCACCTATCCCAAAATGGGATCCGATTGGTTTCGACCCACAGCCACATGATTTGGTTGAGTGGTCTCAAAAGCAAACTGGAAGTTCGTGACCAGCCTTAGCTGGAGCTGGGCCATATTCCTGAAATCAAGGCTTCGCCGGGAGGGGTATGGTCCAGGGGGAAGCGACGTGACCTGCGAAGATTGAAGCGACTCCTTGCTTGTTGTGGCGCTGGCGGTGCGAAAAAGAAAAAAGAAGCACATCATATTCACTATCAAATCAACAAACATCTTGGTGAATTCTGAAAGGCTTCCCCAGCTGCCCATTCTCAGATATCTTGACGCTTTGCTCCTTTTGGCAAGTGGGAACTAACCCAAGTGTTACTGTTGACCTGCAAGTAGTGGCGAATCATTTCTCAGCTGCGCGTGACCTCGGGCCCAAGCTTCATAGGTTTGGTGGGCACCCCCAGCAAACATGGTCAATCCGGGTTCTCGCTTTCCAACAGGAGTCACTCAACATTAGGCAAATGCAACCAGCCCACACCATCAACCAGCATAATCTTATAGCACACAACCACAAATCAAGCCAAATCCCCGGCCCGAAACTCAAATTTGATTGAGAGATTCCTTCCTGCAAACAAAGACAGCCTTTAGATTTCAATGTTTCACGTCAGGCAATATCTTGGGTCCTTGTCCTTTGGTGCAAGGGAGACAGTTCTACTAGAAACCGTTTAGTGTCCCGTGATTTCCGGGTCTTCAACTTGTCGCATTGGCGCTTCTTCGGCTTCGGGTTCGACCGAAGCGGCCGAAGCGGCCAGACCCAACCTGCTGCGACACTGCAGTGCCGAACTTGCTGAACTGAATGTCCTGGCGTGTGTGTTGCTTGTCCAGTGTAGCATGTCCCTTCTGACCAGCGACCCTCTCTGGAGTCTGGAGACATTCAAGATGAACCCTGGGTCCTCAAAGACATGTTCAGAATGCATAAAATTGAAACCTTTCCAACCAATCACAGCCTTCCAATCGTCGCCTTCCAGAAGCTCCGATCGACATCTAAAATGGATGTGCCGAAATCACCCCCCCCAATGATCATGGAATCCGTGCCATAGTGGTTTAAAATACCAGTTCAGGCTCACGGCCATCCCGAAACTTGACTTGAAGCTACAAATTTGCTGAGCACATGGATGACATTCTCAGCTCCAAGCCATGTCGTTCCCCGCATTGTGCGGGCATTAGAACGGAAATCTCACTCGGCCTGACAGACTTGCAACCCCCAGGTTCACGGTTGTTCTTCTGATAAACATATGTTTGGGAGCTGTTTGGCGTACCTCCAAAAGGAAAACTAATCGTAGCTCATGTGTGTCTGTAGGATTAATTGAATATCCACCAGATCTGAGGAGCCAGTCGTTTCCCCGAAAGACTAGTGGCATGTATCAACTCATCTATCTGAAATAAGGATCCGAAGAAATTGCGCCATGAGCAAGGCTGCAAGCAACTCATGAGGTCGATCGCTGTGCCCAGAGTGCAGTGGGACGAGCCCGTGCACGCCGATGCAACAGTTCTTCCTGAAAGGGAAAATCACGGAGCACCAGGGGAAACGAATAAACAATGAGGAACCATGTGAAGAATGGAAAACGCGGCCGCACCCGTTTATGGTTGGGAATTGTCCCTTGCTACCCTCGTATTTCACGGGTTTTGATTGTGACTCAAATGAAGCCCGGTGCTTGGTGCTGGCAGGACCCCTCACTTTGCCTGGTCATAGAGCGCCCTCTTCCAGTCGTCGCTGAGCCTCAGCGATTTCGACACTGAGAAAATGGAGTCGCAGAAATGATCCCGGTTTTTGTTGTCTGGTCCCAGCAACCAAGAGGTAGAGCTCCTTTCTCCTTCAATGGTTAAAAACCCAAACAAGAATGGCCTTGTCCAACGACAGAAAAACATACTGCTTCAAAACTCCAGGTTTCACAGCATCACATTGATGGGAGGAGGCCCCAAAAAACCTTGCCATGTGCAGAGGAATCTCCTTTTGGGAAAAGGACCCCCTTTTGCCATCTCTTCTGCTCTACGATTTGCAGGGGAGTGCGAACTTGTAGTGATTCCAAATACTAATCAAAAACAATGTTCCAGCCACACCAAACAAATGGAGGGGACACATACAAATGGTTGCTTCCGGAAGAAGTGTAAACCCGTATGTTGGTTCCGACCACCATGCAAACAACGCAGTGTGTAAGGTTCGAACGCTCGTACTTGACTGCCCTCAGATCCTCCGCTAAAAGCTTAACTTTTAGTGGGTTAAATGGAAACTACCACCGAACACTAAAAGGCTAAAAAGCTCAGGGGATGGCTGAGAGCCACCAAGTTGAGTGGGGGGACAATTTCCAAGCTCGCGCCCACTCAGCAGTTCTGACCGAATGCCGATAACCTTGCTGGGGTGGAGTCCCATCCTCTGATCCAACAAGGCAGATTATTTTTTGCTTCTGCCCAGGGGAAAAGAACGGCGAATCCTTTGGGGCAAGCGCACCTCTCCTGGTCCCAAAGGAATTCTACACCTCACCGCCCAAAGAACTCTGTGCGTACATATGCGTATGTTTATACATATATATATATATATATACTAATGCATTATACACCCATAATTACACCCGTTACGGTGGCCTTTGCACTGGCCTTTATGGGTCTTTTTGGGGGACCTCCGACTTTCCTTTGGGGGCGGTGGGCTTTTTGGCCAACCGAAGAAAGGGATCTGTGATACCACTAGTCAGCTTTCCCGATGAATTCTTCGCGAGGGGGATGCTCCCAGGTGTCATAGAAGTGACCGCATATACTATCTCTAACCCTGCCATTGTGTCCCCGTTGGATCAGCCAAGAACATGATGCGATCGCTATATACCTTGCTCGAAATGACAACCCTGAGCTTTTTAGTTTGCTGTCACCTTCCTTCCAAAGCCCTCACCATGACCTCCCGGTCACAAACCAGCGCCTTTACACTGGGTAAAGCTGCTTTTTTCCAAGACCATGCTATCCCTTCAATCCATCTAAGTTTTCAACTGGAACTGTGGCTACGTACCTCCCAGCCATACATTCAGGAGGCCCATTGTTCAAGCCACCTCAAGAGATGTGTGAGCTCAAAAGCCGCTCACTTGGGCTGTCATTTTGATGACGTCAGATATGTCGTCTGGTTGCAACATTGTCTCCCCGTGCTCGTCCACCTTGAAGAAGACATTGCTGTAGTAGAAGACACACATGATTTACTGGCAACGCATGGACTCAGAGCAAGCTCAGCGCTTGCTGGTGGGTGTACTTGCGCAAGCTCTCGGTCTGCTTTAACATACGTGTCGCTGGCGGCACGTGAGCGCAAGATCTGGCCGATGCGAAGGACTCGTGCAACCCCTTGAAGCGACGTGCCATAAAACAACAACAGCGGATTGTCCGGTAGCTGGAGGCGGAGAAGGAATGCCTATGGGGTGTGGCACAGGGATGCAAGAGAAAAGGACAGTGGGAACCTCCCTCCGGTTGAACTGGACAGGGTTTACCTTATGACCCCTTTCGGCAACCATTGCTGGTGCCGCTAAGAGAAGTCAATGGGACGATTCCCACTTCAAAGTCGGCCAAACAAACATATATATATATATATGAGGGTTGTCCAATATTCCTTGCTCCAAAAATTGCCTTCCGCCTCGCCCTTCCGCCAATCTTCCGCGAACTTCCGCGATGCAGGCAGAACCACACGTTCTGATACGTGTCTGAACATAAGTAAGTTTCCATAAAGTCAAAGTAAAGCAAGCCAAGAGGAAGAGCTAGTGCAGACAGCAAGAGGTAGACTAGGAATGGAGCAAGGATGCGACGAAGAGCAGAACGAGCAAAAGGAGGGAGAAGGACAAGCAAACGTAGGAAGCGGAGCAGCAGAACACCGGAGAAAGCAAAGGAGGGAGGAACGCGGCAACAAGCGACAAGCTACGCTGCAAAAAGAAAGTGGCCACCCCACACGCACGGCGACAGCCAGTTCCGGGGGCTTCGTTTTGGCATCGTTTTGGGTATCGTTTTGGGCGCTAGCACGCTGCTACAACTGCGGCGTAGAATGAGCAGCAGCAGCGGGAACCCAAAAAACACAAGCGAGATTGCACGCTAACACACGAGACGGGTGGGCCAGCCCCGGAGCAAGGCGACAGCTGCAATTGTATGGGTTTCGTTTGGGCATCGTTTTGGGTATTGTTTGGAGCTCTGGCGCACCGCGACAATTGTGGCGCCTGCGCGTCCAAACAAAAAGCATGAGCAATAGGAGCGGAGCTTGTGGAAGGGGAGCGGAAGCAGAAAAGAGCAAGAGCAATAGACGCAAGCGAAATTTTCTGCCTGGCGTGTAGGAGCAAGGAGCAGAATAGCGCGTTTCGGACCGCGAAATTCGTTTTTCGCGCTTTTCTACAAACTCTGCCGCGGGAATCAGAAGGACCGCCGAATATGATGCCAGATTCGGTAGCTCAGTTGGCCCCAGTCGGAATTGCGCAGGCATCGTCCGGGGTATCGTTTTCATCTCAGTGCAATTCAACACATAAAGCACACTTTGACTTTGCAGCTTTTAAGTACTAGCACACCTTTTTTGAGTACTCGTGTGGTACACGAGTAAAGCTTCATCCCGTGATAACACATAACCTTTCGCGAAACTTCCGCTCGCCCTTCCGCGGTCTTCCGCGACCACAGCGCCGCAACATATATATATATATATATATGTCTATATATATATATATATTGTATATATGTATATAATGACAGAGGCGGTTCTGCATAAACACCTGTTTTCATATTTTGGGTCCAAACGGGCTTAAAACCCCGGACAACCCCCGGACAACCACCCGGACACACCCCCGCGGAACCTTTGAGACAGCTTTGAGGGCACAAAATCGGCGGGACAACTCCCCGGACAAACCCCCGGACAACCCTCCGGACAGCTTTGAGGGCCCAAGAGCCGGGACAAACCCCCGGACAGCTTTGAGGGCTCAAAAGCCCGCCGGACAAACCCCCGAACAACCCTCCGGACAGCTTTGAGGGTCCAAAAACCCGGCCGGACAAGTCTTCGGACAGGTTTGGAACACGCCAAAACCACTCGGAAACCACTCGGAAACCACTCGGATACCACTCGGAAACCATTCGGAACCCGCTCAAAACCACTCGGAAACCACTCGGAGGGAAGTATTCTCGCGGGAGGAGGGCTTTGCAGCATAAATCTCGGCAAAGTGCGCGGACAACCCTCCGGACAACCTTCCGGACAACCCCCCGGACAACTTGCCGGACAGTTGTTTGTCCAAGCAGTTTGTCCCGCACTTTGTCCGGCACTTTGTCCCGCACTCTGTCCCGCATATCGAGGGGGGTGTTTATGAAGAAGGGCATTCGTCAATATATATATATATATATGTATATATATATATATGGTAATCCCGGCAACGGCGCTGGTTCGGGAAAATATAGGGACTCCCTTCATTAGAATGCTTCTTTCTTTAATTAGAATTCCCGAAGTCTGGGAACGGAGTCAACACCCCTGTCCTGCTACCATCGCCATTTCGACCCCCCCTTCTCTTGCTTTTGCGGTGCCTCGGAAGCTGTTTCGCGGCCCGGTGACCGCAGTCCCTGAACAAATCCTCTCCTGAACCACCCCTTCCATGAGCCTTGCCATGGCGGGGGGCTTGCCAAGACTCTTGGGGTGGCTCCTGAGCCTCGGAATGGTTGATGCTTCCAGCCCTGAACCCCGCAGCACGTGATATAAGGGGCTAAAAAGGTGTGCATGATTCTCGCTTGTGATCACCACGGATTTGTTCCTTTAAAGTACCCGTGACTCCGTTCAAGCCAATAAACGGCCCTTGTAGTACCACACCCAGCAGGGTTCCAGGAATCGCCACATACCAACGCAAGGACCTCCAAACGACCTTCGATGTCCTGAAAGAGGAACAGGTATCAAATTTCAGCTCTTAGTTTGAACACTGAACCAACCCCTCCTTCCCCCGCCCTACTCGGGGTCATCCGCAAGCCATGGGCCCCGCGTGGCGTGGGCCTCCTGCACCTCCTTGAACCGCGCCTCCGCCTCTCAACATCCGCATTTCGCCGTGGAAAAAACCGCCAGCCGAGGTGTTGAGACCATCCAGAGCCCTTGGAAGGCTGCCAGGGGCCTGGAAAAACCAGTGGTTTTTGTGTGTACCATCAGCCACAGGCCTGCATTTCTCAAGTGGATCAATGGCTTTGGCGTCGGACACCGGAGAAAGTCCTTGGAAAGGCAACGGGGCAACGGCCCCTCACATGCGACTTTTGGAATCAACGCCCCAAGAATCAGTTGCTGCCCTTGAAAAGGAGCCCAAGTTGGCTATGCTGTCCTTTGACTACTTGGGCTTTTGGGAAGTGCTGCCTGGACCTCACTTTGTTGTGCCTGACTGCAGCCACGCTTGTGCTAATTTCAGGCGCCTGCACGTGTTGCTGGTCAAGCATGGCCGCCAAACAGCTTTTATATGGCCCACATCCAGGCGTGCGAAGGCCATCGGCTAGAAAAGTTAAAGCTGCTTGGCAGGCTGAAATGCTGAATGAACCTGGCATTACAAATCCAAAACTTTGGACAACTCAGAACCACTACACGGGGCTTCCTTTTTCATTGAAATGGGCACCACAGGTCCTAGGATTGCGAGGGAACATCGACGAACCGAAAACCATATGTCTTACTTGAAAACCATATGTCATACTCGTGTTTGAGAGTGCCCTTGTTGCGGTAGTTTTACAGGGAAACCCAAAAGGAAGACCACCATAATTAGTTGGGGGGTACCCCTCTTTTGACACAAATCCATGTCCACAAACCCAAACTTGGGAAGCCACAAAGGTGTCACTTGCTCCCCAGATCATGAATGGCTTCCTGTTTCCTTAGTCGCAAACGAAGGACCCGGAACTAAACCGTGATCAGCATTTGGCCACGAAAAGTAGGCCAACATTGGCATACCAAAAGGTTGCTTCGCTTTGGGCTTGTCTGTGGGAAGCCCAGAAAATGCGTGGGTTTGCTTTGGGTTCCCTCCCCAAGGGCACCCTCACAGAGTGGGCAAGTGCAAAAAATCCGTCGCAGGGCTCCACCAACTCCAGAGCTTGCCTCGGTTTGGAGACGGTTGACAAGTTGACAAGGGTAAAAAGAGGAGCAGTCTACCGGATAGCAGACTAGGGTTGAAGGTTGAAGGGAGGATAACAAGACAAGTTGACAAGTTGCTAAGTTGACAGGTTGAAGGGATAGAATCCAAACGCACATCTAAACTCTGCCTTTGGAGAAGTGCCACCCCAAGGTTTCCTTGGGTTTTTGTGCACCTTATGAATCAATCTGGGCAAGCTACAATCCACAAACGAAAACCATGAACCCCCTTAGGTTCCCAAGTCAAGGACGGTCAGGGTTCGCGGACCCCCCAAACTCTTCCTTTGGTTTGTGTACGCAACCCAAAATGGGATTCCCTCACAAAAAGGAACCACACCCATCAAAGGCTGAGTGTATATGTCCATATGTGAATCCCTGGTATGAGCCCCTAGTTTATGAGTGAATTCATCGTTGGTTATGGCGTAAGTATGGGAAATCAGCCCTTTGAGGGTCAAACATGGCCCTGGGTTCATATATGGACCTATACCTGGGTCCTTCAGTAGAGAGGTTAGAATACGGGTTCTCTTTTTCTCTGTAGTCTCTTTTAGTAGGGGAACCCTCCCCAAAAACAGGGGCCAAAGGGCTCCTCGCTGGGCGACCTAGATACAATCAGCCTTACTCATATCGCTTCTCCCTCTCGAACCCGTTCTTGCGCCGCTGTTGACTTCTTTCCCGAGCGAAGCGGTTGGCCTCGGGATCCTCAACGTTGCGGTCTGGGTGGTACTTCTTGGCCAAGCGCCGGTACCTAGCGACAAAAAAAGGCGTAGTCAAAAAGTGGCGGAAATGGTGCATGTGTATATATATATATGTATATCTATCTATCTATCTATCTATCTATCTATCTATCTATCTATCTATCTATCTATCTATCTATCTATCTATCTATCTATCTATCTATCTATCTATCTATCTATCTATCTATCTATATCTATATATGTAATGTATATATATATATATATATATATGTAATATGTGTTTCTATGTGGTGTGTGTATGTGTGTATGTGCGACTGGTCTTTTTTTCGCTCTTCTCATTTTTTGTGAACACATTGGACAACCAAAGTGATTTCTCGGATTTCACCGGGGGTACAAGTTGGATAGAAAGAGCTCACTGGGGCTCAGGCTTAGGTAGGGTTTACCCTGGGTTTCGTTCACCATCTTTGGGTGGAACAGACTTGCATTGGTCGAACTGACCTCCTTGACCGGTTCGTGGGGTAAGAGTGATCGCCCGAAGCTATTTCGGACAAAAATGCCTCCCTCCCAACATGGAACTTGACTGGAAGCGTATCTGGAAGACCACTGTCAACCAGACGGGAGCCTTAGGTAGGTGCATGTCAACAGCTGGGAGGGCTAAAAATTAGACGACCCTGCCGCCTGGATGTGCTTTGTTTTGGCGATCCCCAATGTTGAAACAACCAAGGTGTTACGATCACGCTGGGAGAACGTACCCTTTCATACATATGTATATCTGTATATATATATATATGTATGTATATATATATATATATTTATACTTGTATGTATGGCTGCAGTATGCTATAGGGAATCCCCACATGGCTCCTTTCATCTTTGGTTTGAGCGGATGGCGAACGCATCCTTGATCTCATCCTTCTTTGCCTTTTGCGACAGCTCCAGGATGTCGTAGTACCTCAGGCTGAATGAACGAACCCTTGATTCTCCCAGCAGCCCCATTCTTTCCACGGACTCTTCGTCCACAAAAACAGGCACACAAACACAAAAGGGCAGCGCTGACTTGTGCAAAAGCCGATGGTTGGGGAATGAAGCTTGGGTGTATCTTTTCTTTTGCAGACCCTCAAGATGGTGAATGAATGTCCTTTAGTATTCCTTGCCAAACCACAAGAAAGGGCACCCTCAAAAACACCCACACACATTTATATATATATATATATATACTTTGTGGTTCAGGCCAACACTGGCCTCGCTCAGTTTCCCCATGGAGGTCCGTTTAGCCTCTTCCAAAGGTAATGGTTTGTTGGTTTATTGGGGAACGGTCCCCATCCAATGGTTGCGTGGAGTGGCATAAGACAAAACTGGCCATGAATTTCAATGGGAACCCAGGTAAACGATGGTTGGCGGACACTAAAGTACCCACCTCTTGTTTGCCTTTCGCACGCTAGTTCCTGTGCACGCTGTGTAAGCGTGCCCCACTCCCCTTAGTTGCTTCTTCCAAGAACCGTGGGGTACCGTTCCTCATACAGGCAAACATGCAAACCATCCTTGGTCAACCAAAGAACTTGCCCGATTGGCAGTAGCCCCTGATGTTCTAGCGGCAATTTGGCCAAGGGTACTCAATGTCATCCCCTTCACTGCCGTAAATGACAGTAGCATTGACCGCTGCTTATGGGGATGGTCCATGCTGGTCTATATCAGCGTCACAGAAAGGGCTCTGTCCACAACTGCTGTCTGCAAGAAGTGACCTGGGTTCGCGCATAGCATGGAACCGATGTCTTTCCCTCTTGAATGCAAACGGATCAGGTGAAAAGGTTCAGTTTGAGTTTTTTCCCGACGACCAACTTAGGGGCGGTTCCCAAAGGGCTGCCTTTTCGGCATTCTAGGGGTTGATTCCCCATTCTTTTCAACCATCGTTCTTTTCAAAAACCAGCTGTTTGCCCTGGGTGTTTGATGGTTTCCTGAAAAGATTCGGATCCCTACAAAAAATGAAAACGGAAGGTAGCCCTAGAAGCATGGCAAAATCCAGGGTGTTCCCTACCTCACGACCTGGGCCTCCCGTCGTGCGGCTGCCTGGGCTGCCTGAGCTGGCCTCGGCAAGTCGGTTAGAGGCGGGTGGACTCACAATGGGTGGGGCAATCCAATGGCATCTGCTTGGAGGCTCCATGTTTTGACGACAGAGTCCGAACTCCAGTGCCTTTTGGGGGAAATGAAGCTACTTTGGGGAAGCAACACATACAAACCTGCCCTCAAGAACCAACCCACAATTTGGTTGTTTTTGGCTCACCTGGCCAGGATTGACAACATTTTCTTCTGGGACCTTGACCAAGCATGGACCAAACGAGGAAAATCAAAGGGTTAAAGGGTCGGCTTTGGACAAACGATTTTGGGAGTTCGCATTGAGAACAATCAACTTGCTTGTTGGGCACACCAGTCTGAGGCAATGGACAGTGCGGGCCCTTTCAATATGTCGAACCCGGTTCAACAACTTCGGTACTGCCCCATAACCCAGGACGAGTTCTTACCTTCGGGGTAAGGGGTGGCCGAACCTTTCCGGTGACTTTTCCCGCAATTTCGAAGTGCGCAGCTTGACGGATTCCTAAGCTTCTTTCCTTGGGAAGGCCTTCAGGAAGCCTCTCTGGTAGCTGTTCAGGCTTCAAACGGGACACTGGCCATTCGCACGCTCCCATCCACAGGCATGGTCAATTGATTCATTCTGCATCTATATATCGCTTGGACAGTATAGGTTCACTTGCCGCTGAGTAGCGAGACATCGTCATTTCTCCTGAAGTTTATACATTTCGGTCGAACAAAAGAGCAGCAAAGGAACGATCTCCTGTTGCAAAAGCCGGTTGGCTCTTTGTGGAAGGATCAATCGTTGCCACTTCATGCACGGGCGCCAACTCCAAACAAGACACGCCCACATACGTCTCAACATTCGATGACCATCAACAGATTCCAGTTGGCTTCCCACCAATTGTAACCAACCCAAAGAGGCTATGAGTATCCAGCTCCAAAACAAATCCATCAAGGCTTTCTCTTAACAGGCAACAAGACTCTGTTTTAGCGGCCAGACATGTTTGCAGTAACCCAAAGGCCACGAGGAGAAGGGTGCCCTTTTCGTGGTCCTCCAAAGTAAGGCTGAAGGTCGGCATCACTGACTGGAGGCCTGGGACCAACTTGGCTCACATCTGGGGTAATCTCAACCTAAATCTTTCGAATTCTGATATTTCGCCTACCCTGAAATACATGGTGGACACCCTTCATGTTGCAAGCAAGTCAACCACCATGGACATTAACCGGGTGAACAAATTGCTCTCCACTTGCAATATCTAGGGCATCCACCGCAACTTGCTGTCTGTGGATGGACGAACTCCTACAACGCCAAGAAAAACAATGAATGAAGATTCCCCTGTGAATACCGGTCAACAATGGCTTCAACCATGGTTTCCAAGCAGTGCGAAATGGATTGCGCAACCATCCACGGTTCTGCGTTTGGGGTTTGGATTTGGGGAATTAATTTATTGAACCAGGCCAAATGCTTGGCTTCCTCTGGGCAGATTCAGATCAGCCAGCCGCTGGGGAGCACCTGAGCCACGTGCTCAAAACCCGGCTAGATGAAGGTTAGGGGCAGTGCCAGCCAGTAATCGTTGCGGAGATCCGCCTTCATTCTTGAAGCACGGTTCTGGGAGTACGGCCAGATTTTTTATACCCGGTTTTGAGTGACTCACCGTGGCACCGGAAACAAACAATCCGCGCCCGGCGGCCCCGGCGGCGCTCCTCACCTGGGCCGTGGCCGGGCGAGAGAAGTGCCGAAGCGCTTCTCGCGCAACCGCCGGGGGTTTGAGTCCATGAGCTACTTCCATTTGCGTTTTCGCCCCCTGGAAAAAATAAAACATATGCGTATGGGTCAAAAGTAAACCACCAGGGACCGCAGGTTTTAGTCCATGTTTTCATTTACCAAGATTCCATTTTGGGACATATTTCTGACCCACAGCCATACTTCCAGTAGTGATAGATTCCCTTTAAAACCAGCAAGGGCAAATAAACAAACAATGTTCGCAAGCAAGTCAAGAAATGGGCCTTTTCTTTTAAATTCGAGAGCCTCGAGATGAGGGAACCTTAAAAACTAAGGAACCTCTCTTGTAAAAAATGGTTGGTGACCTCTTGGTTGGTGTTCACCACTGCAAAAAGTTTGATCTTTGTGGCTTCAATGGGAAAATTATTTCCCAACATGTTTAAAGTCTGAAGATCCATCCCACTAGCAATTCAGGAAACCATGTGGTTTTCCTTTCGGCTTCCCTTCACCAACCAAGAGGGGCTTCCCGAAAACAAACACACCCACACAATCCTCCGCATTGGATTCTCTCAGACTCTCACACACACACACACCAAACACACGACAATACTTTTCACATCCCAAAAAAAAACAAAGGCGCAATGCGTCAAAATAGGTTGCCCCCGCAATGATGTGTGACGTCCCTTTCCTTTTAAGCCAGCACAAGATTCCACAGAACTGTCCTAGGAATCCCCAAACACACTTCCAACTTTGGGCATAACGAGTCCTCCCAAGCGGCTTCTGGGTGCCCACCATGCTTCAGGAGTTCAGACCAGAAACATCATAGTCCGTTATCTTTTGTTTTTTCCTTCAAGTATAACGACCCGAAGCAAACTTAACTTAGAATGCCAATTGAAACGGTGGCGGTCCCCTCATTCCCGACAGCAATCAACTCTCGGGTTTCCTTCTCCAGGCCGGAAACTGGTATTAGGTTTGCCCCTCGGAGCAAACGAACCCTGGAACTCTGAGCTGTTGGGTAGCAAACCTCGAGCTTATATACGCACAGCTGATGCGATGCGATCAACCCCTCAACGAGTGCAAACCTGACCCCATAGCTCTCAGCCGAAACAAACACACCAAGCAACAACAAATCAAACCAACCTACCAAACCAATAAGCACACAACCAACCAACCAACCAACCAACCAACCAACCAACCAACCAACCAACCAACCAACCAACCAACCAACCAACCAACCAACCAACCAACCAACCAACCAACCAACCAACCAACCAACCAACCAACCAACCAACCAACCAAGCAACCAAGCAACCAACCAACCAAGCCAACCAAGCAAGCAACAAGCAACCAACCAACCAACCAACCAACCAACCAACCACCCACCCACCCACCCACCCACCAACCAACCAACCAACCAACCAACCAACCAACCAACCAACCAACCAACCAACCAACCAACCAACCAAACCATAAAAACAAACAAAAAACAAGCAAGCAAGCAAGCAAGCAAGCAAGCAAGCAAGCAAGCAAGCAAGCAAGCAAGCAAGCAAGCAAGCAAGCAAGCAAGCAAGCAAGCAAGCAAGCAAGCAAGCCAGCAAGCCAGCAAGCCAGCAAGCCAGCAAGCCAGCAAGCCAGCAAGCCAGCAAGCCAGCAAGCCATCAAGCCAGCAAGCCAGCAAGCCAGCAAGCCAGCAAGCCAGCAAGCCAGCAAGCCAGCAAGGCAGGCAGCCAGCCAGCCAGCAAGCCAGCAAGCCAGCAAGCCAGCAAGCCAGCCAGCCAGCCAGCCCAAGCCAGCCAGCCAGCCAGCCAGCCAGCCAGCCAGCAAGCAAGCAAGCAAGCAAGCAAGCAAGCAAGCCAGCCAGCCAGCCAGCCAGCCAGCCAGCCAGCCAGCCAGCCAGCCAGCCAGCCAGCCAGCCAGCCAGCAAGCAAGCAAGCAAGCAAGCAACATAGCGTGTTGATCCTCCGCTCCTGAACCCTTTGCCTCTCCCAGAACATCTTATCTTGCCCCAATTGTGTGACCGTAAATGGGCTCCAACAAACAGGTTCCAGGATGCTAGACAAATCATTGTCCTTTGGTGCATTCGGAAAACCGTTTACTAGCTTCAACGGGTCCCCTGACTGAAGGCCACGAAAGTTCCAAGATGTGATTATTCTAATTGTTTCAACGAATTCGGAACTTGCAACAGCCAGGACTGCAACAAAAGGTTGCCCTCCCTCCTCCTAACATGGCACCAAAAGCGGAACCCTTCAAAATGCTATGTTGGAGGAAGGTTAACCGTTTCAAAGCCTCCAAAACATCCTACCAAAACAGGTCGACCAAAACAAGTAGACGCCACCATGTCAAAGGCTGCTTTGGGTTATAAATACGGTTTGATTCAATGAGAAGGTCTTACCACCTCCGGCCACGGGGAAAAATCGGTCTTCTTCGGGTGGTTGGCTCTAAAGGGAAACACCACCCCCCAAAAGAAACGGATTCAAGCATATCTTCTTTGGTATTCAAGGGAAACCCACCAAAAGAAGCCAAGAAAACAAAGGCTCACTGGAAGCTGCTGACCTTGGCTGAATGTATGGCATGAATTTTAATAAGGGACCCTTTGGTGGACATCATTTGGCTGGTCAGAAATAGGCTAACCCCAAAATGGGTTGCCCTGGGAAACGTGGAAAACGCGGGGCCTACTGCCCGCGGGTCCGATTCCTGGTTTAACTTTGACCCGAACCCATTTAGGTGGGGATCCATGTCCAACCACTCTGGAGGGGGGTCCAATGCTTAAATTTCATAGCCATAAAGGGGTCTAACTCTGAAAAAAAACATGGCCATAAGAATCCATGGCTTGGCTAATTGGGGGGCCTTCGGCTGGACGTCTCACACTCCCGCGCCTGGCCAGGCCATCGCCTCCGGTGGATCCGTGTCACGTCCGGTTTTTTGCGCTGAAGCGCCCAGCCCGGTGCACCTACTTCAATTGCGTTCCCCCCCCCCTCCCCCGAAGAAAAAGGAAACATGGTTCCCGTAGTGAAATCTATTCATTTCAAACCAGCAAGGGAACATCAAACAAGCAATCAGCAAGTGGAAGCCCATGATTCAGGTAACCAAGTGGTGCTTCGGAGCCTCGTGGTTGGGGAATTGAACCCCTAGTTCTTGTAGAGCGTTCATGGGATTCCAACCTGCGGCACCACCAAGACAAATCACCAACTAGAGGGAAGCTGAACGATGCTTGGTTTTCAGAGGCTGAAAAACAGGACACATAAAATCATAGGCCCGGACAAGATGCTTTGCTCCTATAGGTCAAAGTTTGGTTCCTGCACATTGCGGCTCGCCTATTACGTCCCTTAAATTGAAGGATCACTAGACTGGATGAATCATCCGGCACCATATCTCTACGGCTTGCCTTTTGACCATCGCCCCCTTTTTGGTTGAACATGGGGCCTTCAAGATATGCATACAAAACCCTGTTCCGGCGTGTCAAAAGGACAGACCTTGACCTGGAGAGACATTGCTGATACTGACACATGGCTGGGCGTGCGAGTGGCTATTATTGGTTTGGCAAGCCAGCGTTCGATTCAACACAAGATCATGCATTGGGCTGTTGTCAAGCACGTGGTCCCTTTTTTGACCCCGGCGCCGCCCAAGGTGCCGCCTTTTGGACGGAGTACCAAAAAGGGCCCCTATTTCCCCCCCCTGTCTGAATACTTTGTATGGTTCTCCATTTTTTGTATGAACGATGGCGATAAAACAGATCAACGGCAGGCAGCCAGAAGCATTGGCTTCCTTGAGATAGCATAATGACAGTCCGTCAAACAGAAGGGCCCAGTTTTACCAAGGCCAAAATCAATAGCCGACGGAAGATAGGATGAAGATCCATACCTGTGACCTTTATTTTGCCCGGGCTGTTCAACACACTTCAACACCCAAACACAACAGACTGCCCAGATGAGCGGTGCCGAAAAAGGGAGCATAAAACCCTCTACTAACCAACAGCTTCGGAACCTTTCGCGATGCTTTCACGGCCACACGTTTCACTTTCGCGGGCATGTGTTTTGTTCTGATCACTTTTGCGGAGCTTTCGCAGGCAACACAGAAACTGCAAACATGCGCTTCGAAACGCTTTCGCGGCGGTCTCTTCTTTAACCACTTTCGCCCCAAGCTTTCGTGGGCTTTCGCGCCCTGCGTTTTAGCTTTCGCGAGGCTTCGTTAGGAGAGGCTCTCAATTAACTCCTTTCATGCGGGTTTTTGGCGCTGCCCAAATGAGTTCACGATCCAGCGAGACACAGTTCAAACTTGTCAGGCCTTGACTCCAACAATGAGGACGTTATCAGCAAACGTTCAAAGTGTGCTAATCCAATAGCTAAGCAAAAACAATCACTTCCTTCGCTGTTGCTCCTATCTCAACATAAGATGTTCAGATTCCGGTCCACAATTAGGACGTCTTCGATACAAAGCAATCTGAAAGGAACTTCTTGAGTCGCAACCCTGAAATCAGGAATCCTCCAAGTCAAACAACTTGATCATCATAGCCCCAGAACCCTTAACGGATTGCCCAAAGAAGCCTCCACCACGTTGGTTTACCACTATATGAATTGGCCTGCCCAAAGTGTATGAAGTCCGGAGCTCGGGAAGTGAGACGAGGAGAATCCGAATCCTGTGATGCGCTCCTTTCCAACTCGCCTCAGCCGCCATGCAGCCCGACATAGGCGCATGTGGCGGGGCTGAAAAATGGGGGGGGGGGTCCACATGCTCATCCCAAAACTGGGGAAGTTGGAACCTCTTGCTTGCCCGATGTTTTACAAACTTGGACTTGACAGCTTTCGTTTCCGGAGCACATAAGCAATGCATCTTCAACATGTAAGATCTACATTTCAGCGATTCCGGTTGGCTCCATCTGTTCACCTCTTTTCACTAGCAACCCAGCGTTGATCCCTAAAACGACTGGGTCCACACCGCTTCTGAATGAACAAACTGAGTTTCATGTTCCTGGCCACAGGCTCTTGGCAAGGTGAAAAGGAATCCAAGCTGAAGTCAGTGCTGCTGAAAGGACTGATGGTGCTAACAAATGAATTCCGAACCAAGCTGAAACCAAAGCGATAGCGTCTTCGGCCAAAGCCTCCGCTCACGTATTCAATATGTGTGTGTGTGTGTCTCAACCTCCCAGCGTGCTTACCGTGTGAGCTTGGATCGCTGGATACAGCTGCAGCCATGCGCATGGCTCTCAGAACTTCTGGGGGGTCATCGGTTTGCGTAAGAGGGACCAGTTGGTTTGCGCAGCTTCAACATGTGCCTGGGCAAGTTACAACCACAGCAATCGGGGATGCGAGCTCCAAGGGCTCCTCACCGGGGACTCCTGACTGCCACAGGGGGGGAAGCCCAAGGAAGCCCAAGGGAGTCACGCCATGTTTGCCCCCCCCTTGGACAAAACCACAGGAGCCATGTCGTTCGGTTTGACAGTCTTTGGGAAGCCAAAACCACTTTGGGAAACACCCAACAAAAAAGGAGTAAGGGTGCAACTGAATCGCAAGACGGTGGTTTAAAAGGGACTCAGTTGCGCAAGACCAGCGGCCTTTGGGGCGATCGGTTAAAACCAAAACCTTCTGCTAGAACGGCTTTTGTTTGCACAAATAGCCTGTATATCGACGGCTTTGGGCTCAAAGAATTCACCGAAGTGACAGCGCCCAGCATACGAGCTGCAAACCCGTCATGACGCCAACGAGCTTCTAGCCTACCTTGCCGGATCTCAGCAGGGAATCAGGGAATGACCCCTTGGGAACCATCCCTTGTAGTTGCCTATGGTTTTCCCCTGAGGGAACCAGGTGCATTCCCAAAGTCCTTACACCTTCCAACCTGAAACTAGCACCCTTGCCGAGTTTGGAACTTTGTGCTCCCTAAGCACCCAAGGTGCCTCGAGCCCGCCTTTGACGTTGTTTTGCTTTTGCGACCCGAGGCCAACCCAAAATGGTGCGCCGAGTCATGAAGCCAACAAGCCTTGAACTCCGAGGGCCTTCCAGTGAGAGAGCTTGAGCCCGGAATTTCCTGGAAAACTTGTCCAAAGGACCCAGAATTTCAAAAGTTAAGCCCGGGCCCGTTGTCTGATCTGCTAAAAGCTTGACTTGTGGGTTAAATGGAAATCCGACCAAAAGCCAACTAAAGAAGCCTTCCGCCTAAGGAAGAGGATGGTTGGGAACCACCAGGCCGTTGGGGCCACTGGACCAGAACGGGGAAGGTCAATTCGCTTTGGTGAGACAAAGCCTCGAAGCCCCACCGTGGGTCTGCCCCTCGAATCCTGACCTTTTTCCGCGCGCCAAGTGATTCCATCGGATGCATTTCCGGCGCGGCAAACTTGTCTCGTCACCACTGCTGTTTCTTTGAGCACGTCGGCATCTTTTTCGCCAAAACCAATGGATGGAAGTTCACTCTCGAATTCAGGGATGCCCTCAATAGCAACCTTCCTGGGTGTCAGTCGCAAAACTCCTGGGCCCTTTAATTCACGTAGATGTCGATAAATTCCGACCGTTGCTCAACCGCAGGTTCCATATACGCTCTCTTCCGGCCATCAACTTTGAAACTTAAACTCGCTTTAAGCTGATTAAACCACCCAAGGGGGATATCAGGATCGCTGTACCGGGTCCGAAGTAGCCGCTCACATGGGTTATAGCTACTCAACATCTGTTCTTTAAATGCCTGCCCAACACCATGTCAAGAATTGAAAAGTAAGGACATCCGCACCTAACGACGCTTGGGCCTGTCCCTTAACCTTCATCCGCTGGCTATGCGCTCAACACCAGCTGTGCCTTATGGTACGATGCCCGACGGGTCGGGACGCAGAGGTTTGGATCACAACGGGTCCATGAAAGCGAAATCGGCTTAAAAAGGGTGGTCTGAACCAGCACCAAGCACTGCTGTTTGGACAGTACTTGGGATTTTGGTGGGAAAAAGCGGTCGTTGGGTGGTGCTGGAAGGGACAGAATTCCCAACATGTGAACCCTCAAAATCTTCGCTTGCATCGACCCGGGTACTGTAAGGGTCTGTGCGATTTGAATCGCGTTGTGGGGTGCCATGAAACCAAATTAGGTCGTGGTCAGAAGAGAATAATGCGTGCAATGTTTTAGCCCATCCCCTCTGCTGCTGCGGGGCAGGGCTCTAATTCCGTTTTGCATAGTCTTCCCCACAAAAGGGAACATGTACAAGTCTATAAATGAAATTAGGGTCACCCCCCTTCCCCACTTTCATGTTTGCCCCTAATTGGTGCTTCGGATTGGTGGTTTAGGAATTTAACCCCCCCAGCTCCTCTTATGTTGGAAGGTGATCCCTTGCTGCAACATCACTTTGGGGTTTAGTTCGGAAACACGTTTCTTGATTTCATCCAAAGACTTAAAGTCTAAAGATCCAACCCAATAGCAGTAGAGTTTTAGTATTCCCCGCAAAGAGAACATGGGGCTACCGTAAACGGAGATCTCCAGGGGTCAAGATCCCCTAGGCAAGGCAAAGCCCCAATTTTTTCTGGGCAACTTAGTGTGCTCCAATGCACCTCTGGCCTGCGCCCTCCAGGCCTTAAGCCGGTTACACGGTGAAACGCGGCGAAAGGGGACCTCCAAACTTGGCTTTGTGCTTGGAACATCAGAAGCCGTTGAACGTTTTCAGGGTCACCCCCCCCCCCCAGTTTTTGGGAAATCCCTTGTCCAATCATGAGCGTGAAGTTTCTTAGCATGTGGAAAAGATTGAATCATGGCCTGTTGCTTTGCTCACTCGCCTTCCAAACTCATGTGGGATGCCACAAATCGATGATAGGAATGATCAGGAGTGGCCTGGCTCAACATGTTGACACCCCATTTGTTGCGCAATGATTCACATGCACCACATCACTAACACATGCACCACACTCACTAAATGTGTGTTTGTGCGTGTCGAAAAAAGGGGATCCCGAAAATGGGTGGCTTCCTTGTGCTTGCCCTGTGACATCACCCAACAAATTTGTGAGGTCAAAACACGAAACCAAATGTCGGCCAACTGAAGTCGAATTAAACATGGTTCAAACACTTGAGAATCCTCCGACTCACACCAAATCTGCCATATTGTTCAGATTGTGACTCATACTTAGTCTACCCGTAAGCATGCGACATAATTTGGAGGAGACCCCAGAAATGACGAAGAAATCGGCTGGCAAGGTGAAGAGTTTGGAAGAATCGAAGGGGTGGGACCCTGTGATCTGCTGAGCTTCAACTAGTCCATGGCGGGAGATGTGTTTCAAGCTAGCTAACCCTGGGGAAAAACAACAATATTTCCATAGTGACAAATTCCTTTAAACCCAACAGGGGAAATAAACACGCTCTGATATTCTTCTGCAAATTGGAAGTAATTCAACAGGCAAGTACGACTCCAAACGTCGTTGAACAGCTGGGAGGCCTTCTTGGCAATTTCCGCCTTCGCACATCTCACCCGATTTTCTGTCATTTGCCGGTGAAACCTAAGAAATCGATACATCACAGGGTCACCTGCGTATGCGGTCAAAGGACTGCGGAACCTGAGAAGACAGAACCATCTGCGCAGTCATGGGTGTCCTTTTGCACAAATCAATCGCCTTGATGAATGGGACAAAACCCATCTAAAGCAGTACAACCCATCTAGTTCTATCCAAACTAACCTACAAAGGACCATGATCTGCGCAGTTCACACCACTTCCCAAACCTGAGATAAGAAATGCGTCACGGAGTAAAGGACCTACATGAGCTCGTTTTCTCCAAGAAATCGGCAGAGCTGTGCGACAATTCCTGAAGTTGGAATTGGTAGCTTGTCAACCAGTATTCATAGGGCTTCATTCATCCCCTGTGCAAAAGCTGTCCATCAGCATGTTAGAGTAACCTCCTTTGTGGCTCGACCCAAAAAACTGGGGGTTCAATTCTGGGACACAGAAAGATGGTCTTTTCACCCTCTTTCAAGTTGAACACTTTTGAAAAGGGGAGAACGACGGGCTCTGGGTTCACCATCTGGAACCTGCAAAACCCTTCCATGGTTTCAACTGCCCCACCACTACACGATCACTGCACGGTTTGGGGGCTTTAATCGGATATGCAGCTGTGTAAACTTGGCGGCCCTTACGGGTCCGTTTCCCGCGCCATTTCGGGGCAGTTTTGCTTGTTTGGTCGGTGCACGCCTCTCAGCACATGCGGTTTATCGGACTTTTTTGTGTCTGCCTGAAACTGCCTGACATCCAGACACGTTGCGGTCAGGGCACTTTGAGTAGAGGGTATATAGCCTAGGTCCTCCAGTAGAGAAGATAGAATAAGGGTGTCTTTTTTTCTGCAGTCTATTTTAGTAGGGGAACCATCCCCTACAAACGGGTAAAACGGCACCACTGGGGGACCTAGTAGCGGTTTTCTCCTAAAATAGTGGTTTGGGGGTGCGTGAAGACGGCTGACTTCCCAGACCACACGCGCCTTCCTCGCGCCGTTTGGCCCTGGGGAGGTCGGCCGTTTTGGTGAGTGGAAACCTCTAGACCCCTCATGCCTGGTCTTTGCAGCCCCCCTTGGAGCAAACCCTCTCACAGCCCGAGCTAGGATCGCAAGACGTGTTCTTTGCAGCCTCAATCACATTCTGAAAATGGTCACTTGCCAAACACGCAAAACCAAGAAACAGGCCGGAATCTCAAGCACACATCTTTTGAAGAGGAAACTCGTGCTGTTTCGCTTCCATTCAACAAACGGCTGCCCTTTGCTGAAGAGGATCCGGATACCTGTCCAAACGTTGGAACTTGCGCCGAATGAGTAGGCCAAGTAAGCATCTACGGCGTTCTTATGGACTAGTTGCACTCCCAAACATGTCTGGTTTCCTGTTGATTTCCCAGCACCATCCAAAAGCCAATGCTTGTCATGAAAAGCTACAGTACGCCTGATCCATAATGTGCAAAAGGATCGGACACTGTGGCTCAAACTGCAATCGAACATCGGATCCAACTGTGAGGGGGTTGATCAAAATTCCTGGCCCCCAATTGACAATGGGTAACTTTTCCCACGTGCTTGAAATATCAAAATCTTCCCCATATGTTCATCCCATGTCGTTCATTGGACCTGTTGATCAACCCCCCAAAAAATCAACCAAGCATTCCGTAGTGATAAATCCCCTTTCAAACCAACGAGCGGAAATGACCGACATATTCGCTTCAGCAAATGGAAGCTCCGATCCCTCTTGAAGACCCTTGCGAGGCTCTCAGGCTTTGGCGCTGGGGCGTTTCATCGCCTTCCCTTTGGCCTTCGCCTTTGCTTCGGCCTTGGCCTGGGCAAACCGACGGGCTTCTACTTGAAGGGGCAGGGTACCGAGCTGTAAGTGGTAACCGGGTTATAGCTATGGTTGCTAGATGTTACTACATACTTGGTTGCTGTTGACCCCTCTGCAAAAAGTCTAACTTTCTGTGGGTTTAATGGAAAGCCCCTTGATTCCCAAAAAGTTGAAGTCTAAAGATCCAACCCAATAGCAGTTAAGAATCTAACCACTTGTTAAGTACCCCACAAGTAGAAGGAAACGTGACCAAAGACTGTGTAAAGCCCCTCCTAGGATCCTTAGTTAGGATTCTTAGAGTCAATGCGCGCATCCCAGCCTTTGCTTTGGGCTTTGCTTTGGCTTTGGCTTTCGCCTTGGCTTTGGCTTCAGCCTTGGCACGAAGCGGAGGCTTTGGAGAAGCCGACAGAGCAATTCGGGTGAAGGGGATTACTCAGTTGTTCAGTGACCCTGGAAAAAAGGAAACCCTTTTTGGGGAAGACCATTTTTAGTGGGGCAGCCACCCAAAAAAATGGGAAACAGGTGCCACTGAACAACTGAGATTACAAACACCACTCATGGAGTTCAAGGGGATGATTTCCGTGGGTAGTGGAGTGAAGGGGGAGAATTGAACCCGGATCATTCCTTTGCCACCAAAACGTGAGGCCAACTCGTGACATGAGCTGCATGGTCTCCACCCTTGATGGGAATCAAGCCCGCTCGCCTATGCCTTGGGTTGGCATGGAGAACGAGGCCCCCGGGAACCAAAACCAAAGCGGCTCGCCAAGTGAATCAACCGATGCCCGGCTCTGCAGTCGCTTGCGCTTGACCACGCTTGGCGCTTGACTACCCAAATAACTACTTGCACATGGACCAAAAAGGAGGCTACGCTTTGACCACCTGTGGCGCAGGTGATTTTTTTCCCCACGAAACGCGTCCCTCAGGGGTCCAGGGACGCGTTGAAACGAACTTAAGCCCGTGGCTAGGAGCACCGAGGAATCCGTGGTTTAGCTGGCCAATCCCGTGGTTAAGAGCTATCGTTTTGGTTTTGGTGTGCCTTTGGTGACTTCTATTTTGAGCGGTGCGGGCTCGGTAGTGGATGTTTTAATATTTGTTACATATGCTATTATATGTGATATTCCTTTTCGAGATACATCTGAAAAAACGGTGATACCGATAACCCTGAATTACTCAGTTGAATGATATGCCGCCGGGCGAAGCCAACTCCTTGTTCAAACACGTGTAAACCGTCTGTGTTTTGACAAGCTCCTGTTAATTGAATTTTTAGGGCGGACCCAGGGCTCTGTTTTAGCATTCAAAAAGGTTCAGCTTTCCCACGCTCCCCGGCGGGGAGCCTTGGCTGCACAGAAACTCCCAACAGAGTTCTAGAGCAAAGGTGGAAGGAGAAACGTTCATCGCACTGGCCGCAAGTAGTGTTGTGGGAAACAAATCCAGTTCCTGACTTCCGACCTTGAACACCTGCCAAAATGATCCTTCCAGTCCCCAATCCCCAAATTACGCCGGCGACTCAACTTTGCTCTTCGCGGCCCGACAAATGCAAATAGACCTGGAAAAGCAAAGCCTTGACAAACACGTAGCATACAAACCCTACGTACACTGTGACGTGACATCACACATGTTCACTGCTCGGAATGGCCGGCGTCCCGCCTTTGATTCGCCTCTGCCTGCCGGAAAAGAGATGGTGATGGCTGGACCCGCACAAGCGACTTGTGAATGGCTGGCGCATTGCTCCCCACTGATCCCGAAAGCCTCACCTCTCGAACGCAAAACCCGACCGTGCCCCCCAAGGGCCCTTAAAGCAAACATGTTGAGGACCCCAAGAAAAGTTGGGACCCTTGGGGCACTGGCGCAAAACACACAGACATGTCATGCGAATGATTCTTCTGGGCAACCTGCTACCTGCGTGAATTGGCATAATCCACCAACCTGTCATACGGGTCCAGCAACATGGGAACCTGAATTGTGGCGCTTACAACACACGTCAGCTCCCAACCCTATACCTCAAATTCCCTGGACAGCTTGGGTAAGCGATTCATCAGAAAGCGATCGCCGCATTTTTCATGTCTTGGAACCAAGGTCAACCATTTCGCACAATGCTCTACGATTTGTTGTTCCAGAAACCACTCCGGCAATGACGGATGTGTCCCGTTTGCTTACCTAGGTCCTCCAGTTGAGAGGATAGAATAAGGGTACCCTTTTTCTGTAGTCTATTCTAGTAGGGGAACCCTCCCCCAAAACGGGTAAAAGGGCACTACTGGGGGACCTAGGTGCAAACTTCGGGCCATTGATTGCGATTCCATAACTCTTCGCTGTCCAGCGCTTCGGTCCAAGGCCGTACCAGCGGTATCGGAACGCAAAGGCCATACTCCATGGGTACCCTCCTGTGCATTAACATGGAAGCTGACTGAGGGGTGCTGAAAAACCAGGATGCTTGAAAAGGGACCCTCTGATGGATCCAGGTTAGCGGACAGGATGGTAGCTAAAGTTTAGCTAAAGGGAAACTACTGGCCCATACAAATTCCAATCGCTGAAATATTTTTGACAAACCTGGTATGAACATTTCAAGGCACTTATTGCCGTGTCAAAAAACAAAAAGTACAGCAAGGACCGAACCCCTAACTCACTCGCCCCAAATACCTGGTTGTGTATTGCACCCAGAGGCTACGCACAAACCACAGCGGCTGCACGGAACAGAGCTGAAAACCAACCAACATTGGCTGTGGGCAAGTGAGCCCGTAGTCACAGTTAGACTCACAAGAGTAATACTCGCCTGCGTTTTCTAAACAAAACAAAAAACACGGAAATACATGTTGGTCCTATCAGGCCTTTGTTTTCAAGACCAGACACTGAACCTTCTGATCTGTAGGGCTGGTTCCAGTACCAAACAACTCGGCATCTGCCGAGTAGTCTTTTGTGTCCGTTGCAACTATACTGAGGGAAATCCCAGCCATAGAAATCATGGAAACGTATGAACCCCTAGCCAGTTGCAGCCCTATTCTGTATTTATATTTTAGCCGGGTGAAACAACCACTTCACGGCGAACAAAGGTTTGCCAAGAAATGAATCTTCATCCAGTGAGGTTGACCCTTGAGTAATCAAGCCCTGTCAATTCATGTGGTTCAAACCACTTCTGGAGGGCCCTGCACCCCCGAACCAATAAGCAGGGGTTGCTTCATACAGTAAATGGACGAACTCCTGCACCACTTTGGTTCAATGGGGAAAACCATTCTTTGTTTGGTGTTTTTGGTTCAATGGGAACAACCATTGTTGGTGTTTACAAAATCATGGCAGGGCTTCCTTGGTGCACCATTGAGAAACACAACATTGGTGCCGCACCTCCCCGGTCAGCCGCCGCTGGCTTGCCTCACGGGTCTCTCACGGGCTCCACGAAAATGCGTGGCTTCCCCTTAAAACCTCACACCATAAACACATCCAATCCTGGGCTGCCCGTTTTGGATACTCCTTGGGCACTTGGGGCTCCCATAGCTGTCCAAAACTGCAGGGGGGTCATCCCCTCCAAATCAAGAATAGGGCATCTCACCAGGAGAAAAAGGATAGGGGACGACCCCCGCACGAGACACCTATCAATTTGCAAAATGGATAGGAGCCCGGCCAAAAACGATATGGCGCCATTGTGCCTCGCTTGAAATCGCTTCTCAGTTTACGCGTCGCTCGAACTCGCTTCTCAGTTGCCTTGGGGGTGTCCTTAAATATGCTTCGTCCAAAAAGGAAAAGTGCTCGGAACTGGGGTGGCGTTCCGGACTTGGCTCCCGAAAAACCTCTCGATGGTTTTGTTTGGCTTTCTCCAACATTCCCAAAACAAAAAGACAACCCTGTTTCGAGACAAACTCAATGCATTTCCTGAAATTCACGGGCTTCGCAAACTAAAAATGTCGCCCTCCTGGTGCACTCCCAAGTGAGCTCCCCCAAATTTGCGCAGGCACAAGCTGAAATGTCTGAGCTAAGGGCCACAACCCCAAAAGTGGCCGAACTCCGAAATCTGATTTCCCCTACATCCAATAAATGCGATTCACACCCGGGGCGCCGGGCGTTTGACTCCGCGCCTGTCAGAATCCATCAGCACACCCCAATAAGGCCGAATGTTGACGGATTGAAACTGGAGGACCATACGAATCAGGTGGGTATGGGTCAAAATTAAACCACCAGGGGACCACAGGTTTTAGTCCATGTTTCCATTTACCAGGGACCCATTTTGGGTACCAATTTTTGACCCACAGCCAGGTGTTTCCGACCCCTTTAGTGAAAGGGGTTGAGGTATGAAGCCTGATTCCGGAGTTGATGTTGGAGGCCACGGTCTGCTCTCAACCCTCCACCGAGTACTGGGCGTTTCTCGGCCTGGCCTTACGTTGAAGTCATTGAAGTGTTGGGCGGGGACTCTCTTCTGTAAAACATTTGGCATGCTTCTCTGGATTATCCATGTCTGAAAATAGGGGACCCGAACAAATGGTGGTGCTCTTGTGTTGTCCATTTAAACTGAGATACCCTCCACAAGGAATTCCCATGGGCAGCTATTTCTTCGGAAAATGCAAAATGGCGAAAACTGCTTTGAGGCTAACACGCAACCGAAACAGGTCCAACAGGCCTGTTTGACAACCCTATGTCCCGGCCTTCCTCCTTGCTTTGTTTATGACTTGGTTTGAGGGAGAACCCTGCCCAAACCGCCATTGCACTTTCCATGGGAGAAGAGAGGGCGCCATTCCGCTAGGCAGGTGGCTTTTTGTTGAAGACCCCCCTCCGTAGATTCAACATTTACAATAAATGCCCTACTTGGCAAGAGGGCTGTATGGCAATCTGCAGGACGATCCTTCTTTCTTTGCAAACGATCCTTCGGCCTCGTGCTCAGGATGGGTGTTGTTTCAAGGGTCAATTCAGCTTAGAATGGGGCTTGAAGGATCTTTCTGTTAGGCATAGGTGTCCGTTGAGCGGCCAGTTTGCTTGAAAATAGACAGATTCCACTGGTTTCAACTTTCAATTTGCGTTTGCCAGCGCCATTTATGGTGTGAACATCACCTGCGACAACAAAGAGGGCTTCCCATCCCCAGGAAGCCTCATTTGAGCCGCACAGTCTTTCCCCGAAAAGGACAAGTCGGGTGTGCCTCCGGGTTTCCCCACAAATCCATATGGAAGCCAAACAAGGGAGATTCCTCTACTACTGATGGATCTCAGATTTCATGTTGTCATGTCTTTTTTTTGAGGCGTTGGTTTAAAGGGCGAGGAAAACTAATATATATACATATATATATATATATATATATGGAACCCCCCCCCCCTGGAATACTCAGGTTTTTGGCCAGAAATTGACATTTTGGCTGTAAAAATGCATGCAAAACACACGTTCCAGCTTCTAAAAGTTAGGCTCCAAAAATGCACTCCGTTTTAGACTTAAATTCTAGCATCGGTACTTAGGTCAATCCAGGATGTTCTAGCACGTGCTAGCACATCCCGGATTGAAGATTGAAGATTGAAGATTCTGAGACCACTTGTTCTGGAAATCTTCAATCCATCCTTAGGACAAACTGATATGTGCTAGCACGTGCTAGCACATCCTGGACTGAAGATTGAAGATTGAAGACTCTCTGACAACTCTCTCTGGGATTCTTCAATCTTCAATCTTCAATCCAAGATGTGCTAGCACGTGCTAGCACATATCAGTTTGTCCTAAGGATTGAAGATTTCCAGAACAAGTGGCCAGAGAATCTTCAATCTTCAATCTTCAATCCAGGATGTGCTAGCACGTGCTAGCACATCCTGGATTGCCCTAAGTACATATTTGGAGAATTTCAGGAAGAGTTGTCAGATAATCTTCAATCTTCAGATCCTGGATTGCCCTAAGTGCAGATTTGAAGAACCTAAAAGGCATACCCGGAGCGCACGGTGTCGGAATCAAATTGTGGATGTGCACTTGCACTGCCAAGCACCTGCATTTGGCCAGGGGGAAAAAATGTCGTTGACATCTTTACAGGATTTGTGTGTGGACTTGAGGGCTGGCCAGGATGGAAGATTCTCAAAAGAAAATATCCGCCGACCCCCCTGCCTGCAAAAGGGGAAGGCGCTGGGGGAGTGTTCGTTTAGCGTTGGAGCGTGACTGTGGCAGCCTTCTCCCTTCCCTTTCGCCCTCGCCCGTTCAGTCCTGTACCTTACCAGCCTTCTTTCTTTCCCTTTTTTCTTGTTCTTCTTCGTTTCTTTTCTTTCCTTTTCCTTTCTGCTGCCGGCGCACTCCTTTGGTTGGCGCTCGCTGTGGACAAACGAGTGCGGCCTGGAAAAGCGCGGGAAGCGAAGCTTTTGTGGCTGGCCGCTCCCTCTGGACCGATAGCCTTACTGCAGATTGGACTCAAACGCGACGTTAGGCAGGCCGTGCTGCCGGCGCAGCAGGCTGCCGGCGCACTCCTTTGGTTCGTGCTCGCTGCGGCGAAGCGAGTGCGGCCTCCAAGCGCGCTGGACGCGAAGCTGTTCTTGCTGGTTGCGCCCTGGGGACCGATAGCTTTCTACTTTCTATATAGGATTCAAAAGTGACGTTCGGCACCCGGCCGCGGCGGAGCAGCCGCCCTTGGCAAGACGCACAGCAAACCCAAAGGGAGAAAGACCAGGGATAGGCAAACTGTGACAGACGCAGGCGGCATGGGCATGGACAGGCCGGGGATTGAGCCCGGCCCCTCTCGCATGCTGATGCCACTACACCAACTGCCCCTGAGCTGAGGAGGCCGAGAGTGCTCAACTACCTGCTGGGCACAGCTTTCAGCGCTGAAGCTCCAGCCAGCCCTGTTCTTCCTATCTGCTGCCGGCGCACTCCTTTGGTTGGTGCTCGCAAACGAGTGCGGCCTGGAAAAGCGCTCAAGCACAGCCACGGCCCGCCCGTCCGGCCTTTTTTCTTCCTTTTCTGCTGCCGGCGCACTCCTTTGGTTTCTTTCCTTTTCCTTTCTGCTGCCGGCGCACTCCTTTGGTTGGTGCTCGCTGTGGACAAACGAGTGCGGCCTGGAAAAGCGCGGGAAGCGAAGCTTTTGTGGCTGGCCGCTCCCTCTGGACCGATAGCCTTACTGCATATTGGACTCAAACGCGACGTTAGGCACCCGGCCGCGGCGGAGCAGGCTGCCGGCGCACTCCTTTGGTTCGTGCTCGCTGCGGCGAAGCGAGTGCGGCCTCCAAGCGCGCTGGACGCGAAGCTGTTCTTGCTGGTTGCGCCCTGGGGACCGATAGCTTTCTACTTTCTATATAGGATTCAAAAGTGACGTTCGGCACCCGGCCGCGGCGGAGCAGCCGCCCTTGGCAAGACGCACAGCAAACCCAAAGGGAGAAAGACCAGGGATAGGCAAACTGTGACAGACGCAGGCGCACATGGGCATGGACAGGCCGAAAGGGAGAAAGACCAGGGATAAGCAAACTGTCGCAGGCTGAGCGGGTGTGATGCCACTACACCAACTGCCCCTGAGCTGAGGAGTGCGGCCTGGAAAAGCGCTGAAGCACCTGCAGGGCACAGTTTTCAGCGCTGAAGCTCTGTCACGGCCCGCCCGTCCGGCCTTTTTTCTTCCTTTCTGCTGCCGGCGCACTCCTTTGGTTGGTGCTCGCTGTGCGCAAACGAGTGCGGGCCCGCCCGTTCGGCCTCTTTTCTTTCTTTCTGCTGCCGGCGCACTCTTTTGGTTGGTGCTCGCTGTGGACAAACGAGTGCGGCCTGGAAAAGCGCGGGAAGCGAAGCTTTTGTGGCTGGCCGCTCCCTCTGGACCGATAGCCTTGCTGCATATTGGACTCAATCGTGATGTTAGGCACCCGGCCGCGGCGGAGCAGGCTGCCGGCGCACTCCTTTGGTTCGTGCTCGCTGCGGCGAAGCGAGTGCGGCCTCCCAGCGCGCTGGACGCGAAGCTGTTCTTGCTGGTTGTGCCCTGGGGACAGATAGCCTTCTATTCTACTTCTACTTTCTATATAGGATTCAAAAGTGACGTTCGGCACCCGGCCGCGGCGGAGCAGCCGCCGTTGGCAAGACGCACAGCAAACCCAAAGGGAGAAAGACCAGGGATAGGCAAACGGTGACAGACGCAGGCGCACATGGGCATGGACAGGCCGGGGATTGACCCCGGCCCCTCTGCCCCTGAGCTGAGGAGGCCGAGAGCGCTCAACTACCTGCTGGGCACAGCTTTCCGCGCTGAAGCTCTGTCACGGCCCGCCCGTTCGGCCTTTTTTCTTCCTATCTGCTGCCGGCGCACTCCTTTGGTTGGCTCGCTGTGGGCAAACGAGTGCGGCCTGGAAAAGCGCTCCAGCACCTGCAGGGCACAGTTTTCAGCGCTGAAGCTCTGTCACGGCCCGCCCGTCCGGCCTTTTTTCTTCCTTTCTGCTGCCGGCGCACTCCTTTGGTTGGTGCTCGCTGTGGGCAAACGAGTGTGGGCCCGCCCGTTCGGCCACTTTTCTTCCTTTCTGCTGCCGGCGCACTCCTTTGGTTGGTGCTCGCTGTGGACAAACGAGTGCGGCCTGGAACAGCGCGGGAAGCGAAGCTTTTGTAGCTGGCCGCTCTCTCTGGACACATAGCTTTACTGCATGTGCGATCCCTTCCCATCTTTCTTTCCGTTGCCTTTCTGCTGCCGGCGCACTCCTTTGCCTGGTGCTCGCTGTGGCAAAACGAGCGCGGCCTCTTAGCGCGCTGTATGCGAAGCTGTTCTTGCGAGCAGGCATGCAGGACCGATGCGCAAGATTTTTGCGCTGCGCTGCCAGATTTCCGCACACGTCATTTCGTGCGCCAGTCCTTGGTCTGGCAAAAGCGTTTGCTGTTTGGCTCTTCGTGCTGGACCCGGATCCGGCCTTGCCTCGTGCTCGACTGCACTGTCGCTCCGCAGGTCGGACACGCATGCTCGTACCTCGCGCCATCTTCTCGGCGCACAACCTGTCCCTCGCGAACTTGGAAGCGGCGCCCGCAATGCCGTCGCGAGTTAACCGTGCCGCTCCAGACGCCTGACTCCACGTCGGCGCTGCAGTGCGGGCAAGTGTACGTTCTCTGCGAGCGCTCTGCCTTCTTTTCGGCCTCCTTTCCTCGGTCGCGTGGCTCCGACGCCTGCACCGCTGCGCTGCGCATTTCCCGCGCGCGAATAATGTCTGCGATGCATGCGCGGATCTCGGCCAGCGCCCGGCGCTTCTGGGCTGCGCGTCTGCGCGCTAATCGCACGGCGCTCTTCTTGGCGATCGCTTTTGTGTCACGTGCTCGGAGGCAGGCATTGCACTGTTGCTTCCCGTTCCGCGCCCTCTTGTACCGCGAGAACGCGGCAACTGCGCATCTCTCCTTGCACTGCACGCATGTCCAATGGCCTCGTTCGTTTGCGCTGCAGTCCTTGCACACTTGGCGCGCCTTGCGCCGTGTTTGCCACGCCGCCTTGCTGAAATCGCTCTCTGTTTTCGACTCTCCGCAACGCGCGCACGCATGGGTTTCGATGCAATTGCAGCAGACTCGTTGCAGCTCGCTTCGCGTTCTATGCCACTTCTCGAGGAACCCTGCCCGAGGCTGCCAGTAGTAGCAAACGCAGCATTGCCACGGGTGGCCTGCGCTTTCGTGCCGCCCGGTGCATTCTTTACACACTCCGCTGGCGTCCTCTCGTTTCCATCGCCCCGCAGTGTACGCGCAACGACCCTTCCGCTGCAGGCATTCGACGCACTCTTTCTCGATGAGGTACTTTTTTCGAATGGCTTCCCAATCGATGACCTCCCCCCTCCAAACTCGCAAAAGCAGGTTACGGCCGAAATCGTCTCCGCGTTGAAACGGCTCCAAGTCGAACGGGCGAAATATCCCCAGCTTCTGTCTCCCTTCAACCCGCGTCATGGCCACGTACGATGTCAACGGGTTGTCTCCCTTCTTCATGGCTATGTCCACGACTGCGCCGTTGACTGCTGTTATCCCTTGCGCCCCGTGCGCTGTCAACGCAAACGCCGGGCTCAGGGGCAGCTGTCGGCGAGACACGCGAAGCTGTGGTTTCTTGCGTTTCCCATCGAGGAACCACGCACTTCGAACTGGCGCAACGGGCAGGACGCAGTCTTCTTGTATGCCATCGACGCGCCAAGTCTTGCTCGTGCGGAACTTCACGTACACGGCCGCTTGCATTTCCGCCCAATAACGCACATGCCCGTCCGCACGCGTCACCTCGCTTTTCTCGCCCGCGTGCGTCCAGCCACACACAGTCCCCGCGCAGCCGCGAAGCACGCGTCGTTCGCGGTCCAAGTGGTCAGTCGCTGATACCGGCATGCCAATGCATAGCGGCAGCGTCCCGTACAAGTTGCCGCTTTCGCGGTCATGACGCTGCCCGAATGATGCAAGACATGCCCCAAACTGTACAATCGCCCGGTAATGCTGCGGGTCCCAAGAATGTGACGCCGCCTCCTTGCGCCCCTTCCCCGCGGCCCAGCTCGAACCCACGCCCGTGACCTCTTGCTGCACAGGCACAGCCGACCCAAAGCCTGCTAGAACGCAGTCCGCCGACAACGCCACCAAAATGCGGGCCAGTACACAGAGAAAACTGCGAACCTGAGAAACGAGGCTGTGCCCGCGAGCGCGGCCCTGCTGCACCCGCTGCGCCACACGCCGGCTGGCCTGCGCGCCGAAAGCAGAGTAGCAAGTTTCGCAAATGCACCGTACAAACAAGCAAGCAAGCAAGCAAGCAAGCAAGCAAGCCTGAACCAGCCAAAAACCGCTGCCAGAACAAAAAAAAACCTGGGCTGGCCCCCAGTGGAGGGGTCGGCGGCACTGGGCGGCAGCCCTTAAATAGTAGATCTTCAATCTTCAATGCACGGGGCAAAACCTTAATGAGTCTAGAATAAACTGTCAAGTTTTTAGGGGAGCTATCTTCTCCAGTTGATTGTTGAAATCCACAAGAAACTCCAAACGAGTAAACTTGAATTTGGTTTGAACTCGAAAGCGTTTTAAACTGGATATCCTTCCCTTACTTGAATTTCAATACTTGCTATTGGCGATGATGGAACCAAGTTAGACAAGCAACACACACACATGGGATAGTTGTTTTGCAACATATGTTTCAAATAGACTGAACTGGCATGTACATGGAATTCTGCACAACACTCGAGTTAACATGAAAATGCAACTGCGCAAGGACATGAAGTAGGAATGAGTTCCTTTTCCCCAAGTTGATGATTTGCTGAGCTTCGCTGCCAAACCGGGAGTGCACGTTGTCAGAATCAAATTGTGGATGTGCACTTGCACTGCCTGCATTTGGCCAGGGGGGAAAAATGTTGTTGACATCTTTACAGGTTTTGTGTGGACTTGAGGGCTGGCCAGGATTGAAGATTCTCAATTCTCAATAGAAAATATAGTAGATCTTCAATCTTTAATCCAGGGGGCAAAACCTTAATGAGTCTAGAACAAACTGTCAAGTTTTTAGGGGACCAGGATTGAGGATGTTCTAAACATATGTTTGTGAAATCGGGTATACTCGATCTTCGATCTAAGGCAACACGATCTGAGCAAATGCTGAAAAATGCGTTTTACAGCATTTATGCCAATAATAAGATCTATGATTGAAAGCACGTTCCAGGCATTGGCTTGGCTTAGTTCTTGCTTGGTTCAAACCACATGAAGTTCGATAAGGACAATAGCCATCTTCTCCAGTTGGTTATTGAAATGCACAAGAAACTCCAAACGAGTAAACTTGAATTTGGTTTGAACTCGAAAGCGTTTTAAACTGGATATCCTTCCCTTACTTGAATTTCAATACTTGTTATTGGCGATGATTGAACCAAGTTAGACAAGCAACACGCACACATGGGATAGCTGCTTTGCAACCTATGTTTCAAACAGATTGAACTAGCATGTACATGGAATTCTGCACAATACTCGAGTTAACATGAAAATGCCAATGCGCCAGGACATGAAGTAGGAATGAGCTCCTTTTCCCCAAGTTGATGATTTGCTGAATTTCGCAGCCAAACAAAAATAAGAAACACGCAATAGTAGAGCTGCTACAGGCGCATTGAGGCTGCCAAAGCATACTTCGCGCACTACTCTTGTACTGGACAGTTGTGCTTTTTGAGCTGGAGCTCAAAAAGTGAACTTTGCATACTCCAATGTGACTTTAAGTGCACTTCGCGCACGCCAATGTGACGGTCACACAACTCGCAACTCCTTCAACGTTGAGCTTAACTTCTGCTTGGTTGAAATTTGCATGGAGTTGAGCGTCCAGTCAGTTCATTTCAGAGTCGCAAGGAATTTGTCACCCCCAGTCTGGCAAAAAAAAGCCTCAGTTCTGGCCCAAAACCTGAGTATTTCAAGGGGGGGGGTAGCATATATATATATATATATTTCGGGTGCCCTACGAGAAAAAACACCAACGTTCTTTTGCAGGGAGGTGCCGCTCATTTTGGTCAGTCCTGTTTCCACAATGATCCCGAGCAACTGGCGCCTCGGCGGCTCACGGCTCCCGTCGGTGCCCTGAAAGGAGACAGAGAGACGTCTGGGGATCTCTGGATGCCCTGCCCACGACATGGATCAATCAGCTCCTTAAAGTGGAAAGTTGCCTCCAGTCAGGTTCCATATCAGTTGGTGGGAGCTTTTTCTAGGGGGGCTGGAACTAACCCCCCTGATGGCTGCCAAATGTCCTTTAAAATAGGGCAAAGAGTGTCACTTAACAATATGATAGCCATTGGGGCCAGGCCCTTTCGATTCAATTTGGGAAAGCACAAAATCTGATGTGGCTGTAAGCTATTTTACGTGTCTGTGTGTGTGTGCTTGTTGTGTGTGTGTATGTGTAGGTGTGTGTGTGTGTGTGTGTGTGTGGGGTGTGTGGGGTTTCTTTGTGTGTGTGTGTGTGTGGGGTGTGTGGTGTGTCTTTGTGTGTGTGTGGGGTGTGTGGTGTGTCTTTGTGTGTGTGTGTGGTGTGTGTGTGTGGTGTGTGTGGTGTGTCTTTGTGTGTGTGTGTGTGGGGTGTGTGGTGTGTTTTTGTGTGTGTGTGTGTGTGGGGTGTGTCTTTGTGTGTGTGTGTGTGTGTGTGGGTGTGTGTTTGTGTGTTTGTGCGTGCGTGCGTGCGTGCGTGCGTGCGTGCGTGCGTGCGTGCGTGCGTGCGTGCGTGTCTGTGTGTGTGTGTGTCTGTTTGTCTGCCTGCCTGCCTGCCTGCCTGTCTGGCTGTCTGTCTCTCTGTCTCTGTCTCCGTCTCTGTCTCTCTGTCTGTCTGTCTCTGTCTCCGTCTCTGTCTGTCTCTGTCTGTCTGTCTGTCTGTCTGTCTGTCTGTCTGTCTGTCTGTCTGTCTGTCTGTCTGTCTCTGTCTGTCTCTCTGTCTGTCTGTTCGTCCGTGAGGTCGTCCGTGTGTATCTGTCTGCTGAACTTTTTGGAACATTGGGAGGCCAGGTCAGATCTGGTCGATTTGCTTTGGGCAAGTGAGTCATTGGCTGCAGTGCCAAGGGGACGAGCTAAGAGGTTCGCTACTCTTGAAACCCTTGCACTCCAAGCGAGTTTCTGCACCTTAGGGAAGGTCTTTTGGCTTTACCCAACAACAAGGTCAAAACATGTCAACACAAAAACACACAATGGTGATAAATGCAACTTCTGGCTACACTTAACGCAGAAACCGTGCCTTTTAGCCTGACAGAAACTTGCAAGTGTTCCAGGTGGGGTCTGTATACCGCAGAAGATACCCCAAACAAACAGTTGAGAGGGGGACGAACTCGTCCTGTCATGGGCGCTTTCAATCAGCAACATATATCCCTTTAGCCCGCTACAAATTGCGTACCAAGATGTAAGTCCGCACAGGGCATTTCTGGACCACCACCTTCAGAGCCAGGAAAGGTCATAATTAGGGTTGCAACTCCTCCCCTCCCCTAACCACCTCCCCGTTTCGCCAGCAGCTTTCCTGGATGAAACCAGCGGGGGGGGGGGGGGGGGTGGATCTTATGAATTGGGTCGTCTCAAACCAAATGCGCGCCTGCGAACTATCCAGCGCTTGCCAGAGACTGCCCCTGTCACGCAAAACAGGAAACACGGCGAGTTTCTCGACTGTCCAATGCGATTTGACAGCAGGTGTTGAATCGCATTGGACATGCTTAAAGCAGCCGCCCTACAAGCATGAACAGACCCAAATGAACACAAACAGCTAAACATACAAATATCCAGAACCAGCGGGGTCCATGGGTTGCGGTAAACCTAAATGAGCGGATGTAACCTGTTCCTTGCTTGAACTGCCACAGGACCGGGTTCCAGAAAGGCACAGGTCAACATGCATGGACCACTTCAGTTGTCAGATCGGATCAAGTAGAAAGAAGGAACATGGCCGATTCCATCCTTAGTCTGTGGGTAAACAAACAACAAGGGAGCAGGGTGCCAGAGATCACTTCCAGTCGATTTACTGCAAAGCACGGAGATTGGGTGAGCGATGGCACAATGTCCCCGTGGTTGTTTCGTCATCCCCTTTAAAATCATGTGCCTACCAAAAGGGAATGGTGCCATTTGTTGCATGGTCAAACTCCTGATGTGGTCGTGGTCATGCTTGGTAGGAACCAATACAATTTGACAACGGCTGTCAATTTCTGTATCGAGGGATCAATGACCCTCCCTGCCAATCCCAAGTAAGTGGTGTTTTGACCTCTACTTTTCACCTGGAGTCGTGCGCCCTTCACGTCGACCAGTTCTTTTCGTTATTCAACACTTCCCGGTAGATGTGGGCTCAGTTGTTCAGTGACCCTGGAAAAAAAGGGAACCCTTTTTTGGGAAGACCATGTTAGTGGGGCAGCCACCCCAAAATGGGGAGCTGTCTACCCAAGGCGTTTGGGACCTTGACCCAACATGGGCCAACGGGAAACCCGGACTCGCTGTGGACAGCTGAGCTTTGAACATCGACACTTCAAGATAAAACCCAAGTCACGGCCCTGGAAGCATCAATGCACCAATGCAGGTTGGCAGAACAATCATCTGTTTCAGTTTCAGTTGCCACAAACAAGAGCAACACAAAAGTGTTTCTCACAATGTCAATTTCGGCTTGCTTCACGAAAATACCAATTTAACACGGGTTCAATGAATTCGATAATTATTTAATTCCTCAAATCAAACACATGCAGCTTCACTTCAAATGCAAGTTACAAGGGGTTCAACAAAATGAATTAATTTCCCAAATCAAACAAATGCAGCTTCACTTTAAATACCAACTACAAGGGGTTCAACAAAATAAATTTCCAAAATCAACAAATGCAAACGTGTGCCCAACCGAGAAGAGGCCTGTCTCCCCGCTTTTCCGGGCAAGGCCTCTCGCGCTCCTCAGGTTTGCCTCAGCTCGCCCGCCGGAGTTGAACCCATGCTTTCCCTCAATAAACGGTCCTTAATCAGCGGAAAAAAAGGGGGCCCGCTCGGAAAATGGGTTTCCTGCGCTGCAGACTTGGCTTCCATGGGAAACCAGGGCCTGCTTTGGTTTCCTAAGCAGAACGCATCTGAAGACTTGGCGTCTATTAGCAACAGAACATGGGACGCCAGGGTTTACTCTGGAGCAAAAGCCCGACCTCCCTAGTGGAATTCCATGGGGAAACAGGGGGACGCCAAATTGTCATGGCTGAAACACTGGCTGGTGCTCAGTGGGGAATGACCCAAAGTCCCGGAAATGAATGTCGGGATTCCCTTACAGGAAACCATAGGCAATGGGTTGGCCCTGCTGAGAACCAGCAAGAACACTTGGGGTGTGTGCTTTTTTTGCGGGCACCCTCAGGTTGAATATCAAGAGGGCACCGGCAATCTTAGGCAACATGGCGAACCTCGATGATGGGCGTTCTCTTCCGGATTCATAGTTCAAGCGCTACACGCTCTGACGATCTTCCACGGCTCACACCAATGGGATTGGGGCACCCATTCCCAACGCTCCTAAGGGTAATTACAGCAGTTTGACAAAAGTCAAAAGCCACCGCCACCGCCAAAAACGTGAAACACATATGACACAAACAAGTTTTGCTCTTGCGCACCATTTTAACGCTTCAACTTGCAAGAAACAAACAGGGGGAAAGCCCTGAAAAACTACAACTTGAGACTCACACACCTTGGCCCACATCTGGGGTGCACCAAGAATAATACCTTTGGATTTAGGTCAATATTTAGTCATCCAGTCCACACAAACATGTAAAACCATTTTGGAACAGACCCCCAAACCCCCCAAACCCACCCCCTCCCCCTCCCCCACAAACCCTCCAAAACCCCAAAAAAAACCACAAAACCCCTCCCAAAACCCGCAAATCCACGGAAATGACCACTTCTGTGGTACAACAAACAGGGCTTCCCAAAGGCAACGCCCCCACAGACAGGCGGAGATTCCCACAAAGTATCGCAAAAGTGGTTGGACACACCCCCTCATCCCACAAAACCCTCCTTCCCCCAAAACCCAAAACCCCCCCAAAACCCCCCCAAACCCCCACCATCTTACAACTCCCCCCTCCCCCCCCCCCCTCTCCCCGAACCGAACCCTGCGAGCTCCACCCGAGGCCGCGGCTCCCGCGGCTCCCGCGGCTCTCGCGGCGCTTCGCACCTGGCAGTCGTTCGGGTTTTCCATGCGCCAAATGGCGAGGGAGGGGAACTCCTGCCAAGGTTTATATGGGTATGGATCAAAATTGAACCACCAGGGGACCACAGGTTTTGGTCCATGTTGCCACTTACCAGGGTTCCATTTTGGGTACCTATTTTTGACCCACAGCCATATGGGTATGGGTCAACCACCCAAACGGCAGCTGCGCCGTTGGGGGGGTGGGCATAGTGAACATTAGCCAACCTTTGAAACATCGGGAGGGTGAGCTCTCAGCTGTTGACTTGGTTGACGTTGGAAGGGGAGCAACCATTCTCAGATTTTAGCCGTTGAGTGGATTTGGAGTTCAGCCACTAAGCCGCAATAAGCTAAAAATGTAAAATGTGTCCCAACGACAACCGTGGTTTATATGGGTATGGGTCAGTTTACGGAACCAGGAAGTGGACCGCAGGGTTTTTGCTCCTTGGTTCCTTTGACCAGGGCAGCCCAGCCATTTTGGGGACCTAGTTTTTTGACAGCCGTATGTTGCTCAGTTGCCCAGTTTGGACCCGGAAATAAGAAGGTGATCACCTTTTTGGTACCACTAAAAATGGACCGGAATGGAGAAACCCGAAGGTTCAAAGGCAAGTGAGGTAGGGAATGACAACGAGTTCGGATTTTGGGAATGAACTGGAAGGGAAGGGTACGTACAAAGTGACCAAGTCAGGGTCTCAGGAATCAACTGGTTTTGGGGACTCCCTTAAAGGAAACCACAAAGGATGGTTTATGGGGGTCATTCCCTCATTCCCTGCCGAGAACCAGCAAGATAGGGGACCCTAAAAAGTCAGCGTTGATTTCCCTTTGATTCTTTTCCTGAAAAACCAGCCAACCCCGAAAAGGCTACCCTCAACAAAAACTCGCAGCTATTCCAACAAAACCCTTTTGGCCTCTACCTATCCCAGATTCCAATCAAGCGAGCGCCCGCTTCACCCATTGACGTTTGGTTTTAAGCTTCAGATTGTGTTTTTTGGTGTTACTGCAATCCCGATGCAACCGTGTTGTAGACATATCTTCTAAAATGGCCACTAGGGGTTTTGGGAGCTGCTCAGTTCACCGTTTGCTCCCGCATCATGGTCCCATCACTCCGTCCTTGTGCTGGCTAGGGAAACTGAGGGAAACCAAACAGAAACAGCACGTCTTAAGGGACATTTTTTCTCAATAAACATCGCTCGGCTGCTGAGTTGACTGGCTTCACCTGGTCTGGTTTGCAACCTGCATACGTGTTTCGAGGATACGCATTTTCAGGTCAGTCTACATGGAAACCGCAAACACCGCATTTTTGGGGGCTCCCCATGATTCGACACACACACACACACACACGCACACACAGACCAAGATGGTGAATTGTTACGAGTCGCCTAACAAATCGCTCAGCTGCTGAAACAGGACCACTGCTCTGGACTATCCTGGACTCGACAGATGAAGCTGCCTGCAAAACACAAACCCTTTGACAATTTGAGAGGGACTAGCTTGTCGATAGATACCTAGGCCAGTCTCCAAAGTAGAGCCAACAAAAACAAAGCTGACAGAAAAGGAGCGGAGGAAAAAACAATTAACAAGCCTGCACTGAGTCTCTGGGAACTAATTCAATACACCCACCAGAATGATGAACTCAATTCACCAACCCCACCCAACCCCGTCCAACCCCAAAAGAGCCACAAGTGGCCAACCCATTTGTTAGGCGACTCGTACCAACTCACCATCTTGGTGCGTGTCAAATTGTGGGAGCCCCCCCCCGACAAACACAACTGTGGTGTTTGCGGTTTCCATTTAAACCAACCTCAAAATGGGTATCCTCAAAATACATATGCAGGTTGCAAACCAGACCAGGTGAAGTCGCGATTTGATGCCGCCCAGATGGGGTGTTTCTTGAGTGTACCGTGTTTGGGGTTGCTTCAAAGAGAACCAACAAAACAACCCAACCAATTTGGGCTCTCATTTTGAAAAGACCCAGGTGGGTGCTCTGGGGGTTCCATGTTTTGCATGATGTCCCAAGAAAGATCTTGATCGAAAGGTGCTGCATTCGGTAGGAAGGAACTTCGGTGCCACCCAACAGTATCTGAGGCCTGCATCAACCAGCAATGCTATCTGCGCCCAACAATATGAGTACCAGCACTGAGTGGCTACTGTCGCAAGTGCAACATGTTACACTTGTTGGTGGGCTGGGAAAATAGCTACGTGCTGATTCAGCCTTCTTCCATACTCCATTTTGAGGTCCATTTGAAAACGTGACCAAACAGGGGGGAGCTCAAAAACCTTCGGTTTGTTTTTGAGTTCCTTTCAAAGCAACCTACAAAGGGCACACTGAAAAAAGCGCACTCACACCCCGGATTTCCTACTTGGGCGTTTCTTTGGACAGCTACTGTGCCTGATCTCGTTCACTGCACCAGCCGCTCGACGCGAGTCGGCCCGCGGCGGCCCCCGAGCCTGATGGAGCCTCAGGCAGCCACAAAGCCTTGAGGACTTGTTCCAAGGAAACGCATTTTTTTTTCGCCAGATTTGGTTCATTGGCAAAAACCCAAGGATTGAATGAGGTACAAAAAGGCCCCGGGAATACATGAAGGGTCTTTCAGGTGTAGGATGAAATGATGATCAAAACACAATCAAACTGGGCCAGACTTCGACACCCCGCAAAAGGTTAAACTTTTTATTGTAATCTTCGCAAGCAATTCTTCGCAATCTTCACTTGGGACCCAAAATAATATCCTAGGCTGCCTCGGAATCCCTATATAGCTTGCACTTGCCACCGCAATGTAGTCTTCCCGGTGCATCCCTGAAGATAAAAACACAAAAGTTGGTTTGACATCTAACCCGCATAGGATCGACATGTAAGCTACCGTCAATACTTTGCCAATGGCCAAGAGGACAGGTGGAGTCAACTGTGGACCCAGCAAAGGGTCCACGGACAGAGAGCCAAACAGAGAGGGCAGGGACAGGACTCGGTTGCTTTCTGCTCCCCTGCCAAAAGTTTATTTTTTTGTGGTTTAATCGAAAACCCATTGGATGGCAAAAAAGTTAAAGTCCTAACGTCCAAGCAAAATGCAGCAAAGAAAAGGCACCGCAGCGCTTCTTGGCTGCCCGGCGACGGGGTCGCTGGTCGGGAGCATGCCTACGGGTGTTTGTTTTTCTTCATGGAAGCCATTTGGGGGTCTGAAAGGGAAACCAAAGGGAAACAAACCAACCATTTTGCTCGAAACTCCAGACTTCGGGCGAAACGGTGTCGGGAATTTCACCTACACCAACATGAGTTACCCAACCCATGATACGGATTCCAGGAACAAGGAATGTTGCCCAACACGCGCTTCTGAAAAGCAAACCACAAAGCCAGATACGCAAGGCACACGTAGAAGCACACTCCTGCACAAAGTCATTCAATGCAGAACATGGCACTGATATGTCCTTAGGTATCCTTCCGCAAAAAACAAACACTGTATAATATGTCTAAAAACGTCTGAGAAGATGACCATCCCTTTGCTACCCTGCCACTAAATAACATGGCTTGGTGCACAGGTGCTCTCTTTCCGGAAAAAAAAAAAAAAAAAAAAAAAAAAAAACGTCATCTTCCAAAGATCCAAATGGGGTCTGTGAAAATATATGTTTGCTGGGAAGCTACCTTCCAACCAATTAAAGATCATGTTCCTTTTGAAGGGACCCCCTTGGTGGGATGGTTCGTCTATCTCTGGCCTTACGGGGGGTCAAAATAAGGGCCCCTGATAAGTTCGCTGGAGGTCTTTCTTGGGAACCCTCTGGGGGGGGGGGGGGTCAAAAATGTGGGTGTAAGACTGAGTTGGGCCGATTGCTTTACATGGAACCCCCCTCCAAAGAAGGGAAGAGGCCCCGCTGGAGGTCTGGGAAGCGAATCTATCTGATCCGAGGCCAACACTATCCCTGATCGGCGAATCACCTGGCGACTTCTGCGATGCGGGGTTCACCTGACCCGAAAGTGCAACATCCAGGGCCCCTCTCACCGACCCGACAAGCTGTGTAGCAAGGGAATCTGAGCATCAGCTTTTGGTACGTTGTTTGAACTGGGAACCCCGTTTTCAAAGAAGGGGCAAGAACCGAAACCTGAATGGAGGCCTCGAGTTTGTCACTTTGTTGGTTTAACTCCGTATCAAACCCTTCCGCGAAAAGCTTCCGCGGTCTACAGGTTACCTTCCGCGAGCAATCTTCCACGGACAAGTTGTTTAAGTTGTTTCTGAAGATTGCAGAAGGTAGCTGCCGACATTTGTGTGAATGATTTGCTGCTTGGCAAAAACCACCCCAGACTTGATCAAACCCCTATGTGCTGCTGCTTTTGCTCTACAAGTAAGTGCGTGTGCTTGCTGGGCCACTGTTCCCAAGTTCGGGGTCACCCTAATCATTTACAACAAATCCAACATATATATATATATATGTTCAGAATATGTGCTGCTTTTTCATCCCCAAACAGGATTTGCTTGTGCTATCAAATCTATTCGGATGAATAAGGACAACCATAGCACCCAAAAGCAGCTCTCTAGCAGTTCTCTAGCAGCAGTTGTTTTGCAGCATGCAACCTCGCGCAGCTCATGTTGCCTTTTCATGCCCCTCATCAAAGCAATCGCGACAGCATAATGTCATTGTGGAAAGAGCATATCTACAACGTCCCTTCTGCAAGCTTCTGCGGTAAACAACCCTTCCACAACCCTTCCGCGGCTGCAGTGCGTTGCTACCTTTTTTGTTGACATGTCCACCTCAATACATTCTTGTTTGAGCAAAGGAAACACACAACGCCGATAACGCCACTCACTTGACACTCCAGCTAAAGGGGGGGGAGCATCCCTGGACTAGCCTAGGAGAAGCACCTTAAGGGATAAACAAGGGATAGCGGTCTGATTCAGGCTCGCCGATATCAGATTCACGATTTTCCGGCCATTGAATGCCGCGTGTACAGCCGCCATGCTCAATACATTTAATGCGGCACAACGACGTTTTTCAGTTGCAGCTTGCATCTACGCCTCATGGGCTACATGGCCTCGAATCGGCAGCGTACTGTTCTTTTGCAGTGGTGGTTGTGCAATTTGGTCACAAGAGGCATTACTAACTGCAAAGAGAAACATCATCGTGGGCCTGGAGGTTGCACACCTAGTTTACGGGCTTGCTATACTCACCTAGACTTGTACTTCAATGCATTCCACCTTTGGCAGGAGTTTACTTCAGAAACCGGCGCGGGGCTGTCACCCGAGTCGGAGCGCACCAAACCCCCTTTTCAGGTCTTGCGGTTCTTGATGTGGCGGTATTTCTTCTTTTGAGACTGCCGAGATTGTTTGAAGGGAAACCAACAGGACAAACACCGCTCCGGGCTTTTTCATTTTTTGACACATCCCAGACCTCCGTGCCCAACAAGGTTCGTGCCGAAGGAGAAGAAGGTTACTCTTGTTTTGTTGTTTTGTTTCGGCCTGGAAACCCAAGTAGCCACTCTTCTCCAGCCACTTTATCCACTAGTAGCCCATAATGTGGTCAAAGTAGCTGGAAAACAAGGGCAACTGGGGATCTAGGGGATAGTTGACTTTCATGAACTCCCCTCAACACAAGAGAACAAATGGCGACCCAACTTGGGACACGTCTCGACCGAAGGGCAGTCTTCAAGTACAGCCAGGAAGGCCACAGCCAGCCACTGCCTGACAGGTTCTGTGATGGGCAACATATTTGCATTTCGCAGGGATGGATGATTAAGCCCCGTGAATACCGGAAGAAGTCTCCAAAGGACCCCCCAAGAAAACTCAGTCAAACTTGAGGGGACCACATGGACCGCAAAAACAGAACAAGGGCTCACACCTGGTATCGCTGACCAAGGGGGGACCCTTCAAAAACCCGAGGGAAGTCAACATTGGCGGCCTTGAATTCATCGCGATGTTTGAAACCAGGCAAAGACGTCACAAGAGGAAACTCATCCAGTGGCCCACAAAGTTGTGTTTCAACGAGCAAAGGGAAATACACACGGTTCCCAGCATTTCCAACTCTTGTTTGTTCATCACTCCACCGAAAGCAAGTGCACCTTCTTTTAAAAAATAGAACGGACAGTTCATGTTGAAAGCCACTACAAAGGGACAAGTGGGGGCCCTCTGATCCGGAAAGACATAGCGACACCAATTTCGAGAAACCCCCGATGGGTCTCAAAGGAGGTTGGCATCCTAGTGGAGCCCTTGACATATCAACATTGGAACCACATATCAAAATTGGAACCAACTATCAAAGTGCCGAAATTGGAAAACATGACAATGGCCTTTTGGCTCTTGAGTCTAGTACTGGCCTCACCTGAAACATCGCCTACGGACCTCTCGCAGGCCCGGTGGAACCTCGCCTCGAAGCGCGGCGACAGGTCCACCGGCTGCAAGGGCCACACCCTCCGATCGGGAGAGGGCGTCGCTGACGAACGACGTCCAGGTGTTCGTCCCCCCTCTCCCCCGGCAAACTCAAATCAACCATATTATACCAGGACTACCCGGATTCCCTTGCGTTTCTCCCCCCAAAGAAAAAGAATTAAAAAAGAAGAAGAGAAAAAAACATGTGTCCTGGTAGTCCTAGATTCCCTTTAAAAGCAACAAGGGACAATACAAAAAAAAAAACAAGAACTTGAAAGCCAAGGAAAGACTACACGGGGAACCCGCCGAGGCAGGATCCACCGTCCATTGGATCTCCATAAGGGTGACCTCAAAATGGCAAGGACTGTTCAAGAACCGGCACAAACAAACCAACAAATTGGGCTACAAGCAACTCCCCACGACACATGAACATTTTTTTTAAGAATCCTTTTCTTTCGGCTCGGCAAGGGACACCCAAAGGAAAGCTGTTGCGCCAAATTTGGGGGGTCCAAATCCTAAAAGGAACCGCTCAGCTCCTGGCTCCTTCTCGCGCGCCATGGGCCTGTGCTGAAAGCCGCAGGTGTGGGGTGGCCTCTGTGGGGTGGGAGGAAAGCAATTTGGGGTTCCGTGTCCTCTCTTGAGTCAAATGGGAATCTTGGACCTGGAGGGCCTTCTATGTAGAGGAAAACCCACAGAACACCAACTGGATGGGGTCCCATGGTTGGAAGCCTCCCTTGCTGCGATACCAAAGTAGGACATCCCCGTGACTATTGGATCACTCCAAAGGAGGTTCCCTTGGTACAGAAATTGGTCCTAAAGCCAAGTGTCATGACGGTCAACCCGTATTTTCTAAGGACATTTTGGAGCCCGCCTGTTCCATGTGATTCCCTACGGTATAGATGACCGTAAGTATGCGAGCAAATGACAACACTACCACGTCTCAAAGTATTGGGATGCCCCCTGAAAACGATACCAAGCTTCAAAGCCAACAGGAAATGATTTACCCGAAACTCTAGGGGTGGATTCCGATTCCATTCTTTTCAATCATCGCTCTTTTCGAAAACCGGCGGTTTCCCCTGGGTTTTTGATGGCTTCCTGAAAAGAAGGATCTCCGGAAAGAACGGGGAAGGTACCCCTAGGGACCCATGCCCTGGCAATCTGTCCGCTTGCATGCCCACGTGGTCACCTACTATGCAGACTAAAAGCGAAGGGGGGTCCTTTCCCAACAAGGCTCCTATATGGGTGTGGCTCAAAATTAAACAGGAGGGGTTACGCAGGTTTTGGTCCATGTTTCCACTTACCAGGGTTCCATTTTGGGACCGGTTTTTTGAGCCACAGCCATATAACAACATGTTCTGCTTTTGTTCCAGGTGCTTTCCGGCCGTCGTGTGTTCCATTTTGACGAGATGTTTCGGGCTCATGTGGGCAGCTCGCGCAAAAACGCGCCCAAATTCAGAGAAATGAGCAAGCCAGCAACGGTAAGGGCCCCCAAATAGGAAGTAATTCAAGCAACTACAGTTACATGCTGTAGTAAATTGCGGGGTACGCACTTTGTCGCACCAGGTCCTTTGCAAGGAGAAGCACCGGGAAATGCGCGAAAGTAACCCCTAGATAATTAGAAGCAACCCGTCGTTTTGCCGTGACAGCCATTCTTCCACGGTTTGAAAGGACTGACCAGGAATGATTTGAAGGCAGCTGTGTTTTTGCAGATTTGCAATAGATCCGCAAAGTGTGGTGTTCCCCAACTTGCGTTCGTCCCCCCCATGAAGACAGGAGACCGACTTCAGGCGCGGTCTTGGTGAACGATTTGCATCAAGGTTGTTGTTTGTGTTCGAGGGTATTGTTTTTTGGTTGGGTTGAAGCAAAACCAAAATGGACACGGCTGTTGTCGTTGTGTTTCTTTTGTCTATTCTTCGGGCGGGAGGGGGGGGGTTGACAGATTCCCAGTTGATGTTGAATGAATTCTACAATTGAATCGGCTGAGTTATCACAGAACGATGTGGCTGTGGCTCAAAAAAGTGGTACCAGAATGGCACCTTGGCAAATGGAACCAAAGACTAAAACCCGCGGTTTGCCCCAGCTCTCTAAGTTTGAGCCATACCCATGCGCGAAACGAAGGGGAAAACCTTAGGACACGCACGGGACCTTCATGACGGGACTCGTTTCTGTGCGCCTGCACAGCCCAAACAGCGCGGCACAAGGCGGATGAGCGGCTCCGTCTTTGTGTGCACAAACCAAATGTTATCTGGGCAAGGTCTTCTCGGTTGCGAAATCTGCGAAGCCCTGCTAAACGTGACTAACTTTTAGTGGTTTAATTCGGAAAACCCATTAGATGGCAAACAGCTAAAGTCCTAACATCCAAGCAAAATGCACCAAAGTTTTGCTTCAAGCGTTGAGAATTAGTGGTCCTTCCATATTTACAACGTTGCGTTGTGTTTTGTTGTTTTCTTGGTACATCTGTTGTTTTCTGTCCTGTTGGTTGCTTGTTTCATTGTGGTTGGTTGCTTCAAAATGGACTGACCCAAACGTTGGTTGCCTGGACCAACCTGACAAAGACATCTGTCAACCGTTGCCGGGAGCCACCTTTTTTGGACAGCTTCTTCCCTGAATACTCGGGCGGACTTAGACCCCCTTTAAGCTGTTGGAAAAAGGGGAAATCAAGGAATCCCATCATGGCCAACGGGCAAACAGGTGAGCACTGCAGGTGGGTTCAAAGTGGAATGCCCTGTAATTTGCCACGGGGACGTGGGAGCCTGCAATCAACTGAACGTGCCGACCCTGCCAGTTGGTGACCCTCTTCTTGTGTAGTCAGTGTCAGTTCCAGCAATCAGATTGAAAGACCCCTCCAAAATGTGTTTTTGTCCGCTTGCAGATATGCGGAAGTTGTCTCCAGCAAGGCTCCATTTGTTCAATGGCTTCGATCCATACCTTTCTTGTACAGAATGGCCCCTAAATCACCCCCTAAGCACACACCAATAGCTTGGATCCTGAGGGAACATACTGTCAGGTGCCATAGACCTTGAGCCCCGCTGGACATGGCTCCAGAGGCTTCCAAGCGGGTGACTCTACGCCATCAGGGTTCAGCCGTGGGGCTTTCTGCCGATCCCCCCCCCCCCAAAGAACCAGTGCAAAAAGGCGTGTGGTGCAACAAAAAAAGTTGGGGGACCACGGCCGACCTTGTGGAAGCCCAACTCAAGGCTCCCTGGTTGCAGTGCAAATCGGGTAAACAAACTCACTCACGTGGATTGGCCGAAGGTCTAAGCCGGTTTGCCAATGCTGGTGGCCCTTTTGATGTCCCTTCAATACCACCAAAAAGGGCACCCGCAATTGTCTAACAAGCCTGTTACAGCCCTGAAAAACGTCCAGGGGTGTCCGAAAATGGGAGCCCCTTTTGGACCTTGGAGGTGACTACATTCCCCAACGGGAAAGTGTTGATTTCTAGGGCGCCAAATTATTGCGCCAGGTGACTGTGAGAGACTTCCAAGGGACAGTCACCGGGGCCAAGCTTTCACCGTTCATCGTTTCGCACCTGCGGCCCTTCCGCGAGCAACCGACTAATCAATTGGGAGAAGTTTGAGTCAGAGCGTCTGTTGGGACCCGAAAGATGGTGAACTATGCTTTACAAAGCAAGAAAACCAAACAAAAACAACATTACAAACAGCTGAAAAAACATTACAAACAACATTTACGCGGAACAAACAAAACATTACAAAACAAGAAAACAAACAGTCCGATCGGAACGGATCGGCAGCTCCGAGTCCCAATCAATGGGACGAAAGACCGTGTTTTATTCCTTGTAGGAAGCTCATTTCCGGGAAATGAGCCTCTTTTTGGGCATGTGGAATTGCAAGAATAAATAAGCAAATAGGTGCTTGTAGGTGTCCTTTTTGAAAGCAAACATGGCAGGGCAATAACATCAATAACCAACTAACCTCCTTCTCTTTCTCCTTTCGCTTTTCATATTTATTAGCTGTGTATTTTGTGGGGGGGGGGGGCGGAGGGGACCCGCTTCTTGTTGGTTTCAGAGGAAAAGCAGAGCAAAAGACAGCGCAATTGAGCCGCGTGTGTTGAGTCGAACTGACAATAAAAACCGATCGGTATTAAAACGGTCGATCCCCAGAACCTTGTAAAGAAATCAGAAGGCGGTTACACCTATTTATGGTTGGGACTATCCGTTACTAACATTCTGTCTTACCGGGTTTTGATCGTGGCTCAACTGTACTTGTGCGATGCTTGTTTGGATCCCTAAAGGTCCAACTTGAGAACGCCGACCCCTCTGTTTCCATCCGAAGCCTTGGGAAAATCATCTTCAAACCGACATCTGTCCACATCCATCATTATTGGAAAAGCGTAGCAAGAGGAAGGCAACCATCCAGCCAAAGCATGAAAGAACAGGGGTACGGCCAAATATATCTTTTCAGGTGGTTTCATCATCACCTGCTGTGTCGATCGTAGTCGAGCTCCTCCTTGGGCCTGAGATACATTGCCGGCGAAACCGCGCTGCTGTTTCCTCTCTGCACGCTGTACAGCTGTCGGGTCACTGCGAGTGCAGTGCCTAGCTACGGTGATGGAGTGCAAAAGTGGAAATGAATGTGAAAGTGTTTTTCAAGCTGTGAATCATGCTCCAAGCTATGTCCAGAACAAAAAAACAGGTCCCAAGTGCTTGAACATATGGATCTACAACAATAATCAAGGGACAAACAAATGATAAATACTTACCTGATTAGATTGGTGGCAGCATCTGTAGTTAAAGTACCTCACGCGGGTGATGCACGTCCAGCTTGAACCTTGCGCTCTAGTCTCTGCTAAACTTCGAGGTACTCATATGCGCCCAGTTTCCGACATGTCAATCCATCGCGGGGAGGGGGGTGTCGCCAGACATGAGGGAAAATCAGGCCCAACTCAGGCGCGCTGCCGAGGAGAACGAGTCTATGTGCTGATACCTGGAGCAGAGGCACATGCACCAAGCTGATCCGCTTCGCCACTTTTGGGGAAGTGACCAAACAAAAAGGAGTGCCACCGCACAGCTGGCTGAGACCACCCCATGAAGATCCAAAGTTGGAAGTCTTTCTTATCACTGACTCAGGCTTAACTAACGCCTGATGAACGCCACAGGCCGAAGACAAGTCAACCATCGGGCGGTCTTTGGGTAAAGTGACTCTGAGGATCCGGCCATCTTCGCAAGGATGGACTGCTGGGGCATCCTGAGGATCGCTCTGTCTGCTTTAAAGGTGACAAAAAAAAACAGTGCCTCCCCTCGTTTTCGCCAGACGAGCGGCACCGGAGGTCTTGGCATTTGCGAGATATCCTTGAAACAACCTTCAAAATAAACGGGATAACGCACCAGTGAGTCCCGGCTCATGGCCCTCTTTTTTTTGGATATTGAAGACTCCTGGTACTTCGAATCACAAGCTACAAGTACGAGCACGGCATCTCATTGTACAATTCCTTCAATGGGCAGGACATCGCCAGCGCATCCCAAACACAGAGGCCTTCTTTCCCTCCACTCATAACATGCATGCACATAGCAATCTCTTGAAACCTTCAAGAAGCCAGGGGTGCTTGTACATGCCCCTTTTACATACCCCTTGGGCAAGTGCACCCAAAAGGCCTGCTGATGTTCATACCCCTCTCCCCAAAAGGGGTATATACCCCTTATAAAGTGGGTTGGAAACCAGGGAAGCACAGCCCCGAAGTTCGAAAAATAGGGCACAGCCTAATCTTGACCTGCTCAAATGACTGGCCAAATATTGCAACCATCTTGCACCCGACAAAAGCATGAGTTGGCTCCTTGGTCCATCTAATTGAATACCATCCGGGCATCTTTGACAATGCTTCCAAAACCTAACATAGTTTCGCCCCAACTCCAGAAGCTTCATCAGGCTAAACGAGATTCAGTCTCTTCCCATAGCAAGAAGCTTCACACGTGAACTCGCTTCCCCCCAGAAGCTCCTTGTACTTTGCCATAAGGGGCGAAAACTCGGTGCCACGGATCGGAGCTCTTGCTTCAACATGCATAAACCAGCAAAAATAACAGCCCGCTTGTCTCGAGGGACTGTTAGGCAGGGGGGGACCCCCAAATATACATTTAAGCTGTGGCCGTGACCCTGCCACCCCCCCCACATACACATTAAATGCATTTCAGCTGTGCCCTGGACATCTATTTCATTCATTGCTCTAAGGAATTGCCGCGCGTTGCCCGAGCCAATGCCCTTTTCCAGCTCAAATCAAGTCAAGTTGTAAGCGTCATGGCCAGGCGCCCGAGCCTTGGCAACGAGATGGAGCGTTCCAAACATGGGGGGAGGTGGGGGTAACCAAACTCTTGACAGCCGAAATCCAAAGCAGAGCCACGGCTTGTGGGTTCAAGTTTTTAGGGAAACCTGAAGGGAGCTGTTCCATTTCGCAACAAACCACGATCTTTCACCATCTTTGGATGAGCAGGCGCAAACAAAGCCAAGTGTTGACGCCTGTTGGGGTGGCACACCTGGAAAATGTATTAAATACATTCTTTCCCCCTGGGCATACATTATGAAAGGGGTCCCCTGTCTGATTCTCAAGGAATCAGAGAATGAGACCAACAAAAACAAATCTCGTGGGCTTTGTGAAGGTGATGCTACACGCTTCATTCCTCGAGAACCAACAAGTTTGGGTTTGGTTGGTGATTGGAAACCTCACTTCTGCTCGCAAACGCGATCCGTGGCATGAGGTAAATGGTCATCTGCGCGTTTCCTACCAGCCACTTTCCGAAAGCCAACTGAACAACTTTCCAAGCCCTGGATGCGCCTGCTTTCCTCATCTCGTCGAAGAGTCGGCGGTCGGCGGCGGTCGGCCTGTGACAATTGAGGTCTGATAGAAACTCCGAAGATGATGTACTCTAAAACAGCCTTTTCTGGGTTTGTCTCAAAGTAGGGGGAACGCCCTATGCGTTGGGTGACTACCCCCCATTAAAAAAACACAGACCCGTCGAACATTGCAGGTTCAGGACAGTTGTAGCCAGACCCGTTAACAGAAAGGTTAACCTACTCAAGAGCAATTTGCAAACCTGGAAAAATACTTCAGCACGGTTCATGGTAAAACGCTCCTGCAGGTCCTGGTCACAGTGCCCTTGACAGGAAGTCTCATGACGGGTATTGGAAACCTGAATGCAATAGTGGTTTGGATCAGCATCAGGAAAAACACATGGCACTCGAGTTGCGATTCTTTGCCGTGGAAAACCAAAACTGACAGTATCCAATATCGAAGGAGTCTACCAGGGATCTACAACAGTGACCCGGGTAGAAAAATGGGACCCTTAAAAGGAGTTCACATGTTTAGTAGGGAGCCGACGACAAGGGCAAGGTGATAACCCACGAGCCTTCAAAGGCAAGGGCACTGCATGCACGCCAATGTGCCTGTTGATATGTAAGAAGGGTTTGTGACCCCCAGTAGAGAGGTTAGAATAAGGGTACCAACTTTTGTCTGTAGTCTATTTCAGTAGGTAAACGGGCACTACTGGGGGGCCTACAAGATATGTGTCTCATGCTGGTGAATCTCTGTCAGATACTAAGTTGCACCGAATCGGATTCGTATATTCTTCGATTTCTACCACTTGAATCCTTGCATCTCCCAAAGAGAGACGTGGGGGTTGACCAAAAGGTCCTTTGTATGGGATGACCATGGGGGAAACCACCAAAAAATATGACATTCCCCGCCAAACGGTAAAAGTTCAAGAAGTTACCCATGGTCATTTGGGGGCCTCGAAAGGAAGATGGATCAACCTCCACGTCTGCATCACTGTTGCGAAGATGTTACGCCGTTGCCTACCAGAGATCTTCGGCGAGCCCGGCCTGAAGCCGGAGACGTAGGGCTGATCTGACAGCACCGCCTTGCGGGCCCGAGATCGCTGGTTTCCACTGGCCCACCGGCAAAGTGCGTTTCTTCTCCCCAAGCAAACAACAACTGCAAGGAAAGGAAAACAGGAACCCCAAAACAAGTTTTTTTCAGATTCGAAGATCGGAAATGAGGAATGCCCAAGTAAAGGATCTCCATCGTGGTTGAGCTCACCTCCGCACGGATGGTTATGAAGGCTGCAATAGTTGCCCTTGTCGCGTCGTTCTTCAAGCAGCCCTTTTCAAATGGGGACATGTGGATTCCGCCTCCGCAACTGAATCAACGGGGCCGTAAAAGGGCGGGAGGTGCTTTGTCGTTAGTGAGGCTAGTGGGGTGCCCAGCCCTCCTTGGGTTTAGAACAGCCCAACCCAAGCTGCAGACCGGGGGACGTGGAAGCAAACTTGGAAAAGACATAGAGTTCTCCCAAGAATACGGTCACCGAAACAGACAACGCCAGGTTTCCCTTGACAATGCACCCAACTGCCTGGCTCTTCCAAACTTCAACACGCGGCAGGAGAGAAGAAGCCTTGATCAATATTCTTGGCCCCCAAATAACCATGGGTAGTTTAGTGGCGATTTGTTGGTGCTCTCCCCACTGGTCATCCCATGTAAACGACCTTTTGATCAACCCCCATGTGAGTCGTAATCAAAACCCGGTATTAACATGGTCGTCGACCCATAGCTATGTAAAGAATTAAGACTGCGGCCGCAGCCATTTATGGTTGGGATTGTCTCTTACTAACCTTCATCTACCTGGGTTTTGACTGTGACTCATGTCAAGGGTTGTCATGCCAAGGAAAAGCCGGAGCCCTCTGCAGCCCCTCTCAATCCGTTTATCTCTTGCGCCCACAAGGCAAACATTTGTGTATGGACAAGGCTCTACGTCCCCTCCTTCAAAACAGCATCAATGGAGGAATCAGAGTTCAACAGATTGAATGGATGCAACCCAGGGGTAGGCTCCTGCGATACATATAATACACCCACGGCCAATAAACAGTGGCTCGCTGAACATCACTGGTACATGATATGTCTTGAAACACAAGCGGCACACGTTGCCGACGGTTGGCAAAAGGAACCTAACTGGACACCAACTGCGAAAGGACGCACGTGCTGAGATGACGACCGAAATATCGATATTTGCAGGCTTGGTGGACCAACAAGATGAAGGGACCTATCAATCATACGGGTAGTGGTAAATATAAAAGGGCACCCTTGCGGTTGGTTGGTTTTAAACGAGCGAAGACAAGGATGCAACCCCCAGTGAGTGGGTCTTTCAAAGGCCCACCTTTCCGGGCGACCCCGCATCTGGGAAAATCGGCGAATTCCCTGATCTCCTTGGACAATTGAACAACAAATGGTCCATGTACGGCGGATGCCCTAAATATTGCAAGTAGGGAACAAGGGTTTCACCCTGTCAATCCCCTGGTCTGTGGTTGGTTTACTTGCAATATTTCGGGCATCCCCCGTAGCATTCGTCTTTCGAAGACTTCGGAACCCGAAAAACCAACACGCGGCCCTCGTCGCGCGGTCGCCTCAAAGTCGCCGTCGGGTGTCGGCGCGGCGCCTGGGCCGGGAAGAACCAAAAAACCCTGCAGACCTGGGCTGTCCGGTGTCCGATCTGAAAAAAGTGACCAACTTTGAGTGGGTGAAATTTGGGGAAACCCCGCCACATTTTGCCCGAAAAGCCTGGAAAGCTGAGGAGCCGGAGGGATAGGTTGTTGGAGGTTGGTGGAGGGTCCTTCAGAGGCTAGGTGAGGTTTTTTCAGAGGAGAGTGAAGGTTAGAGGTTCCGTCAGCGAAACGCCGGTCTTCCACAAGAAAAGGGGCCAAGAGGTTTTGGACCACTTCTCTGTGTTTCAATCTTGTAGCAAACCCCCTGCCAAAAGAAGCATGCCAAATCCCACGAACAAGGAAGCCAGGCCTGAGGCATGGTTCTGGAGAACAACCGACAAACATCCGTTGAGGGGTTAAGAATGGGAACACAACCCAAGGCATGCGTGGCTCTTAAAATTGATGCTCCATCTGTGATCCCAGCCTCATGTCTTCATGAATTTCCTTGACCACTCACACCACTTTCTCCCAAACGGCCCTTCTCGCATCAAAGGGTTTTCTGCCAAAGCACACCTTTTCTTGACTCAGATGCCCAGCGGCCATGGCAACAAAAGGGCATCCTTTTTTCGGCCGCTTGCCTTTAAAGGGGAACGAACCCTTTCCCTCAAAAAAGGGACAAAGGGCACCACTGGGCAACAGAGTTGAGAACCAGGAGAATTTGTTTGCCATCGAATCATCCTTCAACCTGCCGCCCATCTCTGTGCAACAGGCTCATGGGTTGGAGGTTCGCTTTCAAAGGGTTCGGATAGCGGGTGGCGGGGCTGGGGAGGCCACGCCGAGCTTCTTTTCGGTTGGTAGGATATCATCATCCAAACAGCCTCCCCCCCCAAAACAAAAAAAACAAATAAATTCATATATATATATATATATATATGTAATAATCGGTCCACTTTTCCACTGGTTCGGCCTGTTTGCCGTTCGGGACACAGGGCACGACCCTCAAGTGCCCCCCGCAAACCCAAACGAGCATCTCCATTCCGGGTGGGCGCATCCTTCTTCGTGGCTGTCCTTTGGGCCTTCAAGCAAACCCATACAGTATCTCGACCGTGGCTCATGGCTACTGGCCACAGATTCCCTTTCTGGGCCTTTCTTTGTTTTCATCCATTGGCTTGCCCTGTTTTCTTTCCAAGCCCAGCTGAAAATTGTCTCTAGTGGTTTACCATTGCTTCCAACTTGAAACCCGGGTCTAAAAGAAACCCAGGTCTGAAAGACACTCTTGGGGTGCTGGATCAACAATCCTTTGGTGGTGTTCACTTGTTTGTCCCTTAACCCCTTGAGAGGTTGAGAGACCAGTGGCTCCCGCCATGCCCTTGTCTTCCAACTCAACAGGAAACCACCAACCGTTTTGCAACCAAGCGCTGAGCCAGATCCAATGGCCTCAATTGAGCGACGCCGTAAGATCGTCCCAAAAGGGTCCAACGAAACCGGTCAAGGTACGGCATCCCAATCCAATCTACCGCCCGTCGGTTCAGGCAAGGGCACAAATATGAGATGTTAGCAAGCCTTGACCCAAACAAAAATGAAGACCTCACTTCCTTCCAAAGTCTTCGTTTACCACTAACATGGTTTTCCCGACAAGTCCGGCAACTCAGTTTTCGGAGATGTCCTTGTCGGGCTTTTACTTTTTCTTGTTTGAGGGCCCGTTACCTGGGAACACGGCGGAAGTTTCATTCTGCCAACAACAAAACCTGGGTGGCCGCGCCGCTGGACGCCTGGCTGCTTTTCTGATGTCTACCAGAAAGAAGAGACAGACAATGGAAGAAGATAACACAAATCGTGGTGAGCTGGCTGTTTGCTTCGCAAATATGAATGTATGTATATATATATATATATGTATATAAAGCCTTGCCTGTAGCAGCAACTTTTTACCACCAATTTACCTCAAATTTACCCCCAATTTCGTCCCCCAATTTTGTGGGTAATTTACCCCAGATGTTGGTGTACTTTACCCCCAATTTTGTCGCTAGTTTACTCCCAGCCTTGTGGGTAATGTACCACGAATTGTGTGGGTAATTTACCCCCAATTTTGTGACTCGTTATTTACCCCCAATTTTGGAAATTGGGGGTAAATAACGAGTCCCAAAAATTGGAAATTGGGGGTAAATAACGAGTCCAAGAATTGGGGGGTAAATAAGGAGTCCCAAAATGGGGGGGGGGATTTCCCCAAACTGGGGGTAAATTACCCACAACCAACAAGGTTGGGGGCCCACCCAATTGGGGGTAAATTACCCCCAACATTTCTCCCAAATGACTCCCAATTTGCCAAATGTCCCAATATGTTCCCTCAGTTTGCTCACAACTTACCGCCAGTTTCGGGGGGTAAATGTTGCAGAGTCGGTAAGTCTGTATAGCCCCTCCCCGCCGGCGTAAAGAAGGCATGCAATTTATTGATAGGGGCACGCCCTAGTATATACGTCCGCCCTCTTGTTCTGCTTGGGGGGTTGTGGTTGGGGGCTAGAGAGCGCCACTCAAAGTGTGTGTCTGTTTCTGAGGTTGATTCAACACTAGAGGGATTCTCAGAACCAAAGGAAGACCGGCAGAAAGGGAGGGGCACCATTTCCACAACCGAAGAACAACCCCTCTGAACCCTATGAACAATATGTGTCTTGCTTCCGCAGCGAAAAATCATTATGAATATGGAAGAGAATCCTTCAAGCGAATATCACTATTTTCACGCAGATGATTGGTCATTAGGGGAGGAAAGAAGTAAAGAGCCAGCAGCAGCAGCAGCAGCAGCGGCTGCAGCACTGAAACATCAGATTCATGAAACCACTAGGCAAACACATTTTGAAACCTCCTAGCTGTCTCCTTCAAGACAAATGCTCTAAAGACGCAATTCAAAGACTTCTGAAGGAACCCCACATCTTGTTGAATTTGCGTACCCCCCCCCAATGCTGTTTTGAATGGTGGATAGCAAACGTGCAAATGGGGTCGGCTGAAGGACAGGAGTGAATCACGGGGCCCACGCCATGTTGAAATTCAGGATTTGCAAAAAGTTGTTTAGACTTGCAAATGTGCCAACAAGAACTTCGTATGAATGTTGGGAAAAAGTTTGGGAAAAGAGCCCCCTCCAGGTTGTTCATAGAATATGCTAAACAAAACCAGGTGTTTCGGTTTTTCTTGATTGAATCACTAGCTGCCCTGGGCTTTCTGGAAAGGATCCTGGGAAAGAACGGAGCTGCTCAACCAACATGGAGGCTGACTGGAGCTTTCTGGAACACCGCATAACACCGCTATCCCCAAAAATCCCTTTGGTGGCTTCCATGGTTGGGGAGTGGGAGGGAGCTGAAGAAGAACTCCCTCTCACTTCCTCCCACTCACACTCCACTGCTTTTGGCATGTCAAGCCCTAAAGCCAGGTAGAAAAACACCACAGGTGGCACTCTGGGAAGCATGCTTCAACGCCTCGAGCATGTCAGAAATTCAGTCAGGTGAGGTATGGCCCCTCTGGGCCCATTCCCGTTTGAGGATGCTTGGGAGTTTAAAAGCTAGCGACGTACCTGCTTGGAAGTTACTTGGCCCTTCGGGGACAAATACGCCTCTTTAAGCTTTTTGGGGGCGGACTATCTTAGTGGCAAGCGAACAATTTGGACTTTGTCTTCACCAACCCACTCCAACTTAGAGCCAACAAAAACAGCCATAACAAGGAGAGCCATGGCGATTTGATACACTAGGGGCCATTTCGGGGAATGCAATTTGGGCAAACTGCAAAAATGTCACCTGGTAAAATGAGCTCGGGCCCTGTGAAGGATTCCAAATGGTACTTTGCCCAGACATGGCAGTTCATCAATATTCCGTTCGGCCCTTAAATGAGAATGGGTAACTTTTCCCTTGTAGGAGATTTCATCTTAGTGGTTTCCCCCATGGTCATCCCATGTAAAGGACCTTTGACCAACCCCCATAATATATATGTATACACACACGTGGGTTTCTTGACCCTCTTAGGGGTGAAATTTTAAAGGTACGCCAAAAGGAAACCACTCATTCGAGTCTGTGCGAATTTTCCCCATGGACTACTCCCGACGTTCTTCTTGAACGCTACCCCCTTACCGCCCCGCAGCTCCGCCGCTTCGCCTGCGCCGGGGAGGCGTCCGCGGCTTTCGCGGAGGCGTTCGCGGAGGCGTGCGCGGCTTTCGGCGGCGCCAGGCCGAAGTAGCTCTCGAAGTTGGGCAGATCCTCGGGCCAGAGCTGGGTCCAAGTTCTTGCTCCAAGAAGCGAGCTCTACCCGGCCGGTTGACGTTGGAAGGGGAGCAAAACTCTAAAAAAAAACTAGAAGTTCAGTGGGGATGTCCCACTAAACCACAATAAGCAAACATGTAAAATGTTTCCCAACAACAACCAGGTACCGGAGTCACTGGGTTTGGTGGATATTTGGCACATTTCCTGGAGCAACTCTGGGGAACAAAATTTATGGAGCCGCATACCTAGACACATCTCCATGACCCTTTGAAGATGGGGTCATGAACTTTTTATTTTGGGTAATGACCCCTGTTTTTAAGGTCATGGAGACTCTAGGTAAACTGTTTGCTTACAGCTATGCATTCTCGGGAATAAGGGTCTGGTTGCCTGAGGTTGGGAAGAACCCCAAGTTACTGGCACTTCACACACCTTGGGACATGGCGGGTTCGCCGGCTTTGTCTATTTACACAGCCCTTTCCGACAGGTACGATTTTTACCCTGACTTTCATGCATTTGGAATCTGGAGACCCCTCTTCTTCAGAAAATTGCAGCCACAAAGGGAGAATGAGCTTCTGGAAAAAACGGATGGGTGAACCGGGAATCAAGCCGACGAGGTTGGAACGGCCGGTTGTGCAGCCAATTGGCTTGGCCAGGATGCCCCTTTGTGTGAAACCGTGTGCATTCCCATAACAACTTGATCACAATGTGCCGAACACACACGCACAACTTTCCTCACGCCTGGCCTAAGATGGCTGCATCCTGACCGGAAAACCTTCAACGGTAAGAACCAACATAGACGCTGTTGTCTATTCCCAGTAGAGCCGGCAAAGCCGGGAGGCGGAAGTTTCTACAACACATGGGACTTCTAGCATTTGCATTGTTGCTGGTTTCAGCGGGGGTGCCTTGCTCCTTGAAAAACATTCGCTCCCAGAACCTCCCAGCCGCACTTGTTTTCAAGCAAATGCTGCAGCGCCTCGCGGCCTGAACCGCGAGGCGAAACCGTTTGCTAAGGAACAGTGTGTTGTTTTGCATGCTCTCCCGTGTGGTTGTCTATGCTTTGGCGTGTCTGTCCTGCAGGAACAAGCGACAAACAGTGACTGGAACAAGTTGCCTTAGGCTTGCGCGATGCCCGTGGTCGACAACATTTTGTCCGTTACCTCTGTTGACTCTAGTGTTAGTGTGTTTGGTGTAGACAGCTCAAGTCACCAGAGACTGCAAGCCAAAAAACAACACGCGCGGCAAGAGCTCAGCACGACCGCCGAATACTTTGTTATCCATCTATCCACTTAGTTATCTAGCTATCTATCTAGCTCGAAAACTACTTTTGTACGCGACTTCTGCGAAGTTCGACCTTACTTCGAATACTACTTTTGTACTTAACGCTTGCCATTTTTGAGCTGCAGCTGGAAAAGTGTAACTTTTGTACGCATTTTTTTCGAATTTGGAGCTGCAGCTGGAAGAGTGTAATCGTACCTTCGATCACGAAACACAGCGCCTGCCACGAAATCTGTACTTGACCTTGCGAAAGTATCGCGCCTGCCACGAAATCTGTACCCAGCCTTGCGAAAGTGCTGCGCCTGCCACCAAATCTGCACCTGACCTTGCGAAAGTATCGCGCCTGCCACGAAATCTGTACCTGACCTTGCGCCTGTCCTTGACCTTGCGATAGTATCGCGCCTGCCACGAAAACTGTACCCAGCCTTCAGCCTTGCGAAAGTGCTGCGCCTGCCACGAAATCTGTACCTGACCTTGCGAAAGTGCTGCGCCTGCCACGAAATCTGTGCTTGACCTTGCGAAAGTATCGCGCCTGCCACGAAATCTTTGCCCAGCCTTGCGGAAGCCCTTTTGCGGTTTTCGAGCTGCAGCTGGAAAAGTGTACTTCGAATACTACTTTTGTCCTGAATTTTTGACAATTTTGGAGCTGCAGCTGGAAGAGTGGAGTCGTACCTTCGATCACGAAAAACTGCGCCTGCCACGAAATCTGTACTTGACCTTGCGAAAGTATCGCGCCTGCCACGAAATCTGTACCCAGCCTTGCGAAAGTGCTGCGCCTGCCACCAAATCTGTACCTGACCTTACGAAAGTATCGCGCCTGCCACGAAATCTGTACCCAGCCTTGCGAAAGTGCTGCGCCTGCAATGAAATCTGTGCTTGACCTTGCGAAAGTATCGCGCCTGCCACGAAATCTTTGCCCAGCCTTGCGAAAGTCCTTTTGCGATTTTCGAGCTGCAGCGAATACTACTTTTGTGCTGAAATTTTGCGCTGGAAGAGTGGAATCGTACCTTCGATCACGAAAAAATGCGCCTGCCACGAAATCTGTACTTGACCTTGCGAAAGTATCGCGCCTGCCACGAAATCTGCACCCAGCCTCGCGAAAGTGCTGCGCCTGCCACGAAATCTTGCGAAAGTGCTGCGCCTGCCCCGAAATCTGTGCTTGACCTTGCGGAATCGTACATTTGATCACGAAATACTGCGCCTGCCACGAAATCTGTACTTGACCTTCGCCTGCCACCAAGTGTGTACCTGACGTTGCGAAAGTGCTGCGCCTGCCACAAAATATGTACTCGACCATGCGAAAGTGTTGCGCCTGCCACGAAATCTGCACCTGACCTTGCGAAAGTGCTGCGCCTGCCACAAAATCTGCCTGCGCCACCCTGCGCGCCCGTGCCAGTGGGATTTGCGATGCGTCCGTGCCAGCGCTTCGGAAATGGCGCGCCTGCCACGCAATCTATACTTGGCCTTGCGAAAGTGATGCGCCTGCCACGAAATCTATACTTCGGCTCGCCAAAGTGCTGCGCCTGCCACGAAATTCTAACCTTGCGAAACCTCCGCGTTGCCGTGCCAATGGGCCCCCGTCCGAGACCGTTCCGAGACGGTCCCGAACAGGCGCCGCGGCAGAGGTACCTTTCGCACATCTGCAGCAGCGATTTCCGGCACCCTGCCACGCTTTTGCGCATTCTCTATCTTTTCGCACGCTTAGACAAGGTTCTTTCTAATCATCAGCTATCCTTCACTTAGTTTCCGTACCACGGAAGTTTCTTGTAAACTTCCTTTGACTACTGCAAATATGCTTGTTTCTGTCCAGGAGCTTTTTTCGCAAATGCAAACTATTTGAAAAAGTATTGTTCACTTGGTTGGGTGAAGTCGCTGGATATAGGGAAACATTTTAAAGCACAAAGGGATGAGGTACGATAATACAGAAACGTGGGTATGTCGTTTTTGAAGATACCCCTCTTGGAGCAGTATTGAAAGGAAGCCAGAAAGAAACCAACCATTTTGTGGGTTCCCCATTTTTAAGACAGATCCATGTTTCCTAGTTGCCCCTCCCGCCGACCAGCATGGAAGTGCACAGACCCCTGTAGAAACACGACTTCCCTCTTGGAATGCGGGTTTGTGCACTTCCATGTTCTCAGATGCCCAGTGGCCATGGAAAAAAAGGGCCTCCTCTTTTGGTTAAAGGAATCGGAACCCTTGCCGAAAAAAAGAGTTGCAAACAGGGGCGGAGTCCACTGGTTGCAACTGGGACTGTTGGTTGGTGGGAGACATGGCTGTGGGTCGAAAACATGTACCGAACCAAAGACTAGAACCTGCGTAACTTGTTCTTTGGCGCGGTTTTTTGCCTCGTCTAAACTGAAGTCACCCCCCCCCCTCCCCCCCCGCTGCGTAACCCTAGCTCTTTAACTTCGAGCCACACCCACATACCCGAATATATTATTTTCGGCAACTCGCAAGGGACACAATAAAAATGATCGTCCCAAGCCACCGATTTGGCCTTCCCCAACGAAGATCTCTCAGGACCCGGCGGCGAGAGGCACATCCTTCTGCTTCTTCTCCTTGGGGTCGTCTTCCTTGAAGTTCCGTAGGTCCTGACGAAGGATTTGGGCCATGGGGCTGTGGGACCCCCTCCCCACCAAAAAGAGAAGTGGTGTCCCCTTTGGTTCCCTTCAAAGCCACTAAAAAGATTTAAAAAAGGGGGGTGCCCTGAAAAAAACAACACACCCACACACACACACCCATTCTCATTTGGGTGTGTCTGAAACTAGGGGACCCAAATGCCAAAGGTTTCCTTTTTGGTGTCCCCTTGAAATAGTGAAAAGAGGGGTCCTCTTTTGAGAAATCCCTGCTTGGACGCTGCCAGGGGCTTCCCTAGATTTTTGAAGGGTTCACAAATCAGAGACCCTACAAACCTTTTTGGGGGGGACAGTGAGGCCAACTAAGGTATCCAAAACTCGATGTGACATATTGATTGGGTCTGAGAACCCAAACACATAAACACACATTTCTGGGCTACTTAGCACCAAAGGACATGCAAAACGAATCAGGTGCGGAAATGACGAGCGCTTGACCAAGCACGAGTGAGGTATCCAATGTTTGGAAGGCGCGCTACGGAAACCCATCCTGGGGGCCCCTGGGGCCTTGTTGTCCAGACACCTTAAGTTGCCGGAATTGAGCGGGTCAGCCGGGTGAGACAAGACTCTCCTAGAGTCAGGCAAGTTTGGGGGGCCCTTCCTATTGTATCTATACACATACATATATATATATATATATAATGTATACATCTATGTGTACTGCCTATCTGGACTATGACTATCTACTCCCCTTAGGGGAGACCTCCAACTTTCCCCATGCCGCATCGGCCCCTCCCCCCCCCCGGCCCCCAGATCCGCAGATCCATTCAACGGATCGATCTGTGGCCTTGATGGTCACGAGGCCCTGGTCCCACTCCCCGGGGGCCACCAGCGCCACGCGCACTGCGTTGACGCGGTCCGCATACTTGAAGCCCTGCCAGAAGGGGATGGGGGGTGGGTTGGGGGGGGGTTGGGGTTGGTTGGTTGGGGGGGTTGGTGGGGGGGTTTAGGGTTGGTTTGGGGGGGTTGGGGGGGGTTGGGGAGGGGGTTGGGGGCGGTTGGGGGAGGGGTTGGGGGGGTGGTTAGGGGGGGTTGGGGGGGGGAGGAAGGCTGCTCGCCGACTTCTCCTGGGCCCTGTGGTTGGTGGTTGGGGGGGGAAGGGGGGGGAGGAAGGGGTGAAGACTTTTTGGGATCCCGAAAACCCTGGATCCCAAAAGAAATCAAGAGGCAAGAGAAGTCAATCAACATAACAGCAGTATTCCTGGGCGAAAGGAATTCCGTTTGCCCGACTCGCTTGCCGTCGTTTCTGCAAACCTATCTCTTCTGGTGCCATGCGGCACATGCACGGCTCGAAATCTCCTACGGAACTGAAGAAGTAATCTCCCATATATAGCCACACATGGCCAACTGCTAGAGAGTTTGCTGGCAATCTGCTATAGCTGGGATCTGGTCAACTGTCTACACAATCACGACGCCCAACAAACCTATAACTATTGCAAGCAGGACTTGCCGGCTTTCCAGCGTGCCTTGAAGTCGCAAACCCCGGCTCGAGCGAAAACCACCACAAATGCACCATCAGCATTCGTTGCAACATCAGGAATCCTCCTTCTGTTTCGTTAAACGTCTCGTCTCGAAAAGGAAGCACATGTTTGTGCGGCCACCTTTCGGTGATGGACAAAGGGACATGTAAGGACCCCTGAACATGGTTCCCGCAGAAAGGTCCATGCTCAGAAGAATAAAGGGAAATCACAGGGACCCAGTCCTTGTGCAGCTTCTTCGTCTCCTCGGAATAGACCTCAGTGCTGTGAAGTTTCCACCCCAAAAACTCCAGTCGGGGTAGATGGGAGCCGCCTAAACCATACGGAGGGTTGTGGAGGCGTGTGATTGGTATTGGCTCCAAATAAAAAAGCGCGCCTTGGGGGGGAACCTTTTTTTGACCCCCCGTTCCTTCAGTTTGACCCCCTCCCCCTTTTGTAAACCTCCCTTGTGTTTCTTCTAACCCCTTGCTTTTACTTGACCCCCCTTTCCATCGGCCCTACAAACAGGCCGGAGGTGCCCCCAGTCAGCTTTGATCAAAGTGATGTTCCCGAACAGCCTGCATCCATGTGTCGCCCCCGCGAGGAGCACGCCAGTCATTGTCCCAAGCTGCCGTCGTCCACAAGAGCAGGCTGGCTGTTTCTAGGGTATTTTTTGGAAAACCTGGTTTGCCATAGTAAATACCCTTTTTTAGTAGAGGTTCGACATGATACCCTGAAAAAAGCGGGTATTTTGAGTAGGGGGGACATTCACCACATCCTTCAACATGCCGATAGCGTTTCAGCTTTGAGGAACGACATCTGGTGCTGTCCGATCGATTGGCTGCCTCGGCTGTCTCCACGCCACCTTCGGCACCCGTAGACTCAAGGCTCCAGCCAAGGCTACCGGCTGCCGCTTGAATCATGAACCCCCCCCCCCCTTCACACCACCCTGGGGGAGTTGGCTTAGTTTTTCACTGCCTTTCCCTGGTTTCTTTCAATGACGACTGGTTGACAACCACATGTTTGCCACCAGTGGCTTCGTCTACAACCCAAGACATGGGTATCGCCGAAGTGGTTGAACAATGCCCCCAAACGTCCAGTGGCAAATGTCAAACAAAAAAAACAGGGATGAACAGGCACCGTTGGAGGTCTGGTTCTCCTTGTGCTAAGGGGATGGGCCCAACAATCCAAATCAAAATCACCAAAATGGGCACCCAGTTGTGGTTTCAAAGGCAAGCTAAAAGAAAACCAAAAGGATTACCATGGCCATGGGTCAACGCTTCGTACACCCAGTGAATATTCCCAATCCAACCACTCAAATATGGTGAATTCACCTATCCCAAAATGGGATCCCAAAACGGATTTGACAACCACAACCAAATGGTCTTCCCGCGTATCAATACTTTGTTGACATTGAAAGGGGAGCAAACAATTAAATCCTAGCAGCTAAGTGGGGATTTCCCACTAAACCACAATAAGCAAAAATGCAAAATGTTTCCCAACAACAACCATGTCAAGTCCAGGAACTCAAGTGAGTCGTCAGCCCATAGCTTGGGCCTCCGGACGTCAACAGACCGCCCCGCCCCTCGCAGGATGCGCGCCACCCGCAGCGCCTGTTGCGGATCAAAGCTGGAGACACCGCTGTCGTACATCCGCATCGGTCAGGGTTCCCTCTATTTCACCTTTTGGTGGTGTTTAATCCTTTCTGTGTTTCTCCAAATAGGGGAACCCTATGAATGGGTTGTTTCCCTTGGTTTCCCTTTGAAACCATCCATCCAAAAGGGGATCCACTATTTGAGAAACCCACATTTGTCGGCCAACTTTTCGCGAGTTTCCGTTTGGTGTTAGGGGAAGCACGGGCAGCCAGGGCCCCGGCTGGCATCGAACATGAACCCGCATGAATCCGCCCCCAATGACCTGCAGCCCAACTACTATGTCCTAAGCGCATTCTTTCCGACCATCGTTCTTTTCGAAGACCGGGGCCGTTTCCCTGGGCTTATGGGGAAGTTACGTTGGCCCAAGGCTTGCCGACCCAAAGCCTTGGTCAAAGGGTGGTAGGGTCATTGAAAGGGTAGCTGGGGTCCCCCCGCTCCAACCTTTGAGAAACCACATGCCGGGACCCGAAATACACTGAACAACCGGCCTTGGGCTTATCGTTTGCATTTGGAACCGTCACAAAGTTGGGATAGTCCTGGACTATGCGGGGTCTTGACCAGGAGCCAAAGCAGCACACAAAGCTCAGTTTGGGCTACCAAGCTTGTTACAAAGGCTTGTAATTATAGACATTTCCTGGGCAAATCCAGAATCCCTGTTGGGAAACCACTACAAAGGCGATCACATCATTCGTAACCCAACAAAAGGATCTTGCGGATTGCCTTTGAACAGAACCCCTCGCAACACTGGGTGCTAAATAGAGGGCTGGAACCAAACAACACGTGTCCATCCCCTGTTGGATGAAAATAAGGGACCCCCAAATGGTGTGGTTCCTTTTCGTGTCTCTTCGAAACCAGCCCTTGCTTTAAAACAAATACTAACACCGGGCTCGTTTCGCCGGTGGCAACCCGAATCAGGTAGCCGCTCAGCTCAGCTGCGGCCCTTTTGAGCGAGTCGGTCTGGGGCTTCTTGCTCCCAGGCCATCACCTGACTGCTGTGCCGGGTTGGAGGTATCTGTGGATCCATTTGGCTGTGGGTCAAAACCGTTTTGGGTTCCCATTTTGGGGTAGGTGCACCAACCTTTTTGGTCTATTTTAGCGGGGATTGGGATGTTCACTGAAGGTACCGGATTTTGACCCATGGGCATTTCCCTGTTGTAGGTCGCCAAGGGAACCACCTCGAACTGAAATGCTGGAGACATGGATGGCCAGAACAGACCTGGCTGATTGGTCAGACCTGGCTGATTTCCGCTTTTGCTGCACAGGATCAACAATCACATGGGCGATTAAATGGAGTGTCGCAACTCAGCGGGAAACCTCTACACTTTTTCGAGACACACAGCCTTAATCATCCGCTGGCTGGATTTGTTGGGGCCAATATTAGCCAAGTGTCCTTGACCAGGTCCTCCAGTAGAGAGGTTAGAATAAGAGTACCCTTTTTTCTGCAGTCTTTTTTAGTAGGGGAACCCTCCCAACCAAAAAGGAAACGGTAAAAGGGCACTACTGGGGGACCTAGACGAATCCGCTGGCTTGATTTGTTGGGGTCAATATTAGCCAAGTAACTATCCATAGGTGTCCTTTTGGGGCAATAGATGGGTTTCCCTGGTAGATGATTAAACCAGGTAAACCAGGAGTCGCCATCTATTTGTCGACCAAAACCACCAAGAAGGATACCTATGCAAGTATCAGTGCAAGTATCCTTGAACACCAACCCTCTTTAGCCTGGGATCCGCACATCGGCGCGGGGGCGCGCGCTTTGCGCCACTCGTCCACCGAGACCACTCCGTCGTTGTTCACGTCCTCGGCGACAAGAAAAGGCGGCATGGGTGCGGCGGCCAGAAAGGAATACCTAGTCTCTCCATGACTTGGGGCTCTTAACCAGAGGCAACCAGACCCTTCTCCCTGAGAATGCATAGCTTTGAGCAACAGTTTACCTAGAGTCTCCATGACCCGTAACAAGAATGGTGTCATTACCCAAAAGAAAGGGGTCATGACCCCGTTTTTAAAGGGACATGGAGACTCTAGGTGTCTGCAGGTTCTACAACACACCAACCTTAAATCAGGGAACAAACTGTGGAACTCCCAATTGCCACGCCAAGCTCTGCTGCCTTATATAGCTGTTCTTCCCTTTCCGCATCCTCGTGAGGTAGCAACCACCATGAGCTGCAAAACGTTACCCACGCATCACAACAATGCCCAGTAGCACTGCATGAAGAGCTATCACAGCTTCCAGATCAACGGTGCGGCTAATTATGATGGAACCGCCCAAGATGGTGGCAAGCTTTGCACGATTCAGTCTTATTTCGGACACCCAAAACATAGATGTCTTCATTCTGCCTCATCTTCTCCAACCCATCGTCCTCCTAGATCTTAAAGCAGTTGTCGGAGGGGAATCCACATGATTGTTTCGCCACCTGACATTTCAAAAGCTGAAATGACGGATCCCCCCAAGTAAACAACCATGATCACTGTGAGCTCGAGCTCGTTTTAGCTCACCGTAGAATAGGCAGCTGGTATTCTCGGCCCACCTTTCCACAACCATGCGGGGAAGATTTGCCAACCGGATCTTCCCAGGGCTTGGCTTTGCCAGGGAAACCAACAGGACGACTCCGCCCTTTGTTGTGTGCAAATCCCTCTTTGCACTCCCAACGTCTCCTAACAGGATCCTGGACAAAAAACAACAACAACAAAAAGCCGAAAATCGCGTCCCGCCCCGTCTCACAAGGTCCTGAAAAAAAAAAGGGAAAAAAAACCAGACCCGTGCCCCACGCCCCTTTTCCCGCTCGCCGCAAAGGCCCCCACGTCCCACGTCCCGCTGCCAACTTCTCCGAGGCGCCAGTTCCGCGAAGTCCGCCTGCGCCCGCTGCGCCCTGCGGGCCCGCGAGGCGCCGAAGGCCAGCACCGTGGTGCGCGGCCTCGCGCGTCGGGGGGGGGGGGAGCCGCAGCTGGGGGGCGAAAACGACTCGCAGGCGGCGGGTGGCGTTTTCGGCTCAGAGGGATGTGCCAGGAATGGGTACGTCCCCCAAAACTTTTGAGGCAGGCCGCGGCTTGAATGGTGTCACCTGTATCGGTGACTTGTATTCCCTGAAATTCGGAAGGGCGCGGGCAGGCGCGCAAAGCATGAACGTTTGGCAAGTTCTGCCCTCGCACGTCACACCTCTGAGAGAAGAAACAAAGCGCCAAGAGGATTACCATCGGCATGGGCGTCGCAAGACATTGCTTCTTCTGTGAGGTCGCCAGCCAACTGTGTGGAGATTTCTCAAGTGGTCCCCTGAAACGGCAACGGTTTCCTATCGGTTTCCCTCTAAATACCAACCAGAGGGGGGTGCACAGTTTTGAGAAAACCCCTTTTGAGCTCCGGTAACAGGGGTGAATTTCAAAGGCTTGTGACCACAAACTCAGGGCTGGCTTGTACCTGGAGTTTCCGATATCGGTTCAAGCATGGGGTCATCGTTGGGTACCTCCGTGCGCTTCAGGCAACATGAAAGTTCACAGGCTGCCCCAAACAAACATATTTCTGTTGTCCAAAAAAAGGGTCCACACACCAAACAGTACTGGGAGGGTCTCATGAATTTGCTGTCTTCCCATAGCGGCCGGATGCTCAACATGAAATGAAAGCCAGCTTCTGAACACATCTGCTACAAGCGGGAAGAAGGAATCCCCAAGCAAGGGGTCATCGTTGGTGAGCTTTTGAGCTCACGATGCTTTGTTGCTGTAAACAATACAACAAGCGCCCCTGAAAAGCTCAACACCTCAACGGCCGCTTCAGGCTTCTTATCATTGGATGTGTTGCAGTCCGACATTATTCCTTTTCCTCTTTTTTTTTTTGCGGGGGGGAGCCCAGTTTTCGTTTTCCCGGCCCAAACATGCTCTTGACAGACATCGATTGTACACGAGCCTCGCATTCAAATGGAAATCTACTGGTCTGGTTGTGGGTGGTTCAAATCCAAATGTGATTCGTAACCCTCTGGACACAACCCGCAATCTTTTCAAGGCGACCCACCCGCACTTGAAGGCAACCCTCTCTGGTTCTCGAGCCTTGCCTTGCGGCCTCGAAGGTCGGAGCGGAGCCGCTCTTGCCCACGTCCTGTTCCACTGAAGCCATTTGGCTGTGGTGGTCAAAACCGCTTGGGGGTCCCAGTTTGGGGTAGGTGAATTCACCACCCATGTTGGAACCTATTTTAGTGGGGATTGGGAAGTTCACCGGGGAGGGCCCGGGAGCCTGCATTGAAGGGGTCATGAGCCTTAGGGTGATTGAAAGAGTCCAGCTCAAAGGGAGCGTCCTTCTGTGGGGTGGTGCTACCTAGTGTGTTCCTCCAAAAAGCGGAATGTGTGTGTTTTTGTGTTGTTGTTTCTGAGGGCACACATTTGGAGTTGTTTCAATTCGAAGGGACACCAACAAGGAACACGTATTTGTTGGGCTCCACATCCCGTTTGAAAGCCAAATTGTCCAAAGGCATGGCCCCCAGCGGTGACTCAAACATCTGGCCCCCTTGTGTCTCGGTCCAATGAAGGTAACACGGGCAAACGGCATGCGCCAATTCCATATCTCCACCGGGTCCCTCAAACATGGAATGAGGAATGGGGGTGACTTGTGAGATCGTCATTCAAAGTTTGAGTAGTGCCTCTTTTGCGGCGAGTAGAAACATGGAATTGGGCGGGGGGGTTCTGGATTGAAAACTCGACAAAAGGTTGATCGACGCGACAAATGGTGGATTGAAGGACCTTTTGCCCCACCCCCCCGCCCCCACCCCACCCCTTTAGATTCTTTGGAACTTTACATGGGGATTTCTCCCATCCCCCCATCCCCCACAGTAGCCCACTTTCCTCTACGTGGCTGCTTTTTATTGACTCCTTTGCGCCAGTAAACGGGTCCATCATCTCGCTGGGTTTTTCCAAGGGAAGCAATAGTAAAACTTAGATCCTTAAAAATCCCTACAGTGGATGCCTGGTTTCCCCAAAATGCCTCCCTCGCCTACCCAATGAAGCACCCGGAAAATCTTTGAGGGGCCCTTGAAAACGCCCCATGAATTCAGGGCCCTTTCAATCATCGGGAGTATATGAATACGGGGAGGCCCTGTTCCCGCAGCTTTTCTAATCTGCTCTATCCTGGGAGGGGCAAATGCTGTTTCTCTGACCGGGTACGTTCCCCATTCCGGGGCCTTATTTCTTTTATTTGGACAACAACATCTTTAAATTAACTCATGGGAATCAGCTGGTCGCTAAAAATACGCACAGTTGAAAAGTATGACAATTCAAGAAATTCATGGCCCGATTTGATTGATGAGAGGCGGCGCGAACCCATGCACAGGTCTTCCAGTAGAGTTAGAATAAGGGTACCCTTGTTTCTGTAGTCTATTTTAGTAGGGGAACCCTCCCCCAAAAGAGGGGAGAGAAGGGCACTACTGGGGGACCTAGCGACCATTTCACAACCAATCCCTTTTCACGTCCTGCCAGCAGTTCTCACTTAGCGAAAATCATTCGCAACTGCCGCTCGCCTCTTTTCTGGGATGCCCTCAGATCCTCTGCAAAAAGTTTAACTTTTGGTGGGTCAAATGGAAACGCCCACTAAACACTAAAAGTCTAACAAGCTAAGGGGATGGCTGGGAGCCACCAAGTTATGATTCAACTGATTCAACAACCAGGAACGCATAAATAGTGGGTCAACCTACTCGGGTCAGCCAACCTAAGTGGGGAGATTCACCAACAGTACAACCCACTGAGACTTCCCAGGAGTTAAGCCTGGTGGGAAAATTCATCCAGGCTAGACTCTTACTAACTTGGCAACGAACACCCAAGCAACCACCTTCCACCTGACGCCCGCTTCAGACACATTTATCCGCCAAATCTTGAGACAACTCTTTCCTCCCGATTTCATAGTCCCAAACCTCCCCGCCAAACCAAACGACAACTAAAACAAAAAGGCAACATATGCCAGGGATGGTCAAACATGTAAAGCATCTCTCCAGAGTTCGCAAGAAGCCAGGGCACTAGTCAACCAAATCACCTGACCTAGGCACAAAGCTTGCTTGAAGACCCTCCTATCGGGTTTCCTGAAAAGCTTCAAAGGGCCCAGGGACTTGGGTTGAGCAAAACTGCCAAGTTCCCAAGGCACCCCCCCCGCCGAAACCCTCAGAACTCCTGCAAATGCTGGCGCAAGCCCTCTTGTCGCCGCACCTAGCTGACAGGAACACTAGGACCCCTGGAGCGTGGGCTTTCGCCTTCAGTTGTTGGTTTCTTTTCGCCGGGTCTCGTGGTCCCGGTTTCTTGGAGTCTCCTTTTGGTCCTGTTGGCTTCTCTCTCTTCGAAGGTTCCAAACTTCAGCGAATCCAAACTGCTGGCCTTTGTGATACCAACGGACCAACGGAACCCCTTTTTCCCGTTGATCATAGATCAAAATTTGGGAAAGTGGAACTAGGTTCTAAGGACTCCCTGCCTTGTGCGAATTCGTCTGAACAATTCGAACGTTCAGGCTGGCTATGCTTGGTGAGGAACCTACGAAATGAAAAGGGGCTGGAAGGGTGGAGTCGTGTCGGCATAGGACCCCAATCGAAGTATGCCGTTCTTTTTCACCTCTAAACGCAAAGCAAAGCGAGAAAAAACAAAAACAGAGTATGAGCCCTGTCTTAGTTATTCACAACCAACCGCCAAACGGGTCAAACCCACACGTCAAACCACCAGGTTTGAAAAGGATTCGGTCCGGTAAAATGGCCAGGGCTTCCCGAAAGCACCAAAAGGGGTTCACACATTTTTAGAAATCTACAGATGACTTAGACACCAACTGAAAACCCTGATTGAACCAACAGGGAGCTTTTGTTTTGCGGGGAACCCTCTTTTCAAGCCAATCTGCGGGAAAACTCAGGGATCCAATCTAGTGAAAACCCAGGGACCATATCTAGGCAAAAAGGGACTGTGAGAGATCCCTGAAGACCGCGAGCGTCACTGCCGCTCAGGCCTCTTCTGGCAGCTGCCAGTCGGGATGCCCCGCCAGGATTCCCAGGATGGATCGCCGCATCGACTGACCTCTGAACAAACTGGGTTGCTCTTCCCCCCGAGTACAAGGTCTAACCTTTTGTAGGCTTGATGGACATGCCATGCGGCCATGGGTCAAAATCCAAATCGTACCCCCAGTGAACATGCCAATCCCCACCAAAATAGACTAAACATGGGTGGTGCACCTACCCCAAAATGGTACCATTGGTTTTGACCCACAGTTATGTGTTTCCAAAGGGTCTAGGAGGTGATTCGGTCACACCAAAGACCAGCCATGGTCTTAAGTCGGAGTTGGCGTGGTGTCAGTTGGGGACATCAGCACCCAGCAACTTATTGGTAGTCAATTGGTGGTTTAGGGAGGACATTGGGTGACCGCCCAAGATCTCCAAAAGCCGGGAGGGGGTAGGTCTACACCTGGGTTTCGTTCTCAACTTTGAAGGTGTCCGTTGGCTTATGAAAGAAATGTTGCCCAACCCCGGCATGTCCAAATGGTACGTTGGTGAGTGCGCCAGACCTCTACAGTAGTCTTGACCCTTGCTGATATGGCGTTGCTCTCCAAGTCGCGCATCAGGTTTCCGCGAGGGACTTGCTGTTGGAGCTTCTGCTGCCTGCAATGGCGATGTGAAGGCCCTTTCCAACAGGGGCCCCAAAAGGAATCCCAACGGGGGCTAATGGCCACCAATGAGGCCTATGAGGGGCGAATAGGGCCCAACCTGAACTGTCACCAGCCACCTGGCTAAACTATAACCCGGAATCTTGGCGGCCATGCGAACAAAAATGTTACTTTATGTTAAAGGGGACCCCTCCAAGGCCACAACTCGAGGTCTGGGACAAGGCTTCAATGATACAACTCACCTCATTGAGTGGAACCTTCATCACTGGAGGTCTTAGAAGCCTTCTTGTGTAGCACTTGCCATCCCAGAATATGCGTTGTGTATTTGAAATACACGAGCACACGTCTTTCTTCAGTTGGAAACAGCAGGCAAGTAATCCCGGTCAGTAACTTTTTCGAAACTAACAGACTAGCCGCTCATCATTTTGATCAACAAACACAACAGGGATCCTTACATTATACACCTGAACACTGCCTTGTAAATGGTGGTGTCCCTTTGTTTTGGTCGGAAAAGCCATGCTTCAAATGGGCGAAATGTATCTTTTAAGGGGCCCTGCACAATAATAACGTGTTTTTTTTTAAAGCCAACAATATTTTGGTAAACCGTGATCGTGGTGCAGATTCGGTTCCTTCACTCGTAAACTCTTCCTTGCTCTCCGGCTGCTGGACTTGAGGTTCAACTTCTCCCTTGGCCATTTGATCGATCCACTCGCTCATATGGTATGTACCCCAGGAAAACCAGTTTGATAACACCTAGAGATGCTGTCCCCGACTTCCAATGCTGTCTCATTGACGGCCTCTTCCTTCAGCACACAGCCAATCCCCCAAGTCTTGCCTGCACTTCCGGCCATCTTCTGCAAGGTCTGCCTCATTTTCCCCTTTCAACTCGTAGTTCCCACCCTCCATGAGGACATCTGTGCGGCTTCATCCCGTCGTGAGGAAGATCAGCTGAGGAAACCAAGAATCAAGAAAACAAACAAGCAAAATCAACAAACGAAACAAGCAAACACAAACAAACAAACACACAAACAAACAAACAAACAAACAAACAAACAATCAAACAATCAAACAAACAAACAAACAAACAAACAAACAAACAAACAAACAAACAAACAAACAAAACAAACAAACACGCACGCAAACACACAAACACAAAAACAAACACGCAAGCAAGCAAGCAAGCAAACAAACAAACAAACAAACAAACAAACAACCAAGCAAACAACCAAACAAACACACAAACAAAAACACGAACAACCAACCAACCAACCAACCAACCAACCAACCAACCAACCAACCAACCAACCAACCAACCAACCAACCAACCAACCAACCAACCAACCAACCAACCAACCAACCAACCAACCAACCAACCAACCAACCAACCAACCAACGCAAACCATCAACACAACCACACAAAATAATACCAGCAATCACTAGAAACAAAAAACTCTCCCCACCTCTCGTCGAAAAAAACAAAAACAAAAACAAAATGAAAAAACAACTCTTTCTGCGGCGCTGGCCTCACATCGCCTTGGCTCAAGGCCTCCGCATGCAGCAGCCTGCCAGCCTCAGGCCATTCGAGGTCGATCTGACACCTGAAGTGGCAATATCCTGAAGCTGAGGTGGGTCAAAACCGTTTTGGGATCCCATTTTGAAATGGGGTGCACCCATGTTAGGCTTTATTTGTGGGGATTGGGATGTTCACTGGGGGTACGATTTGGATTTTGACCCATGGCCACATGAAGGAATTTCAAAAGTAGGGGCCCGTATGGTGGTTGAATTACACAGGCCACTGTGAAACTCATTCGAACGCTTGCATCAGCCACCAACTGGTTGCGGGATTTAGTCCACCTACAGTTCCGCCTGCAGCTGGTTGGGATCAACCTGCAAGATCCTGCTAGAGTCTTCCCTATTCCCCGGATTTCGCCCCATTTTCATCCATCCAGGCGTTTTGGGCATAGGCATTTGTCCTTAAGCAACTGACTTGAACGTAAGCATCGATCAGTTGGTGGGAGCTCTCTGTTTTCATGTCAGACAGACTTGAGGAATTGGCCTCCCTGGAGAAATCAAGCCAAAGCAACGAAAGGATGTCAAGTTCATCCAAAACAACCACCGACCGATCTTCAACAAAAACAACCTGAACCGCGAGTGCTTCAACACCATTGTTTGGGCGTGTCTGTAAGCCTACTGGCTCAATCCAAGAACCTCAAACGGTTATGCTTTATTTTTGCCGCTATCTGCCACCAAACCAAACATGTAAATAAACTAATCCAAAAGAATATCTCTCCCAAACGAACAAATTAGCCGCCACCCCCCTTTGGTTTCCCTTTACAACATTGGATCTCTTAAATGCCATGGCGCCGCCTGCAGAAATTGAAAGCTCGGTTTTAGAAAGTAGCAAAAGTGCAACGGCTCCTCAAACAACGGCGTGTCTCGCTTGTCCTTAGAAAACACTCATGTGATCAGGGGCAACGGCTCAGAAACCGGATGCCAAACTCAATGCAGCCTGGACACGGCTGACATTTCTGTTTAAGTGGTTGGGAAGCAAAGGTTGTTTGGCTGAGCATCGGCATGGGGCATCTGTCTTTGGAAGACATCTTTAGGGAGCAAAAAAATGACCCCTGGTGGCACACCACTCGGCCTGAAAAAAAACAAAGGTGACACTGCAACCCATCAGGTCCATTGAAGCAGACAGATTTTGCAAAGTTTTGGCACCGCTGAAGCCCAAGCCAAGTTGGAAGTGGTTTCTGCCGATTGGTTTCGGGGCCCAAACAAATTGGAGTCGGAAAGAACCGAAGGATGCTGCCAGAACAGAACACAGCTTTCCGGTTCTTGCCTGTGGATAAAACCAAAGCGGCCTTACAAATTCTTCATTTGAGGGTGGAACCTTTTTGGGGTCCCGGAACCTTTGGTGGACATTTGTGTGGGGTATGTCCAACCACTTGTTTGAGGGGATAGCCACTTGTTTTGGGGGAAGGTTCCAGGGTACCCTCATTGCCAGCCTTCATCCCTGGCAGAAAAGGCATGCTAACACCTCCAGAAAAAGATAAAACAACGCAGGTACCAACCGCAGGTTTCTGCAACCGTCATCTAAATGTCAACGTTGTGATTCCTTGGCTTTGGACAATCGCAGACCTCCGATAAGATTCCATGTGTTTGCCAGTAGATATATTATAGTCTTAAAGCATGCAGAAAGAAGAAGAACAAAGCTCCACTGAAGCTTTGGGTTGTATGATATATCTCCCCGCAAAACGGAACCACATTCCAATGCCAACTTCTTGGGAGCTGATTTCAATAGGGAATCCGTATTCCACACACGCTGAACACGTGGAATTTTTCCCAGGGAAACCCACCAAAGAAACTGCTGACATCCGAGACCCCCCGGCTTTCTCGGTGAGATCCTCCGCAGCCTGACGAGAAACCAACCGGCCAGTCCGTGCAATGTCCGCGTGGAGGGCAAAGGGCAGAGGCAAAAGGCCCCTCCTTACCCAAAAGGGTGCCAATCCCAAGAGTTTGTCCAGGGCGAATTCTCATCATTTTAGGGTTCCGGAGAAATGACACAAAATGTCCTTCAGGGGAATGAACAACTGTGGCTGGACTTGCACGTGATGGAGGTGCGGATGTTTGGCATGCAAGATGCTTGTGGTGTGCTCGCCTGATGATTCTCATGGCAACTTCTCAATCTTTGGGTCAGGGATCCTTGTTTCCAGATCACCAAAAACCGGGGGAAAGCGCTTTGCCAAATGGACCATGCTTGACACACCTCTTGAATCATACATTCCGCCCTAGGCAACGTATGGCAAGGCACCCAGGCCCTTGCCCCCAAGGGAAGCAGAAACTTCCCACAGCCACACCCCGGTTCCCCAAAATAAGACCCTGAGACCTCGTAAAGAACAGACCCCAAAGGACGCCTTCAGGCCAGGTGCCTCATGCAACGCCCCAAACAAGGCGCAAGTCTTAGTTGTTGAGTGACCAGATCTCCGAACAAGGCTTGGCCCGAATCTGGTGTATGTGCAAATGTACAACACAACACATTGTCAGATTATGGTCTGTCTTTAGTCTTCGCCTAAATCAAATAATTATTGAAGGGGTTCTTAGGGCTTGGCCCACAGGGTCACGCAGAAAACCATGCTGAGATTCAGGCTTTGTCTCATTTTTTGTCTACCCTGAAATACAACATAATTTGGACACAATAGGCTGTTAAAGTCGACCCTACCAACTTTTACTCCACGCCAATTTTGGACGACCCTAAAATATTGGCGTCTCTTTTTGTGGTTGGTTCAAAGCGAAACCAAAGGAACCACTAAGTTTCGTGGTCCCCTTCAAAAACCAAGCCGCACCAATCAAAACTCGGGTCCCCTTGACAAAAAGAACACGTCCATGGAACCATTAATTTCATGGTCCCCGAAGCACCAATCTAAACTCGGGTCTGGAAAACGAACACACCCATCTCAGCTCGTTTTGATTTGGCGACCCCCCAAGGCTCGACCTCCCTGCCTCTCGCAGGCCCTCCGCGGCAGCGCCCAGGCGCGCCGCAATGGGGCGCACCGGGTCCAGCGCAGTGAGCGCTCCTCGTGAAACCGGATGCTCGCCCCAAGGGATGCTCCAGTGAGGTGAGAATCAGTGGGTATTTGTTTTTCAGGAGGTCTAGTTTAGTAGGGGAGCCCTCCCAACCAAAAAGGGGGAGAGAAGGGCACCAAAAGGGACCTAGCCAATTTTTGGGCCAAAAAGGCGATGTATTGAAACCACCAAAAAGAAGAGGGAAAGTTTTTGGAATCGACCCCTGTCCAAGGTGGCCCGGACTTCCTTATATTTGGTTGGCTTCCAAGGGTTGACCCACCCAACAGTACCAGGCGTGTGGTGTTCCTTGCGTTTGCTTCCGTCGGCCAAACAAATATCCACAGGTTTTGCTGACCAACGTGTCCAGGCCCAATAAATGACTGAGTGCTTCTACATCTGAAGCGTTCTATAAGCCTTTTTCTTGCACCAATTCAAGCTGAAAACGGACAGTATGGATTCTGAGCGCTGCTAGCAAGAGCGAAAGCCAAGTCCGTCCAGCGGGTGAACCACAGGGCGCGTTGTCACTGTCAATCCGCAGACTAACAGTGCGCAGATGCTCAAGAATAGATTCAGAGTTCCTTTTTGATCGTCAATAAGCCCTTGCCAGATGGCAAGCGATCTGCGTAGAACAGAAAGCTATCGATCCAGTCGTAGCCCAAGACATAGAAAAGCCTGAAGCCCTGCGACAGCTGAGCTGTCTGAGTTGTAGATTCTTCTGATCCCATCTTCAAAACCCGCTCAATAAACTTCCCTGGGGTTGAACATGGGAGCAAGCACCGTCAGCTTTAGCCATTCCAGCCCAAACGCTGAACAATAACTAAAGATCATAGATCTGGTCCTCCAACAACTGGTTTGCGAGTGTGCGTTTAGCAACCCCAAAGTACAGTCGAAAGAACAACACATCTCATCAGGAGTTGAACATGAAAGCAAACACATTTCTCTGATAACCAAAGTGGTTGATTCCCAACACATCGAACAGCCACACGATCCAAGCACCACTGCAACAAGCACCGCCCTTCCTCCCAGCCAGATTTAGACCCCTGCAAAGAGCCCAGCGGAAGCGGAATCAAAAGGAAGGTAAGCCATAGACGTGCAGTCTTCTGGTCTACCTCCAGTAGAGAGGTTAGAATAAGGGTACCAACTTTTTTCTGCAGTCGATTGTAGTAGGGGAACCCTCCCCCAAAAAAGAAATGGTAAAAGGGCACTACTGGACTACCGGGGGACCTACTAGTTTTAAGGTGGCGTTCTCGGAAATCTGTCATTGTGGGAAAGCCGCGAGCTTTGAGACGTACACAGAAAAACCCTTGGGTTGGCCTTTGCTGCCAAACAAACAAGAAGCTCGACTCTTGGTGAACTGGGATTTCCCGGATTGTAGGTCAGCCACCTTCTGGATGGGCCTCGCCTCTTTTGGGAGAACTTCACAAGGGCACATCTGGACTTGAGCCAAACTCACCAGTTGGCCAACACATCTTGGGGCAGATAGCATAGCAAAACTGACTTGGCACATGTCCAAAGGCCAGTTGGCCAGGTCTCGTCAAGGCCAACCCGACTGGTAGTCCAAGAGCTCACAGGATCAGCAAGTCAAAAAGGGCCACTGCTACTCAGTTCTTCAGTGACCCTGGAAAAAAGGGAACCCTTTTTGGGGCTTGGCCCATTTTTAGTGGGGCAGCCACAAAAAAAAGGGGGAAACTAATTGGTGCCACTGAACAACTGAGACTATTTCCTGGCTTTAACATACTAACGACGGTTCAGAACAACCCAAGGCCGTCTTTGAACTCAGACCAGTGAGAGCGCATGTACAAAGTCCTATTCTTCGTTTCACTTTTGTCCCCAACATCACCAACCATTAAATCCCCGGTGCATGACCCCTCCAATGCAAACCTGTCCACGCCCTCCAATACAGAAACCCAAATGGTCACAACCCATTCTGAGGGCTAAAGAATTGGGAGCCTTAGCCTGATTCAAACACTGGCGCTTTAAACATCTATACTTTTGATAATTGTTTAGCTTGCTTCCAGCCACCACTATCACAAAACAAAGACAGCCAACACAAACACCCAAGCTCTAAAAAACTCTGTCAGACACGCGGTTGCACAATGTACCCGAAGAAGTGCACCGGCAAATCCCATCAATGTGCATCCACATGTCGCGCGCTCGCGGAGAAAAACCCGGCCGGTCCTTGCATGTAGCCTCGCGCAGCAAACGAGTCGAAGGCGGGTCCGTGCATGGCAGCAATTTTTCGCCGTACCCACAGAAAGCACAGCTGAAGTGTAAACCAGCTGCTGGACATTGAAAGACCCGCCAAGAGGAAGCCAAGCATCTTGGGGGTTTCCCTAGTTTGAGAAACCCACATTTGAGCCACAATCCAAACCCAGTACTAAAATGGTCCAAGCCCAGAACCATGCTTCAGGAAGTAAGAAGGTGGCCGCAGCTCTTTCTGGTTGGGATTGTCCTTCATCTACCCGCGGTTTGATTGTGGCTCAATTGAAGTGTACACCAGCTGCTGGAGATCTGGGGCGCCCAAATCAAAGTTGGTAAACATGGACAAAGCACAAAGCAGGGAGCCATGGATCCACAAAGGGCATTTTTTGAATTCCCAGGCGCTGAATTCACCTTCTCGGGGCCCCAGTGTTTTTTGGTATGGGCTCTTTGTCGGCGGGGAATCCAACAAAAACAATCGGAGAATGCCGAGGATGGCAGGTGCCAGAAAGAAAAACCGGCTGAAGAAACAGGCGCCTTGAGAGGCTTCTGTGGAAGTTCTGAGGTTGGGAAGAATGACATGGGTTTGTCTCAACATAGGGAAAACTCCAGAATGGGAAGGTTTCTTCTTGGTTTTCCTTCAAAACCATCCAACAAGGATACCCTGAAAAGGACATACCCAAATTGATTGACCGCTGGGTCAGGCCGCTCTCGGCTTTGTGGGATACTTGGGCTGACTTTTACAAAAGGATGAACGGGTCAGAGGGACGACCCCTACCTGGAAATGCAAATCCAGGACTCAAGGGCAATCGGATTTAACTTGCTGGTGCAATAAGCAGGGAATGAGAATTGGAACGACCCGTATAAACCATCCAACTGGTGGCTTCCATTCCGTTGGAATCCCAAGCGGTTCGTTTCCAGCACCCGGACTCGTTGTCATTCCTTGAGAACCAGCAAATGGTTAACCGGAAGATTCGCTTTCGGCAAATGTGGAGATGGACACGGGGGGCCGTCAATGCATATCGGGACCCCTGAAAATTTATCAGAGATTGGGAATCTCCCGTCCCTTGGGACCCCAAAACGTCATGATGCCCCTGGTCGGCACCATTTTGCTGTTCAACAAAACACGTCCGTTTCGAAAGAGCCCAGTTCCTGCAACACAACATGTTTACCACTGGGTTTGTGCTTTTGCTGAATTCTTGCGGGGAAAGAGTCCGGGAACACCTGAGAGCGTATGTCTCCAACAAGGTCCTACAAGGGCCACGGCAACAACTCAAGACTGACATGTGGGCGACTTTGGCTGGTTTCTATTGATGTGTCCTGCAAACCTTCTAAAGTGAATCCGAAATTCATCAACCCTTTCGGGAATTCAGGGTACTTGGTGGCTATGCCTCCTGCACTTTTACAGGAAACTCCTAAAAGGGAGTCTTTCCCCCAAGAGCGATCCCTTCAAACAAAGGGGAGTTTTTCTCTGGTCAGTCGTCAAATCCTCTCCGGCCAACGGTTGCACCAACTTCACAAGAACCGAAACACGTGAGGTCGGGGATTGAGTGGCCCAGCGTAAAGAGGACGCCCCACTAAGGCCCCTGTCTTGGGCCTTTTCTTTGGTCAAAGTAGATGCTGGACTTTCTTTACTGCTACATTTGCTACAATGAGGTTATCATTCGTTGGTGATTTTGGATTGCTTTGAACTGGAATGGGGTGCTATGCACCTTCAACAATATGCTATGCATTTTGCAAGTTGCTAGTGATCTTCACGAGCTCACTCCCTGTTGCAACCTACATGATATATGTTATTTTTGGAGGGCGCCCTGTTTGGGGTGGTGTTAAATGGAAATCAAAGGAATATACCAATTTTACAGCAAGGATGCCCTACTTTAAGAGGCACCAACGGCACAAACTGGTGTGATTCCTCCTACTGCACGAAGCCAAACGGAGATGCATCATTGGTGACAATTATTTTTTTCTGATCTCGTGTTTGAGCCAGCACTATCTGCATCGGCGTTTTATCAAGTTGATACGGGGTCGGTAGGCGAGTATTGAGGCGAGCATGTAGGTCATTAACTCAAAGCCAACAAGCGGAAAAGTGTGTTCGCAGTTTCCACTGGCCACAAGAAGTAATTGACCAGTAGAGGTAGCCAGGGGTTCAGCCCAACCTACCGGGCGGGGTGGACTTGGGATCATTTCAGCTTCCATCCAACTGGTGGTTTGGTGAAGGGATGGTTTCCCATTTACCCTCTACAAGGAGATTCAATTCCAACAGCATCACTTCCTGAGCTGATGGTTCAAACGAAGTCCTAACGTTCTTGTGCCACTCAAACGGCCCAAACCCAAAAGGTGACTAAAGTCCGAAACGGAACTCAGGAATTGAGTAGCACTCCCTCGCATGGTTTCGCCCCACAAGCGGCACGCATTTGCGTTTGCAAGACTCGGCGTCCCGCCGGAGGTACGGCTGCACAGCCGCGCCATCACCCGCAGTGTCTGCCCGTGCTCCTTACCGGTTTTGGACTACACCCAGGTATCGGGTGTGGGTCAAAAAAAAAGCACCAGGGGCCGGTGGGACTCCCCAAACCAAGCCTACCTATTTGGGCCCGGGTCAACACAAATACACCAGGGGCCGGTGGTTTGAGTCCTTGCCATTTCCTCGAGCAACCAACTGATTTTGGGATTACCCTATTTTTGACCCACACCCATTTGAAGACCAAAGGAACAAGCAAATGCAAGTAAACTTTAGGGGATTAACTAAAAATCCAACCCACCCTTTTAGAGGAATACGGTGTTTTAGAAACCAGTCAGGTTGCATGTCAGAAGGATATGACTTGGCCAAACAAGTGGAGCCCCTGCCAGAAACTGACACAGTTCAACTTGATGCTGGTTAAAGACATACAGCATGCAGGGAAACTGCAGGGAAACAGCAACGGGGTCCGTGAAGTCTGGCAAATGATATGATTTGGTCCACACTTGTTTTTTTCTCCTCGAAATGGAAGATCCCTTTTTGGATAGCTTGGAAACCAAAAGTCATCACATTGCGGGAGGGGTCTAGTTGAGAAACACCCATGTAACCTGGGAGATACAATCCATGTAGTTGACCGGCCATCTTCGCCAGCTTGGCTTTCAAAGTATCGCTCCCTTGGAGAGCTGCCGTATACTCGCAATGGACAGCTCAAAACTTCACAACACGAAAAAGGAGATCATCGGCAGAGTTCAGATTGTGTACTGTTTCTTAAACAAAACATGAATAAAATCAACAAAAAACACATGATAAAAACGTCTGATCCACATATTTCAGATTTGGTGTTCTTTTTTTTCTAAAACGAAGCAAGCCGCATGTCCCCAGAGGGTCACCGGTGACTTAGACCAACACCCCGCCGATCCCATCGTCTCCTCCACGGCGCTGGTGGACACAGCGGCGCTCTGCATCTCCGCGGTGCTCCTCGCGGCTCCGTAGGCGAGGTCTGGGTCACCACTGGCCTCATATCTATCCTGGACAAATAGGGCTCCCTACATTTCCCCTCAAAACATCACCCCCGCCAAGGGATACCCACCTTTCATGGGCCAAAAAGGTGATGTTTAAAACAACCAAAAAGGGAAATGTAGGGACCCCTGACAAATATGTGTTAAAGAAAGCCCTCCAAAACCAATGGTCATAGGCTGAACTCGAACCCCGGGTATGACCCCCCCCAATATTGGCTAATCAACTACTAGTTCACAATTACAAAAAGACTCCATCCAAAAAATAATCTGGACAACTATGGCCATGGGTGAAAATCCAAATCGTACCCCCGTGAACATCCTGATCCCCACTAAAATAGGTTCTAAAACGGGTGGTGCACCTACCCCAAAATGGTACCATTGGTTTTGACCCACAGCCATATCTATCCCTGGTCCATGTCTCTGCCAATGGTACAAATGATGGGCCATGTCCTTGGATGCCCCCTGGGTTGCTATGGCTCCCCTAGCTACCCTGACTCAACTCACATTGGCCTTGGCAGAAGATGATGTTTCTAGCCACCCTCTTTCAAGGGACCACGCGCCGCTGTTGCTTGATCACCGTGCATGAGGCAAAGCAAGCTGAAACTGCTTCGCTGCATTTTGATGTGAGACCGCCAAACCCGTGGCCTAGGGCCACTTGAATCACCTAAGGTACCAATTCACCCAGTTCTTGAAAAGTAGCCGGTATCAAGGGACCGCTGGGTGCACACACCTTCCTTCTAAAATGGCCACTGGGGGATTCTGGCGCTCACGTGTCGAAGTCCTGACCACGATGCCGGTGAGCCAGCGCAGGAAGGCGGTGAACCTCCCACCGAGAACTTGGGAGCCTCTCCAAATTCAATATATACTTACCTTCGCGGTTCGTTGATCCTTTGGTAAACGCTAAAGTGTTAATGCATGCCCCTAAAAACGCTAAGCATCTAAAAGTCTGTCCGAGTTTTGAGAAACTACTTGTACCAACGTGAGACAAGCCAATGTCTACTTCAGTAAAAAGGGAACCCGTGGGCATCACCAAAAGCGGCCTAAAAACTGAGTGGTCCACAACCATCTGGGCGAAGTGCTAAAATTCACAAATCGGAAACAAGGAAACCCAAGTTATGGGGCCTTCATCATGCCGAGCTCGGCTATAAATTGCCCAAATGTTTGAGTGTTCGGATTCGCGTGTTTGTTGGGGGCCACTTTCGCACTTTTCATGTGTGAAAGGACCTAAATTACTCTGAAGTAGCTGCTCAACAACCGGGTCCCAATGAAAACTCACACTTGAATGCTCGGCCATGTTGGCAAGTGGATTGCTAGGTACACCCAGGTTATAACCCACATATAAGTTTCCCAAAGAAGAATTGCCCCTGCTGCTGGCTGGCTGGCCCAACACCCAAGTAGGCGCCCGAAAGCCGTGTTTGAAGACGGGGTGTTGGAGTGAGCTCAGGTTCTTGTAGTGGTTGGGTGCCCTGGTATGCAACTGCAAAGCAACGCTCTGCAGTCTGACTTTGATGATCCAGGAAAGAAGTGACTTTTTTTTTGGGCCTGGGCAACAGGTTTCAAGTTTGCTCTCTCAGCAAGCAAAGTAATATATGGATGAATTCTCAAAACAGCTTTTCTTGGTTAGTGATTTCAAGGGAAGCCACATGGAAACACAAAACCTTTCATTTGCAAAATATGGAGAGACACCAGGACAGACAGGGCAATGACCCGGGCAATTACCACTGTTGATCGTTTACAAATAACGCCAGAACGTGGGTGTGCCTTTTTGATGGTTGAGGGGAAAGCGTCCCTTCTGTGGTTGCGTTTTGCATGCGTTTCCAGCTGAAATGTTTGGACACACCACAGCCATGTGGGCTTGTTTTCAACAAAGGGATCCCAACAAACCTTGGTGTCCTTGTGTTTCCCCATTAAACCGAGCCCGAATGGGGTATTTGATGGTAGTTGCTTCGACTCAAAGCAACCCCGTGTTGCTTTCACGCAAATCAAGATACAGTCCAACTAGTGTTAAAGCAACAAACAACACTTGAGGAATGAAACTTTCGGAAGGGCTGCTGGTTGGCTCATGGGCATTTTAGTGCCTGATAGTGGTTAAGCTCTTTGGAATCTGGGTACAGTTGGGTGAAAGCAGATGGCACAATTCCCGCATTTTTTCGGCTTCGCCAGCTCTTCCAGGTTTCAGCTCGTTCCAGCTTCCGAAGCCCACGATGGCGGCAGCTCCCGCCTTTCCAAGCTGCTGCTCACAGCCCACTCTCCCTGCTGCCTGGCCGACGAGGGCGAGCAACCCTGCATTGCTGGGTGTTCAGATCGGGGCTCTGAAAAAAAAGAAGATAGCCATGCCCCTTTTGGCTTCGTTTTGCGGAAATTTACAAGGATGGCCGATTTAGCACCCAGCTTGTCGCCAGAACCTCAATGAGGGTATCCCAAGTAAGGGTCTACATCATGGTGAGCTCGCTTTAATTCCAGGTAAGATTGGCGTCAAAACAAAAAGAAACACCAGTGCAAGGGTTTGAACCGAGCGGTGCCAGGTTCCAGGACGTCTGCACCTTTATTTTCCAGATCTAAAAGGCCAAGTTTGCTAGGAATGTGATTTAGACATGGAGATAACAGGGAAAACTACATCTCCCGCTGGACATGCAGAACGCTGTGTAAAGAAGCTCCTTCAGCAGCAGTGAATCGATGCCATTCGGGCCATTCGCGGCATTCGTGGTGCCGGTCGGCAGATCTCCACTAACCGGGGGCAGAACTTTCAATTTGGAAAGCCCTGCTGAACGTGAACCCCTGGTACGGCCCCCCCCCCCACAATATTGGCTACTCAACCACTAGTTAACAATTACAAAGAACCCCCCCCCAATATTGGCAAATCAACTACAACTTGACGGAACAAAAAGAGACTCCCTCCAAAAAAGAAATTGAACACATACCCAGGGAATCCAAAGACATGAGTAAACAGCGTTTCATACGTCTTTAGCGAGTAAACATGGTCTTGGGAAATTTCACGCTCATTCACGCTGCTCACGTGTTCACCTCTTGTTCTGCCACTGCACAGTCAGGCATCACCACCGCATTTTGCGCCAGATTGGTATTGATATTGTGTGCACAATTTTCATTGTTCGATAAGATAGCGCTAGGCGCACGTGTAGTCTAGTGTTGGAGCTAGGCGTTTATCAGGCACCACGCCAGGATCATCCATTGGCTGGCTGGACACACCACAATTTACACTTCAGGGCTTGCACGAGCACCGTGCTGAGAAGTAGACCGAGATTGCCATGCACATTACACACAGGAAGAATCCAATCTACAATGCGCACATGCTAATTGTGTGGAAACATTGCGGCCAAATTTTGCAGGCCCAAGGATCTAGTCCGAGCCACATAGCTGGGCAAACGGCTTTGTAGCCATGTAATTGTTGCAGACCGAACCAGCAGGTTGTGGCATTTGGATCCGGGGGGGGGGGGAATTCACGTTTTTTTCACGGGTAAACTCCGTCTTTCACGGGTAAACTCCGTCGTTCACGCAAAATTCACGGTTGGCTCACGGTCCCCGATTTGTCAACGATATTGGTGAAGCATACAAATATAAACCGATACTGTCTGCGATTCCCATACAGCACAGCTAGCCTGAAAGCATCCAATTACCACCTCCTAGACGGTAGCCCTGCCCATGGCACAACCCAAGACAAGCTGTTGCGCAGTGCTGCCACGAGTGTGTTGTTGTGCGTGTGACTTCTTGTATGCTGATGCCATCGCGTGAGTCACGCAGCGCAGCAGCGAAATACTTGCATGTGGCCAAGGTAATCTTGATCCATGGGGTCCATATCCATGCATGCTGCATAGCTAGCATGAAGGCTTAACTTGTCACATGCGTGGAAAATATGCCATACATGACTGCAATGTACATTGTTTGGCATGCAGGCATGCACGTTGCATCACCGGACCTTTGATGGTGCTTTCAGTTCTTGGGCCCAGTCAACAAATACCCCATTCACGGGCCATTCACGGGTAAACACCGTCTTTTGGGTTAAACACCGTCTTTCTGTAAAGACATAGTTTACTAGCGACTTGGAAGTACTGGGCATATGTGTTAAAGGGCGCTCCCCATCGCTCCCCTGGTCAGCCCGAAACGACCAACAGCGCCGCGCCGGTGCTCCGAGCCACCGTTTGCCCCGCCTCACCGTCCACTCGGGCGCCGCTTGCAGCAACTCACCCAGCTCCGCAGCCCAGGCCTCCGCGCGCGAGACGGACAACCAAAGGCCTGGGCAGCGAAACGTGAGAAGGGGCCAAGAACTGCGAAACGTGAGAAGACTGAGATTCCTCCAGGGAAGCCATATCCTCAGTCTCTTGTTTGGCTCTCCTCATGTGGTGGGTTTCTTGACTTGTTGCCCCTCCTGTTCTGACACATTCCCCAGTGCCCCATTGGTTTGTCCGAGGTTTTTGTAGGAGACTTGCGCTGTCCCTTCTCGTCCTCCCCAAAAGTCGCGGAAGCAACATCCATTTTTTTTGAGGATACAAAAACTGGCGGGACCCCTTAGGAGTACATTTGCACTACCATTTTTAGAGATACCCAGTTGTCCAGTGAGGGTTGATTCTGAGACCAAAAGGGGCCTTTCGCCTGAAGAAACTTTTGTTGACACCACATGCGGAGAGCCAAACAATCGGAGATGACTGAGGATATGGCTTCCCTGGAGGAACCTCGGCCCCCTTCTCACTTTCAAGAAGTGATTGGCCAATGGCTTCGCTGGAGTGCTTCGACCCCTACTGGAGCCATTGTGGTACACCAAACATAGTGTGCTCACCTTCATCATGATTTCGCGCTCCATTCCTTTTGGAGGAGACCCTGCCTCTACTCCCCTGTTTTGCGTTTTTTGGTGCTTCAACAATCCACACCTTGTAGGTGTCTTCTTTCAGGGTTCCCTTTTTTGCCATACTTTCAAAGGAACACTATCGATTAAAAACAAAAAAGCACAGACCCATACGGTCGATGCCCTAAATATTGCAAGTAGGGAACAAGGGAAAGCCTGAAAATTCCCCAGGGTTTCTGTTTGGTTTACTTGCAATTTAGGGCATCCACCGCAACAAGTCACCCCCTTGTCATTGACTTGGGACCCAGCGGCTCCCCCCCAGGCGACCCCAAAAGCGAGCGACCTCCGCAGCCACCAGCACGGCGCCCCGCTGGGCGCTGGCCGCAAAAGGCTCCGGCGCCAGGTGCGCCTGGCGCGCGCGTGCTCGTGGCTTTGGGTTCACTGCGGGTTAACCGCCGACGCCCCGGGGCCCAGAAATCTGCGTTTTGTCGGTTTCTGGAAAGGAAGGGGAAAATACGTCCAGCGGTAGATGCCATCCAAAATTTCAAACCAAGGGACAATAAGATCATACTCTGAAGCAAATGGATCCAAGGGTTGGTACTTCAGGGTGAAGCCGGCGGGAAAAACGCAGTGGTTGAAGACGGACACAACACCCCCACAACCCCCCCCTTCCCCGGGGGGCCGCCTCACAGCGCCAGGAGGGCTCAAGGCCTTTGAGCAGGTCCCGGACCTGAGCCGAACGGAGGATGTCTTGTCTTTCTTTTTAGTTCCCATTGAGGATGTCGTTTCCCTTTTTTGTCTGTCTTTTGTTGTTTCCTCTTTTTTTGGGGGGGACCCATTCAGGATGTCTTTTGTCTTTTCTCTTTTTTCGGGGGGGACCCATTCAGGATGTCTTTTGTCTGTTCCTTCTTTCTTTTTTTTTTGGGGGGGGGGGGGGACCCATTCAGGATGTCTTTTGTCTTTTCTCTTTTTTCGGGGGGGACCCATTCAGGATGTCTTTTGTCTGTTCCTCTTTTTTTTTTTTTGGGGGGGGGGGGGGTACCCATTCAGGATGGCGTTTGTCTTTTCTCTTTTTGGGGGGACCCATTCAGGATGTCTTTCGTCTTTTGGTTCTTTTTTTGTTGGGGGGGGGGGGGTACCCATTCAGGATGTATTTTGTCTTTTCTCTTTTTTTTTTTTGGGGGGGGGGGTACCCATTCAGGATGTATTTTGTCTTTTCTCTTTTTTCGGGGGACCCATTCAGGATGTCTTTTGTCTTTTCCTTCTTCTTTTTTTTTTTTTTTTTTTTGGGGGGGGGGTACCCATTCAGGATGTCTTTTGTCTTTTCTCTTTTTCTTGGGGGGACCCATTCAGGATGTATTTTGTCATTTCCTTCTTTTTTTGGGGGGAGGGGGTACCCATTGAGGATGTCTTTTGTCTTTTCACTTCTTTTTGGGGGGGGAGGGGGTACCCATTCAGGATGTCTTTTGTCTTTTCACTTGTTTTTTTTTTGGGGGGGGGACGGGGTACCCATTGAGGATGTCTGCTCTTTGGATTTTTTTTGGGGGGGTGTACCCATTGAGGATGTGATTTTTTTTGCGGGGGGGGAGTTGAAAAGAGGTTGGAGTACATCCACATGTTCTTGTAAGGTTCTTCCTCCAACTACTAAGAAGCTTGGATCTCAGAAAGGACTTTCTTGAGGTCCAAGCCCTTCCAATGCAGATCCAAACTCCTTCAATAGAGGGTCCCTTCTACTTCTGAACTTAAAATATTTGTTTGTAAGGACAAGTCCCAGGGACAGCATCTAAGTTCCACTGCTCCTGACAAACCTCCAAACATGCCGGCTGCGCCATTCCAGGCGCAGTCTTTGGCAAGCTGTCTGGCAAGTCCTGACGGAACAGCTGGGAGAACCGGAAAACCCCGGACCGCCTTACCCGCAAAAAACATATGTCAACATAAGCCTAGGCGGTCTTCTTTCATGAAACTCACGGTAGGTGGAATATTTACCCTCCCCTCCAAAAGCATAAGGAGGCTCCAAGTACCCTAGCATGGCTTGGGAGACATCCCAGGGTAAGTGGGTGAAGCACTTCTAAGACTTGGAAACCAACCATGTGCCAGTAGACATGGAAGAACCATGTTAACCTCGGATTTATCAATCGTGGTGAATGCGCTGGTGTGTGTGTGTGTGTGTGTGTGTGTGTGTGTGTGTGTGTGTGTGTTGCCCCCGCAAGGTAAAAGATCCCCTCGAGCTAGCATACCTATTCACTGCTGCCCCCCCCCCCAAAGTAAAAGATCCCATCAAAACTGACAACCCCGCTATTCATCACTGTCCGGGGGTGCCATTCCGCTCCGTCCTTGGTCTCGGGTAAGGAAGTGCCCGCTTGCGCCGCATCTCCGGGCAATAGCCTGCAGGCGTGGAACCAATTTTCTGGGACCCACTGAAAGGATTTCCGTCGAATCGTGTAGCCCAAAGAAGTTGTCACTGTCACTTAACCCTTTGATAGTCTTTGGGGGGAGTGGACCAAGAATCGACCAAGATGGTCTTCCAAAAAAGAATAGTTAAGAAAACTTGGCAAGTGAGAAGTCGAAAGGTAAAAAATAAAATAACAAACTAGCGGTCACTTCCCTATTCTTTCCAAGTATCCTTGCTACACACCAAAAAACGTACGGGAAAGCGCTGATTGTTGAAAAAACAGTGGTTGACCAGAATTAGGGCGATAGTGTGGGCGGGGTCAAGACACCCCCGAGCCTTATCATATGCTCATACTCAAGTTTATAAACATCTACAGTAATTATGATGCGTTTACCTTCTTCCCAACTATCATGGAAGTGGACAGGGGGGCGTTCAAAGCAACGCCGCCCGAGGGCGCAGTCCACAAGCGAAGGACCCCTGAAATGGGACGACCAATGGTCTAAGCTGGGAGGGAAGGGTTTAGGCGCCTTTTTGAGTTTGGTGGCACCCCCCTGTTGGGGTCCCAGAGTGTTTTTTCTAAGCAAAACCGAGCCAAAGGGGATCCAAAAGAAAACCCAAAAGGGCGAAAATATCAGTTGCGAAGCATTCCACGAGTTACTTGGAAAAGTGGCCCGAGCTGAACCGCGAAACCCCTACGCTGAGTCGGGGGGTACACGTTCTGCGGGGGAGTAGTCCACCGGTCCCGGTAATTCTAGCAGAGAACAAAGGGCACAATGCTTGACACACCAAAAGGAAAATGGCTGGTTACGCTTTTTGGCTGCGATGGCTGCCCAAGCGAGTCGGCTCTGAATACTAGTCCCCCTCCCGCCTCGCCGGTGAGTTATGCGGCAACCTGGACGACCAAAACCGTCTGGGCCACAAGCATCCGACTCCGCGCCACCCAAACAAATCGCACCAGTCCCTGCCACCTCAATGGCGCTACCCTTCCCACCGGCAGAATGGGTGCGCCGTGTTTCAGGAACCCCCCACGTTGTGGTTGGTTTTAAGACGGAGCCAACGGAAAACCCAAGCCATTGTTTTGGGGGTAGCCCATTGCAAGAAACAAACCCACATGGAGGATCAACTACCTCTTGAAGGATCTTGCAGGGACCCCTGTCAGGTACCAGGTTGGGAGGCAAGATATATGCCCTTGACCTGCCCCTGTGTCGGAAGGGTACGTGTCCTGTCTATGCTGAATGCTGCTTTTAAAAGACTACTATCACCGCGCCCCCCGTACTTTGTCGAAGAGAACAAATTCAAGGAGTCAACCATTGGAATTCTAGGACCCAACTAGGAGCACGACTAGACCAAGCACCTAGGTGAGGCTCATTCGCCTTGCTTGCTTCTCACCTCAGGCCTGCCATGTCGAAGGGAAAGTGGGATGATGAATACGCAGCCACACAAGGGTCTCTTGCCAACATTTTTCCTTGGGACGAGTGAAAACTCTATTTGAGTAATGCGTAGCCGCACCCTCAACACCAGGAACCCAAACAGATTCTGCCAAAGACACCCCCATGGACTTGTTCAGAGATTAATAAGCCTAGGCCAAAGGAGGAAATGAGAGGCCTTGCCAACCAAGTGCTTATACATAACTGCACCGTCCTCAGATCCCCAGCTAAAAGTTTAACTTTTTGCGGGTTAAATGGAACTTGCCCTCAGATCCCCTGCTAAAAGTTTGACTTTTAGTGGGTTAAACCCCCACTAAATCCTAAGCTCAAAAAGCTACGGGGATGGCTGGGAGCCACCAAGACAATCCTCCATTTGATCACCAAGAGAAAACAAGAACAGGAAATCGCATAAAAAGAGCTTTTCATGGATGCGGACCAGGACCCTCCCTATATGCATCACGCACTTCCGTGGATGGGCCGAAAACGTTTTGTCCGATCTCTTTGCCATACCGATGCAGTCCAATTAGTGCAGAAGGCCCTGCAACATCCGGCAGTGAGGTCCACCAGCGAGGCCTACTTTCCCAGTTGGGGGTGAACTTCATGCGCTCAAACAAACCCTTTGCTGGAGATCTGGTCCGCCTCTCCAAATTCATGTGGATTTGTCTCCAACAGGGGGAACCCCTGAAGCCAAAGCTTCTCTTTGGGTTTGGATATGGGGGTCCATCAAAAGGTCCATGACCATGTCAGAAACTCCCGAGAAAAGAAGGAGAACAAGTTGATATCATCCACCGATGGGATCAGTTCCCCTTGGTCAGAACTGGGGGGCCCATGGACTATTGATCAACCCCCAAATGGCCATGGGTCCAAAGCCAAATCGGTGAGCCCCCAGTGATCCGATTCAATCCAGCCACTAAAACCGGCTATCTAAAATGGGTGGCGAATTCACCTACCAACCAAAATGGGAGCCCAAAACGGTGTTGACACCCACAGCCAAATGGATCCACAGATACCAGGTCCTCCAGTAGAGAGGCTAGAATAAGGGTACCCTTTTTTTCTGTAGTCTCTTTTAGTAGGGGAACCCTCCCCCCAAAAAAAGAAACGGAAAAAGGGCACTACTGGGGGACCTAGGATACCTCCCAACCGGCACAGCAGTCAGGTGATGACCATCTGAACCTTCATGGCTCCGGCCGAGAAACTCGCTGGCCTTTGGGCGGCCTGTGCCAGCCGCGAGGCATGCAGGAAGCAGACCTCGCGCCCATGGAAAGCCGGAGTGAGCTAAGGTGTTGGGAAGGAAGCCGGTCCCCTTAAAGGAAACCACAAGGGAGGGTCCTTGACACTCATCTTTTCCTGTCGAGAACCAGCAAGATCATGCGCATGAGTGCTCTTCTTCATGTGAACCATCTGCAAGGTGTTAACAAGAGATCACATGGGCAAACATAATGAAGCCTTCTCCGGCTTTGTGTTCGAGTGGGGTGCGAGAGTGGCGGGGATACAACCTAAGGAAGCCGCCCAACTTTCTTTTTGAAGGACTGAAGGTCCAGGTCCATGATGGTTAGGAGAACTATCATTGAGGAGTGGCAAAACCCATCGACTTGTTGCGCTACTAAGATGGTAATGAAGGTAACCTTTGTGAACCCCGGTGGGCTATACAAGATGAGGTCCATCCTTCGAAATGGGTCCCCATATGCGGGTATCACTAGCTGGCTGCTTGCAGGTATTGCAGGACACTCATCTACTGTCATCCTAAAGGACATCGGAAAATGAGGAGGCCCCTGCACTTGTGAGGCAGTTAGAGGGTCCCCGAATGTCCGTCCAGAACATCGACAACTAGATACTCCAACTGAACCTCATATAGGCGTTTCTCGAAATAGGTGTCCGCTTAAATGGTTGGTTTCATGTTGGTTGCCCTTTCAACTAAACAAGTTTCTCCATTTGAGAGCTCCGATATGCTACCTTGGGAAACTACCCAAGCAGCACTGCCAGCTACAATTGCGAACTCATATGGTTGATCAAGTGGGGAACCTGTTGAACACCTCGTGCTTTACCCCGATGTGGCATAGTCTGAAAGCAGGATAGTGGGTTGCAAGTATTCAGCTGAGTTGGTTCCCTCTGTGCTTCCTTTGGATGCAGGACGTTTGAAGGGGAAATGTAGGAAGCCCTGAACAAGTTGCAAGCTGGTGGTCTGGGGGTACCCTCATTTTCACAGGGCCCCTGTCCAGAAAGCTACCCACCTGGAAACCGAGTGTATTTGCTCGGGGCACACCGAGAGATGCACACTGGACCCGGAAAAAAAACAAGGGATTGATTCTTGGATCCGTCGTGCCAGTCATCTTTACGCCTGGCTTGTGTGTGCTTCCCAAAGTGAACTTAGAGTTGCTTCAACCTTAGCCAAAGGTGCAACGCTTTAGGTCATATGTCTTGGGTTGGCAAGAGCTCCTTCAGATACTTGGCTTACGCATGTTTACCCCAGCTTGCAGCTTCTTCCTCGCTCCTGTAACTTGAGCCCAACGCTTAATTTACAAGTCAGGCCCTTTAGAAGCAAATGTAGAAAATGTAAAACCCTCAAAACCCCGGAAATTGAGGGTTTCACAAATTCTACACTTCATAAGGGCTCCTTTAGAAGGGAAGCCTTATAAGGAAGCCTTATTTTGCTCGCTGACCTCTTGCTTGCCTCCTCGCAGTCGTTAAAGCTGGTGGTCCGCATAGCCTGCACCGTCTCTCTGAAATTGTTCTGTTGGTCATATTTGGCCATGGGTCACAATCCAAAGCCAAATCGTCTCTCAGTGAACATCCGATTCAATCCAGCCACTAAATTCGGCTATCTAAAATGGGTTGAATTCACCTGCCAAGCAACATGGGATTTCAAAACGGTTTTGACCCACAGCCATTTCAAAATAGAAGGAACCACATTGAATGAACAGAGCACAGGTTCACCCGTGCTTTTGTCATTGCACGAAATCCTTGTCATTTAGATTTGATATCCATTAAGGCTGGACTCATTCTACCATCCCAAAGGGTCCCAGTAAACCTGACCTTGAGTCAACAACAGGAAACTGGCTGGCTACCTGCTGTAGGGGCTTACTGGGCTAAGATCTGAACACTTGAATTTATCATTCCAACACCTGAAATAAAGGGAACTGCCAAGTAGACAAGCCATGGTGAGCTGGTTTTACCGCCAGGTGAGCTCTCAACGAAATTGGCAGAAAGATGCAAACCCCCCCCTCCACTTGTTCCTCCCCTGGTTCCTCCAAATAAGGCCTGCTTTCAAAGAAACCGGGGGGAGCAGAACAGGAAACCAAGCAACTCATTTTATAGGTTCCCCTAAGTCAAAACGGGATGACAGCCATCTGCACGTGCTACAGTATTTCTAAAACCTAAAAAGATGATTCCTCCAGTGCATGGCGAGCTCGTCTTACCGCCAGGCGCTTGCGGATGGGATGACACCTGTCCCTACTCGTGTTTGTCCCCATATCAGTCTGGGCCGACACCCCGATGGAGTGCAATTTCCGGCAGCTCGGGCATCCGTGGGCTTGGTTAAAGGGCCATGAATTTTAATAAGGAACCAGCTCCAAGCGGTTGCTGGACATAGATCCCCAGCGAAATGGTGGTGGGTCAAAATCTAAGGTGCCTGTTTGGAGATGGTTAGACCACTGGTGTGCTTTTGGAAGGCTTTCTGGGCGTTCACCGGGAAACCGGGGTTTTGACCCATAGCCAAACGCTGTCCGCCAAAGGGTCCCTTATTTAAAAAATCGCACCCCCCACTGTCCAGTTGGTTGTCTTCAACGAGCCTTTCAAAGGACGGGTTCCGTTTGGGTCAGGTAGGGCTGGCCTCCAACTACCTGGCTTCCAGATGGTTGGTTTCTTCCCATTGCCTTCCTCGAGGGTCTCCTTCCTGATTGCATTTCCGGTGCTGGCCCTGGGCTTGGCCGTGCCCCGTGGAAGCATAATCACAACCTGAGTCACAACCATGTGGGGGGAACCTTGACCAATATTCCTGACCGCCAAATAACCACACGGGTAACTCTTCCCATTTTGTGGTGAAAGCCATCCTTGTTGGTGCTCTCCCCAATGGAGCCACAATCAAAACCCAGTATTAAAATGGTCTACCCAGAACCATGCTTCAAGAAGTGGTCTGATTCCCCACTAAACCCAGAGAAAACTGGGGTTGATTAATACGGGGTCAACATTATTACAAGCTCTCTACCCAATGCCCATGACAATGCCTCAGGGGGCTTCCTCCCTATATTCATAGCAAGAGGAAGTCTCCACATCTTCGATTGCATGAAGCGGACTTGATAGTGGTCACCTCGGCTCCCAGCATTCCTTGCGAGACCCCATTTGAACAGTACCCCGATACTGCTCTAGCTCTAAGTCATCCTTCCGTGGAGCAACTCCGCAAAATCCAGGGAAAATACATCAATTTGCAAAAATCGGACAAAGGGTCCGCGTGGCTGGGACCCCCCTCCAGCATCAAAAAGGGAAAGCACGAACCAAGAAGGGAGTTGAAGGGCAGCCCCCCGCACCCAGCCTGGAAGCTGGTGCCAATGCTCCAGTGGGGAAAGCCATGACTTTGCTTCCAGATCGCAAGTCGTGAGGAGAAAACCCCGTTGGTGCCCATGTCCGGAAGCCTTCTGAGCTTCGACTTCCGCGTGTTGCTTCGGAGCAATTTTCGCGCCAAATATGATCCCAAAATCCGGCTGGAAAGTTTCGAACTAGACCCCACAGCTTCAAAACTCCAAGCTGCTTTCGGCTGTGGTCTGTGTTTGCAGCGACATTTTCTTGCGGCAATCCTCAGATCATGCTTTCCTGCCGACCAACTTTAGTCTGTGCATGTGCATTCTGTGCGCACTGGAGGCAAATACACATGGTTCATCATTCCATTTTCGCTTTGGACAAAACAAACTTACAAAAAGCTTTCACGACAAAACAAATAACTTTCGAGACCACCACCGCGAAGCTTTCGCGTAGCTGATAGCGACACTAAAACCAACGTCTTCCCCGTCATATCTGAATACAAAGACAATTTGGATGTCTTTTTTGATGGTACCCCCCATGCGGTCGCGGGGGGGGGGGGGGTCTGATTCCTGTTTTCCGACACACCCAACTAACCAACTGCAGTTGGTACTTGGTTTTATAGGGAAGCCCCCAAGAAAGAAGACAAAGGCAAAAACAGACAGGGGCAACACCTGCCACCTGGTCTTACTTGGTTTTCCAGGGAAGCCGAAGCCCCCCGCCCCAAAGAAACAACACAAACAACACAAGCTAGGGCACCCCTCCGGTCGCTCAGAGATCCTCCCCGCCTGGGAATAGTCTTCCAAGACCCGCAGGGCGCCGAACCAGGGCTCCGGGGGCTGCCATGGCGTCTGCACCGTGACGCGCTCATGAGCCATGGGAGACTCCCACCCCCCCCCTCTAGGCGTTGGGCTTGGGATTTCTCAAACACAGGCTTGGGGGCTGGTTTCTTGTCGGTTTTGGGGGTTTTAGAGTTTGGGGTGAATCCAAGCAATGCATTTAAGGTTTCTCCCCCAAGGGGTCTAGTGAACAATTGACACTACCACTTGGCTGTGAGGAAAAAGGGGACCCCAACGCAAAGCCTAAAAAAGTGGACAATTTGCTCAACGAAAAGGTCCTTCAAGGTGTATTGGGGTATGTATGTGTGAAAATCGGGATCCGACAAATTGGGTGGCTTAAAGCACAATCCTCTGTCTTTACCCCATAAAATAGGTCATCATGCGCAGTGATCGAGTGAATCAACTTGCAGGAGCTACACTTCAATTTCCGGTGGTGTCTCTTGTTTTGCTTGGGCCTGCAGTGGCCAGTGGGGAAGAGGACACTTTTCTTTTGTTGTTGTTTTTTTTTTGGGGGGGGGGCTTGTTTATCTTGAAGGAACACGCTTCACTTGCTCGCCACTTGCTTCGCCCGATTGTGTTCATGTCAGGGCGGTCAGGGGCTGGGGCGGCTTTGTGCAAAGCTTCGAGCCATCGCGTCGGGCAGGCGGCGCGGTGGCTTGTCTCATGCGTCAAAAGGTCCATCAAACAAATGGATTGCCCTTTTCGAACTGTGGGCAATGACCACTTCTGTGATACAACAAAAAAGGCTTCCCAAAGACTACCCCCCCATATACACGGGGGAGATTTGCTTGTATCACAAGAAGTGGGGTTGATCCCGCAACTCGGTTTTCGAACTTTGACTGGACAGAGACTGACAGTAAAACAAAAGTCGGCTCTTTGCAACACACAGAAACTTGAAACACCCTTTTAGAACGCCAAAACCACAACTCTGACCCATTGCAAAAACAGCAAGACTTTTCGCCGGATGTCACGTGAATCCCTCTGATCTGCACATGACTAAAAGTCCAAGGGTGGCCAATGTGACAGTCTGGGTGGGTCTAACCAATGCCCTTTGGGCCTTTGGGCCTTTGGGCCTTTTGGCCTTTTGGCCAGTTCGTCCCCACCCCCCAAAGGAGCTTTTGGTACCAAAGAATCCAAGTCAAATCTCAATTGAGCGTCTAAACACCAAGAATGATCTGACTGGCCGAACTTTGAACGTTCCAGCAATGTTCTGTTGCTCCTCTATGCCCCACGCAATCGACAAATCAGCACTGGCCAGTATAGGTCTAGAAAACTGCAGGCGAGTGGACAAACGCCGATCTGAAAAAGGGCTCCTCCAATCTGCTGTCCTCTGTGTCCTTTTTGAGGAACGCCCAAATATACTCGTTGCATCTCACGAGCCGCACTGAAACAGAGCCAACAGCCATTCCGATAGTCACGGGTCAATGAATAATCTGACGATCAAATGGCTTTCCTACATTGCTTATATCATCACAAGTTCATGTTCTCCCCCACCCCCTCACTCTTTCTTCAGGAAGCAACCTCTCCTGCTTCTTTGTCAACACAATTAACCAACCAACCAACCAACCAACCAACCAACCAACCAACCAACCAACCAACCAACCAACCAGCCACCCAGCCAGCCAGCCAGCCAGCCAGCCAACCAAGCAAGCAAGCAGCCAGCCAGTAAACCACACCAGACCAAACAAAACAAAAGCAGCGCCCTGAAACAAAGAAAAACTTTTAACGGCTCGTGACGTAGCGCGGTTGGCCTTGCCCATCATTTTCTCATAGGCCACCACGACAAAGTCCACCACTTGCGGCAGCTCTGGCACCACCTAAGCAAACGGAAGAAAGGGACCACTGAACATCTTGATCTTTGTTTGGCAACTTTACTTCGCCTCCACAATTACTGATTCATCCAAAGCTTCGTTGGGGACTTTGGGGTGGTTTGGCTGGTCTGTATAGTTGGCTGGTCTGTAGAACCCCAGCGGTTCCCTGGCCGCACCGCTAAGAGATCGAGATCAAGCGACCGAGCTCCGGGCGTTCTTTTCTTTGAGCAGCTCGTAGATGACGCAGTCCCCAAAGCCGAAACCGCAGCAGGGCACCTGCCGCTCTCCACTCCGCCCGCTCCCAGCTCAGCTGGAAGCAACCCCAGGAAGGCCATTGGTTCAGGCCGTTGAGGCGGCAAAGCCCAAATTTGGAGTCCAAGTCCAAATCAACATGGAAACCAAAACAACGATCATTCTTGGAATCTGGTTTTGGGGGACCCTTTTTGGTTCCAGGTCCAGAGCGGATTGTCAGGGACAAGGGACTTGCTCTTGCTCCCCCCTTTTGGTTGGCTAACTTTGAGATGTGTTCCCACCCAAGCTTGAATGGCCCTAAATGGGTGTCCATTTTTTGAGGGTACGTGCCCTTTTTGGTTGGTTTTGAAGGGAAACCAAAAGGAAAACCGCCATTTTGTGTGTGTCCCCCGGAGAAAGAAGAAAAAAAACTCACCCAACTGGGTTCTAACAACAAAATGGGTTGAACGTTCTTTGGTGCAAGCTTGAACTCGTTTATCGGCATTCATGAAACGGGTCCGCTGACAAACACAAGTGGAACAAACCAAACACGATCAGCAAGTCTGCTGACCTTAAACTGGTTCTCAGCAGGGAATGAGGGAATCACCCCCATAAACCATCCCCTATGGTTTCCTTTCAAACCCACCACCAAACACGATCTTCCCACCCAACCCCCAAGTCGAAGCAAGCATGGCGCTGTCGGCCTGGGCAACACTTGTGGCTGCAAACATGGGTGTCACCAACAACTTGAAACACATTCGAACAACGAAAAAAGGACGTTGCAGCTTCTCCTCCAAAAACCGTGCACAAAGGTTGTCACTTTGGCAGTGCAAAGCCGTACTGGCTCACAATAGGGTGCGTGAAGAATCGCATTGCTGCGCAAGCGGAATATATCCAGCAGGGCTCTATATCCAGCAGGGCTCTGCAACTGCCTTTGCTGTCTTACCTTGCGTGGGCTACGCAGCTTGTTGAAAATCTTCGCTGCTATTCCTGTTCACGCATGCATCGTGCCTGCATACCGGGCACAAAGTGGCCGCCATCACTACGTCTCAGGCGAAGTCTCGAGCATCACCCAGGTTCATTGGAATGGCCCCAAGCTCAACCCGATGCATTTTAGGCAGCTTCTAGCATCCCTAGTGTTTTGGGCTAGCGGCTAGCATTGATAAACCCCATGATTCCCATGATGCATACGAAAGTGTCCCATGTAAGCAAGCCTTCACAGATTGGAGGAGTACCGGGGCCCCTAATTTGTGGGTCAACGTTACGTTCCATATGGTACCAATAAGGGGTGGGTGCACAGACCTAGTCAAAGCCATGCATCCCCAAACCCATGGTCAAACACGCAACCTGAAAAGCAGCGGTTGGGATCGAGTCAACTCGTACCCCAAGGATCCATGAGTGCCATGTCAGGATTTGGGAGGGCCTGACTTTCAATGGAGAACTCTTTGGTGGACAGCAGAAGTCGGTGAAAATTCATGTCCAACAATACTTTTCAGGTGGTTCCGATCAAAATTACGACTCTCAAACTTGGCCATGTTGCAGTGAACTATCCATAAATCTATGGGCCAGTCGCCCAATCCAGACAAAGGAGTTAGGCTCATTATTTTGACCACCGTGTTTAGTCCCTGAACCCAGCATGGATGTCGAGGGTCGGAAACTGAACGATGGACTGAGGGGCCCTCTGCACACAGATCTGCCTCCACTGGTGAGCCGTACAAGGTCAGGAGGCGGTCGTACCTCGGCTCCACCCTGAACACTCAAACCCCTCCCCTGGCGTCCGTTCAAAAGAACGGCCTTAAAGGTGCCGAAACGCGCAAACGGGGGGAGGGAGGGGGAAGGGCTGCCCGCGAAGCGCCAGGACTCCGCAACGGCTATCTTGAATGGATCTCCTTCGGGCTGTGGGAACGATTTGACAGGCAGGTACAACCTGTTTGTGTGTCAATCGGAGGCCCTTCAGGCTATTCGGTGCAGCAGAACACAGATTTTCCGGACTGGCAGGCAGCTTCGCACGTAAGACTCTTAGGGTCTTGCCAGGGACCAGTTGGGGAGGAGCCACAAACACGGCTCATAAGTGAAGGGGAGTTCACCTAAAACTCGCTCGAGAGCCTTGACGCCTTGGTTCTTGAAATCAGCTTGGCCTTTACTTTGGTCTAAGGGACCGGGACCCCAGTGCATCCCTGGCAATAGTTGGCGAGCATGCAGGATTTGTCCTTTCAAGTTCCACTGTTTGATTCCAAGACAGACCTTTACATCCCAGTTAGCCCAAAAAGAGGACATGAACCAGCGAACCAGTGGGCTTAAAAGTCCTGGTACTCAAAAACCGTGGAGCCCCAGTCCCCCCCAGACGCTTACTGCGGCCTTCCACCACCGCAGATGGCCCGGAGCTTGCCCATCCGGTCGAAGCCTTCGAAGGAAACTGCCGCTCCGTTTCCGGGACCCGGCACTTGCTGCTGCGAGAGGCGAATCGACCTTTTGACCTTGAGTTTCCCTGGCCCATTCGTCATGGCTTTTCCCTTGACTTGCTGATGCTCAGCAGGGAATGACCCAGGGTTTAGGGATTCCTTCCACGGAAACCACGAGGGACGGTTTACAGGACTCATTCCATTTCTCATTCCCTGCCTATCGCAGCAGCTTGAAAGGAAACCACAAGAAATTGGTTATAAGGCTCATTCCATTTCTCATTCCCTGCATCTGGATATGGGGTTTCTCACCAGACTGGATGCTGAAAGCTATCTGCCGGAGTGGTGGAAGGTTCCACAGACCTCCGCTGAGGATACCAACTGGGCTTTCAAGTCACGGATCCCACTATTCCGCAACCAGCCATTTGCCTGTTTGTGTTTCAAGGTTTTTCCCCTTGTGTACCTTCAAATGGAATCACAGGGGTGACCAAAGGATGCCAGCAAGGCACACCTAAAAACTAATTCAACAGAATGAATATGTCGGACCCGTCCCCAATACAAATGTCACCATAATTAGGAAGACTGTTTTGGTGGTGTTTGATTATTTTTTTCCAAATGTTCATCAGCTTTCAGAAGGAGGCGGCAGGGTGCAATCTATATTCACTTCAAAGGACACCTAACAGGACACCAGAACGGGGGTAGATAACGCAGCGGATGGAGCAAAAGAGGAGAGAAGGGAGAAGACAGATATAGATTGCCAGCCCTTCATCTTTTGTCTTTGCTGAAATTCTATTTCATCTCAGCTAGCACTCTCTCATCTTTGTTCACCTCACGTCGCTTCCCTTCGTGAGACCCAACGACCATGATGGGTCAAACTGAACATGCCAAAAGTGAATGTTGTCTCTGTCCTCTCTCATCACCTCTCTTTTACTTTCGTCTCTGCCCGTGTTTTCGGTTAGTGCACGGCTGAATAGAGACAGGGCAAAGTAGGACGCCTAAAATGACACCTAGAACCCAACCCATCTACACCCACAACATGAACAAGATACCAGAGCATTGGCCTGAGCCTTTGCATGCCTCGGTTCCATTCCTGGATGCCCTGAAAGGACCCTGCACCTTCCATGTGTTGATTCCTAAAGGATCTATGTAAGTCCTAGGGTTCATTTCTTAGGTAATGGCCCCCGACCTCCCTGAGACACCAAAAGAAACTGAGTCCCTTTCCAGCCGCGGCGCTCCAGGATCTTTGGGGCCCGCAGAAACTGGAACAACACGGATGGCATCAGCTTGCCGTGAGCCAAAAATACGCCTGGTTACGTAACGGGGACTCCAACGGCAACTAATTCCATGTTTCATTGGCAGATCTGGAGAATTTTGCTCAAAACTTAGGTGCCATGAGTTATGACCCTACTTTGTAGGGGTGCAGATTTTAGGTAACTTGGTAACCTCCAACCACGACCCCAGGGGCTTGTCTTGTAGTGGCTTTGGCCCTGAGGAATCTGGGCTCTGATTGCGGGGCAGCGGCAGCCATCTTCAAACAAAATGCAGCACGAGAAACTCAATTCAGTCCCCCAAGTCTCCATGACCCTTAACAAAAATGGTGTCATTCCCCAAAATAATGGGGTCATGGACCCATTTTTAAAGGGCCATGGAGACTCCAGGTATGTTTGCATACGCTGATTCCTCACGTGTCGCTGAGATCCCAATTTGTGACTCCTCGAGTCTGTGTTTGTGAGTGTGAAAATTGTTGAAACCTGATGGTGTTTCGAGCAGCTTTGACACAGACCAGCGCTCATGGGAAAAGGCCCAGCCCAAAAAGACCCCTACGGAACGGGAGAGACCACACCCGGCGTGAGATCATGATTCGCGGCCCGTTTCAGCAAGAAACATCAAAAGGCCAAACCGCCAACTAAGGGTACCTGACTGAAGATTCACATGGAAACCAACACAAACATCATAGGAATCTCCTTTGCAGGGAGGTACCCGGAATTTCCCCTGACAGGTTGACCATTGGCCCCAAAGCCCAAAGCACGCGCACGGGCCTTCAAAAACCACGCCGGTGTAATAGGCAAGACCTGGCCAGGCCGGGCTTTTCAAACCTAAAAATGGAGGCTTCTCCCACAGATCAAAGGGCACTTCCACTTGCTCCTTTTCAGGTCCCTTTCTTTGCGGATCGACCTCGACCTGGCGAACCACTGCACAAACAGGGCCTCCTGTTGGCTTCTGATTAAGCCAAGGTGAAAAGGCCAACCTCAAAAAAACCCACAAAAACACACATCATGTCCATGCTCAACGTCCCATCTCTGTACCGTTGGCCCTCCCCCCCGCCCAGGCTCCTAAGAGTCTCGGGCTTGCTGCCCCCAATCAAAATGAACAGAACCCAGATCAACAAACACACTGGAAACGAAACGCTGAAGGGGTCCAAGGTCCATCATAAGCAAAGAACAAACCAAGCAACACCTGCCAAAACGGAGGCCCCATACCCCAGCGGCATGTTACACCCAGACTTGACAACTCGCTTTTAGCCAGGGTTTGCGCTTTGACCGGCCCCTCGGAAAAGGTTGATGGGACTTTTGAATGTCAAACCGTTAACCTGTCCATCGAAACTTTCACGAGGGCCCCTTCCAACGAAGGGAAAGCGGTCCGACCATGACCGAAACTCCGCCCCGAAACGCGCATCTTGACCCTGTGGGCCGAGCGATCGGCCTTCCGCGCCCGCCTCGCACCACCGAAGCGTCAAAAATGAGCCAGTCGCCGAAGCCTGCGGAAACAGCTCCTGGGTCCTCCAGTACGCTAGAATAAGGGGACCCCTTTTTTTCTGTAGTCTCTTTTAGTAGGGGAACCCTCCCCCCAAAAAGGGCAAAAGGGCACTACTGCAGAAACCTAGGCTCTGCTATCATCTTTCCCTCGTGGAGCTTTGGATGGAGGCTTTGGGGGTGCATCCTGTTATCAAGCTCCTGGGGTTCAAATCCCCTTGCAATCCAAACTTGGATCCGCTCTCCTGCGGGTACTGAAGGAATCATCCTTAAAACACTAAAACAAATGTGCCTGGTTGCCTGCTATAGGGGTGACTGTGTCTTTGCCTGCCTTGCCCATGTTGGCTTGTTTCTTTATATCCGTCTTTATTTCTTTATGTTCTGTCTGTTTCTCGCTATTTGTGTCTGTATATGTTTGCTTCTATGTCTTATTTGTTTTTCTGTTTCTAGGCGTCTCTTTTCTTTACGTTCTTTTGTTTTATATGTTCTTATGTTCTTCCTGTTTCTATTTATGTATTTGTATCTTATTTATGTTTCTGTCCTTTTTTTTTTTTCTGCTGTTTACGTTTCTCTCGTTGCTTTGCTGGGGGGTTGAATACCAGGCCTGAAAACACGCACCAACACACTGTTCTTCAAGATCAGCAATCCCTTCTCCTGATTCATACCTGAAAGCAACCATATATATATATATACATATATATATATATAGTGTCAAACAGTTAAACACATCTAAACACGTAATTATATGCATGACCATGGCGATTCTGTAAAAAAATAAATATCGCCTTGTTTAACCGTTTGTTGGGGACCCGGATTAGATTCGTGATATGGAACCCATAGAATCCTCCACGAGTACCCATAGTACCCTCCGAAAAGACGAACTGGACCGCCGTGGATGTGGAAGACATAGCTTGTGATATCGAAACGGATCAGTCCCACGTTGTCACCTTCACAGGGGGCGAGTTTTAAGAAAGTGGGCAGGCCTCATTTGGGTTGTTCTTTTTTTGGTCCCCCAATTGGTTGGGCTTAAATTGGGAAACCAAGAAAACAAATCACCATATCAGTTCCCAATTCAGTGAAACTTCTCCCCATACCAGTCACATTCCAAGAAACCAATTAAATTCCGTTCTAGGAACTAGTCAAATCACCTCTAACCAGTCCCTAACCCCTTTTCCCTCCACCAGGCCTTCTTCCTCCGCCAGGGTGAACAGGAGTCTAAGCTCGATGACCTGGCGAAAGACCACCCGCAGCTTCCAGACCCTTTTAATCGGCGAAAACCGGACCGTCCCCTATGAAGATTCCTCCAGATTTGTTTTTCGGTTTTCGGAGGTCCATGTGTGTGTGTGTGTCGTGTGTGTTTTTTTGAGGGTGCACTTTGTTGGTGGTTTTAAGTGGAAACCAAAAGAACACCTACCATTTCTTTGGGTCTCCTATTTTAAGACAAACATATAGGTATAGTTCCTGCTATCTCCATTTTTTCCGCACCCCTCCTGCTTGGCCTGCTTTGCTAAATCCGTTGAACCGCCATCTAAACTGTCTGACTTCCCCATTTCAAAGCGGGTGCTTCACCTTATTCGCAATGGTTCAGTTCGAGGGAGAGTCCACCGTTTCTTGTTTGCTCTCCCCTGAGAGAGTGCAAACAAACCTTTTCGCATGGGACAACCGTTTCGATTAGCAATTCCCGCGAACAAACCTATTCCGGCCATCTGCAAAACAAATAGCAACCTTGACGCACGGCGACAATGGCCATGGATTTCAATCTGGAATATTCGGAATACTCTTAAACAAATGCAAATGATATCCGCTAAATGGTTCCCAACATTCCCAACTGCTTAGATGGCTGGATGATCAAAGAGTGAGCTAAACCCGGTGAATCCTCAAACTCTCAGTGAAGCCCCCAGAAAACCCGTCTACAGGGCCGCTTGTCACAAAATTCGCGAAGGCCCCTGGGGGCCATCCAAAACATATTCTTAACAGGGAACTGGGAAATCGCTCTCAGAAACCACTGCAAAACCAATAGAAGCCACTACAAAAGGGCGAAAGCCTGCCTGAACGTACCCAAGACTCCTCCAGAGAACTTAGGCGCTAGGTTCTGCAACAACTTTGGCCAAACGCTCGAACTGGGCCTTGTAAAAGCGGACCAGCTTCCGCTTGGCCCGGTGCGGACGCCTCTACGCCAAACTCTCCATTTCCATTCTGTCCAGTCCTTCTTTCCAGAAAACCCTCAGAAACCCAGGGAAAAGGCAGGTTTTAAAGATCCTTCTTTCCAGAAAACCCTCAGAAACCCGAAGAGGCGATCGGCTTTTGGAAAGAACGATGGTTGAAACGACTGGACTCGGAGTCCCCACTCTCAAGCCCATGGGCCCCGAGCCTCAGGGCTCTCACCCACCTCGAGTCTCGAGTGCGGGCAAGCCGAACATGCCGAGTGTCTAGGAAGCCAACGGCAAACATTCCGGTTTGGGGGGTTTAGGCCAGTGGAAACCCATAGAAACCTCAAGATGTGTGCTGAACAGAAGTCCTTGAATTACATGTGGTCCATAATGATGAGAATCATGATCATAAAATACCCGCCCTCCTACTAACATAGCACCTGTAGAGAAACTTCCTCTTGTAGGGACCCCTTGTCAGGCGCCATGTCAGTGAGCACAAGCGTACTGATGTACTGACAAACAAAAGCAACAATTGAACCGTTTTGAGACTAAAAGGTGGTGAATTCTGGAGGCCGATGGTTCAAACAATCGGCTCATTTCCTCGAACAAAGAGGGGCCCTGACTTATTTGAAGTGTATTGCCTCATCTATCTATATATATATATACACACGCCAAACCATGTAAATGCGTATGTCTTGCAGAAGCTTAAGGTTTGCCAACTCCAGTGAGAATTTGGTGGGCACATAGAGGATGTGCGTGGTTCAGCCCTTGGATCTGTTGGCCGGACTAATCCGACCCGTGCGGTCAAAAACACAAAACTGGCTCATGCAAAGAGCAAGTAAAGGACACTCAAAAAGGCAAAAGGGGTCTGGTTCCTATTTTTTTTGGAAGACCCCTCCCCGAAAAAAAAGAATAAGAAAAAGTGGTTTTTCCCTTTGGATTGCCTTTCTCACACAACAAGTTCTTAAAAAACAACATCTTCAGGACCCCCAAGGCAGTTTTTGCGACTGAGTCTGGAAAAGCTGGTGCTTGCAACAAAAACGCGGGGCCAACCCCAAAGAACGCAATTCGGGGGCCCGGTGGGAGGATCCGTGAATGGCACCGCTTCTTACTTTCTGAGTAGCTGGGCCAAACAAACCAACTTGTTCTTGGCCACTAAGATGGTCCCAAAAAACTACGAACAGGAACTCAGGGAGTACGCCGGCAACTTGGTGGTTCGTTTCGCAAATTGAACGAATCCCCGAGTGCCCAAATCCATTTTCCTCCCAAATGGATCATACACTACCATCAGTTTTTACTGAATCTCAGGTGGTATTCAAGTCACAATTAAACTCTGCTATTTTAAGGAGTCCACCAAAACTCGTGGCAATGAGTCCAAGAGGCTTCTTGATATCCAACCTGCCTCTGGCAACTTGACCCTTCATCTACCCTCTAGAAGTCATATATCTGGAGATTGGATCCTTTGGGTTTACGGTTTGTCTGAAAATGGTTGAGCCCCCGCAACAGCTGGTCTGCCTTTGCTTTCAACCACCATAAAAGAATCAAAGGGTACCATACAGTGAAACCTGAAAGAAGCGCGGGACCAGTTTGTAAGAATATCCCAAGCCAAGCCAAGAAGCGTAGCGGCCTAAATCATTGGAGAATACAGCTAACTCTTTAACCCTATCAGCTTCCTCCTTTGATTTTTTGCATTGGCAGTTTAGGGGCTTGAATTCCCTCTTTCTGTAAAAGAAAACCACTTAACCCAACCAAACCATGGGGCTCCAAGGACCCTTGCCTCACCATCCCTCCTACCTTCAGGAGGAGGGGGTGGGGGGTCCCCAATTCCACTTCTTTAGTCTTCCCCGAAAAATGGGAAAATGGAACCACAAATTGGAATTCCAGGGGTCGAAATCCCCCCTCCCCGATTTCATTTTTGACGCGGGTGGGGATATGCCTCACCTACCCAAACAAAAGAAAAGACCACCGACCCCCGTCTCTTGCGGCACTTCCCAGGAGGCCGCACTCCGGCCAGGCTCGCAAACTCATCCAAGGTCTTTGCCTGATTCCCCACGAGGGCCCCGAGCCTATGACGCCGTCTTCGGCTACCTGGAAACCCCAAGTAGCCACCTTTGTTCCAGCCACTTTACCCACTGGCCCATCATTTGGGCAAGGTAGCTGGAACATTTTCAGGCGACTGGGGATCTGTTTGTAGATACACCATACACCTGCAGATCAACTTGGAACCCACAGAAACACTTCCATTTTCTGGAACAGATTCCACTTCTGGGGAAGGGCCCGAGCCTATGACGTCGTCTTCAGCTAGGTGAGAAAGTGCCGGACGAAGTTGTGCTGGGCAGGTGATTCAGAAACTGGCAACAAGGGCTCCATCCAAGGAAGCTTCATGGGTAAGCTCGCTGAAGCCCACAGGTGAGCTCGCTGTGTCCCGGATTCTTTTGAGAAGAGCTGACCAATCTCGGCCCAATCGAGAACTCTGAGGGGCCTTGTCACACGGACCATGTTTCAGGGCCCAGAAAACCGTTGGACCATAAACAAAAGGAGTTGTTTGAAACAAATAGAATTCGCACACACACACGCACATGGCCTTCTGTGTTTTTTTGGAGGGTACCATTTGTTGGGTGGTTGAAAGGACAAAGGGGGAGATACCTCTTTTGGGGTTCCCCATTTTGCCACATACCCGCCATGGCTTCTGTCGATACTTTCCCGTGCTCCGGGTCCTTCCGGCCATTGGAAAGGCGGATTTGGCTTGAGAGGTGCCACGTGGATTTGCCTCATGTTCCTAGGATCGGTCAAGATCTGCAGTAGCCGAAATGTCCGTTTTTAAGGGACAAGAGGCGAATCCGCAGAATACTTCAAAAGCTGCGACAGGATCTTGGCGTTCGGAGCGTCTTCGCGAAACAACGTGGACATCTTGCAATTTCTCCTTTTGATTCATGTCCGCCTGGCAAGACTGAGGATTCTGTGCACAAATTGGGACCCTCAGACCTTCACATGGAAGTGCCCAGTTCGCTTGTCGAATCGTGCAATAAAAAGAGAGAGCTCCCAGGGTAGGCGTAGCTTTCAAAGAACATCCTTTCACCAAAGCTCGACACCGTAGACATCTGGCAGATGTCTTCCTCCAATGGAGTAGCCGCAAAAAGCAGCACGCACTTCCCGGGCCAGACTTCGGCTTTGCGAAAGTGATCCTTCTCAACACAAAGCTGAACGTCCAGAACTAAGTCCTCCAGTAAAGAGGTTACAATAAGTTGGTACCCATCTTTCTGTAGTCTATTTTAGCAGGGGCTTGCTCTCCCAACCAAAGAAGAAACAGTAGAAGTTGGCACGATCCTGGGCCTCGAGAAAGTGGAGAAGTGAGGACGATTCCACGGGCCCCCACCGAGGTAGCGCGGACGATCGTCTCAGCGACCACCTTAGGATTCGGCCAAAGTCATGTCATGTTTGGCAACTCTGGTAGCAGAATTCAGGGCTTCAAAGAATTACAAGTAGTTTGCTCCAATAACGAAACTTGGTTTCAAGTAGCCCGCAACCCCCCAAGTATCCTGATTCACCCACCACCACTTGAGTGTCTCAGATCGCAAACCCTCCCAGGTCGATACAACTCGCGGACCATCATGGAAAGGACAGGTCCTTCCGTTCGTGGAGCTTTATGGGAACGCGCACGGGAAAACTAAATCAAGGAACCAAGGTGTGGAACTCACAGATTGCAACTGGGTCCTGTGTTTGGGACTCCAAATTCAACCAATGGGAAAGCAAACTGTGGGCTCTCCATCCAGAATCCAGACCAGCCAATGGTGCGTCCAAGAGCCTCACATCCCCAATCCCATTACTCATGTCCAAGACAAGGGGGTTGTCCGCTTCGGGGGAACCGGAGACTCCCTGGTCGCATGAATGACCAGGTCCTTGTCGCGGCTCTCTGGGGCCACACACCTTTTCCAGGCCGATCTTCCTCGGGCAATGCGTGCTCTGAGTGCAGGCAAAACGTGTGTTGAACACGCGTAGTGGTTGCGTGTCTGTTAGTTGGCTATTTTGTTAGACAGCTTTGTTGGTTCGTTCGTTCGTTCGTTCGTTCGTTTGTTCGTTCGTTCGTTCGGTTGTTAGTTTGTTTCCTTGCGTGTGTTTGATCGGTTCTGTGTTTGTTTGTTGATATGTCTTTATTGTTTGCGTGCTTGTGGTTGCCAAGAAGCATCCGTGCCAAGTGGGCATGCTGCATTTTGGTTGTCCGAGCAGCTGACATGCAAATAGTAACTAATCGCCTAGCTTGACATCAGCATGTCTCCGCGTCCGCGAATCGATAACACCGGACCCACGCACAATGTTCTTTGCTCGGGAAGACATGAAAAGGTTGGGGCCCTTCCCGCCAGCTTTTGTGGAAATTGGAGTGGGGGGTTGTCCCCCTCAAAGGATCACATTGAATACCATGAATATGTTGCTCACATGAGCCATGGTGAAAAAACACGTTTTCAGATGCTGTACCTGGGAACATGAGTGAGTCCCGCGGTTTTTTGTTGTCTGAAATTGTCTGCCTTTTTCTGTTTTTTTCCGCCTTAGTCGGGGTCCAATTAGGCACCAAGGCGAAATGTCGGACATTGATACAAAGTGCTGAGTCCTCATGTTTGTCTGAAATGAAGCATAGTCTATCAGCAACTTTGTCAGCTCCTCACATTTTCTGGGTATTCTTCAAAAGCCGCTGCTCGGATGCATGTCTGTGTCCTGTGGGCATGGAGTGAATGGGGGGCGAGGGGCGGATTCAAAGCGAAGGAACGCCGGAGAGCCGAGAGCTGACCCTTTTCTTACCCTTGGCATATCATGGCTTATACAGCGAGACAGTGCAAATGCATGCAAACGCCAAATCAAACGGATTCCACACATATCCTCCACAGTCAAAAATCCCCGCCGCCGAGTCACCCAGTCAACTCATTCACCACCTCCACTGCGCCGATCTTGTCCTGAGGCGCAACCCCCAAGCAAAATGCGCCAGGGTGCCTCGTCAGGAACGATCAACCCCCACCACGCTCCACACAAAGCGCGGCTCAGTGCGCAGTCGTCCGACCCAAGTTTCAACACTGCCTCAGAAGTATTGGATCAGGGGTGACAAATTTAAAACAGAGAGGGCTCTCTGAAGTTCTACTTTCACGGGCGGGGCGGGGTCATACCATATGGAACTGGCTGCCTGTCGGGCAAACTGCCAAATCACCACCTAGGGAGGAACCTTGCCGCCTTCCCTCTTCCCCCATCCCACCCCAAGAAAGGGTTCTTGGAGCCGTCAGGACGCTGAGCATCCTGGCCCTAATATGTCCCTAATATGGGTGTGCCTCGTTGAGGACCCCGCAACATGGCGGTTTTCCTCTCGGTTTCCCTCAAAACCAACCAAAGGGTTCCCGGAAAACAACAAAAACCGACTTCATTAGGCTTGCTCCAAGTGGGTCAATTCGAACCCCCTTCCCTACGGCTCCCCTCCAACCCGTGTTCCACTTGGGGGCCCTGGAAAGCAAGATCCCGTCCAGCTTGTCGATGACCACGCAGGTCTCCGTGAACCGCTCTTCCTGCCGACATGAGTTTCTTCCGCGCGAAAGAAAAACACAAAAAACAAAACAACGCTGCTCACGCAGTGGGCTGTTTGGTTTTGGGGGGTTTGAGGTTCGCGGGTACACGTCTGGGCCCCCCAAACCATCCCTGTTAGGTGAAGAGCCAACACAGTTTTGACAAAAACACTTCTCGTGCTTTCCTTGTGGGGATGTGTTTTTGTTTTTTCCCGAATTGTAGCCCTCTTTGGGTTAGCTTTGAAGGAACCAATAGAACGCCAAGATAAAACCCACGCCCATGTTTGTTGTTCTTCCATCCTCCTAGGGAGTGGGTGGGGGAGGGGGGTCAACTGGGCAATTTCAGCTCTGCGCTACCAACCCCGTCCCCCCCCCTCCCCCCCTTGTGGGTGGAACGATGCCATAAGCTCGACATGCCACCAGTAGCCCTCCGCCCTGCCCCCTCTCCTGACAAGCTACAACTAATTGCACATAGATCAACCCCTCCCCCGAAATGCATTTGCTGGGGGACGGTGTCGTTCCCCCCAAAGATTGCTACCCAAGCTGATATGAGTTGCTAGCTTACGACGTGCGTCGTTTATGTCGCTGAATTGCTTGGCCTTTCGCAGTCCGGCGCTGGCGGATTTCTGACAGTTCTGATCCACCTCTCTTTGAAACCGCCCTTGGGAAAGGTTTATCCGATAGCCGCGGTCTAGCGCACCCTCCAAACCCCCAAACGAATCCCGACCGCGCCAGATCCCTGAAAACCCATTTGGAGGGCACCAAACCCTGCAACCCTGCAGGCATCTTCACACATTCTTCACAGATGGTGAGGTCCGCAAGAAAGGCCCGATTTAGGAATGAGTTGCGCCAGGCAAAGAGTCGACAGAAAACTTGCTTCCTGGCTTGGTTCAGAAAAAGTGCAGTCCTGTTGCACTATGGCCAAATACTTGGATTCTGCAAACAGGTAACTTTCAGCTGGCTAAAAGTTGCAAGACTTCGGGACAGTAACTAACGGGAGACTTCTTCCCCGGCTGACCCGAACCCGCTTTTCGCAACCCATACATAGTAGACAGGGGTTCAAAGAAACAGCTTGTCTGCGGGACTGGCTGGGTGGGTGCTAGTACCTCTAGCCAGCTATGGCTGTCTCACCACCATAGCCCTGAAAGGCGCATGGATGGGGTCGATTGAATGCGCGAAAAGGAGGGCAATGCTACAGTGGCGCATTCCTCACTTCCTGAGTGGATAGACCAAAGAAAGTCCAATGTTTGGTTGCCAGCGGTTTGCCCAACAAGTGTCAAGTCCAGGAACTCGGGAAATGATTCTCAATGGGCATGAGATTTGTCAAACACAGTCCACACAACAAGGCAAATCCTGGCTGCATGTTTTGCACGGTCAGCCTGTGTGGGTACTGGAAAGGCGTGACCGGGAGTTTGGACATCCTTTCAAATGTTTCGCCATTTCCATACCCCCAGACCTGTGGATTCCAAAAGGTCTGAACTTTGGCAAGCACAAAAGTCTGGCCTCAATTGGATTCCATTCCAGGTCAAAAAGGACACCTGAATCTTGAGATCTCTGAGCTCAAGTCGAACCGAAAAACCTAAAAATCGGAAGCCCTGGCAACTTGAGCCGATCCCCGCTTTTTCGCCCCCAACCGACCAACACGACCGCCGCTTGGGCGACGAAGAAACCGAACCCCCCGGCCGGAACGCCCGCGTTGCGCAGCACTGCGCCCAGCACTTTCCGGGAGTTCACCTTCAGGCCCACGTCCTCCGAGCAACAAACATCCGAAAGAGCGAAGAGCACGACGGGCGGAGAGCTCGCCAAAGACTTGCTGGGTCTGTGTATGTTTGTGAGGGTACCTAGAGTCTCCATGACCCTGAAAAAATGGTTGGTCATGACCCAAAAGAAAGGGGTCATGACCCCATTCTTAAAGGGTCATGGAGACTCTAGTTGTTTTTCCCGGGTATCTGTGTTGGGGTTGGTGTCAGAGGTCCCGCTCAACTTCTCGGTGCTTTCCCTGCCGAAGCCATGCTCGTGTTGCGTCTTCTGGTGCCCGTCCTTGGAGGTGATGCCTACCTCGGCTGCCAGGACCCAACGCTAAGCAAGTGCTTCCCAGTGCTACTGAAGTAAGTAACCACTTCGTATCTTGTCACAGGGGTTGCTGGAATTATTTTTGAAAGTTCCAATTCACAGGTGCGCTTTATTGGACCTGCCATTTTCTGAAGGTGACAAGGGCAACTGAAAAATCCTTGTGTTAAATCATGGTTTCCCTTGGTCACGTACAATAGTGGGAAGACTCCAAGCCTGCCTTGGTTTCTAAAACGAGCCATGGCGTAACATAATGGACATGTTCAAGCGAAATGTCCAAGCAGACCGCCTATGGTTGGGCTTCGAAGGATCAAGCAATACACCTGAAAGCCACACCCGCATTTGAGGAACAACCAACCAAAACACAAAACAAACTTTTTGGAAAACTGGGCTAAAAGCGAACCTTGGCTACACCCGGAAGGGACTCCCTCGCCTTGTGCTTAGATCCGATCCGGAGGGTTCTGCCAACTGGCCGGATCAGAAATCACGGGGTTTTGGCGGTGAAACATGTTGAGACAAGGGCTTGGCGGCGCATTTCCCGGATATTTTCCGGGATTTCCCAAATTAGTTCAACCAAAAGGGAGTCTGAAGGGCACACATTTGGGATGTCCCCAATATGTTCAACCAAGAGGGAAAGGGCAAACCCTGGTTTGGTCCGTCTTGGCTTGCCCAGCTCCGTGTAGGCGTGCCGCAATTTTGGTTGATATCCTGCTAACAAATCATGCTTTCGTGGGATATGAGCACGAGCATGAACAACTGCTACAAGTTGTTGCTACAGTATGCGGTTGTTTTCTGCACAACAAGAAGTCTATCTTTTCGCTGAATAGCGAGGACGCATCTGTCACAAACCTCAGAGGATAAAGCAAGGTTGCCATTTTCCCCCCTCCCCAGGCTCGTTTATGAGAATCCCTGCGTCTGTTTGGGCACTCCCCCTTCTGTCCTTTGACACATCCAAAGGTAATTCAATCAACCTGAACCACTCCAACAAGGGTGGCAAGTGTATAATCATGTCAGCCCCGTGTCTGGTGACAACCCATACCAGAATTTCCGCAATCGAAAGCGACCACAAAGCAATAATCAACACAGTTGCTCCGAAATTCTGGGCACTAGTATTCTTGAACATAGAAACTGAAAGGGGACACTACTGCGCGTCCAAATTCGTGCTAAAAAACGGGACATCTTGACATCCTGCGTAACAGTGGGGAGTTGGCAAAAACTTGCACTGACTTCTCTGACTGACGTGAATGCGCTTGCGTCTCACGCAGGTTTGCTTGTGTAAGCTGTCGTGCACTGACTTTCGCCGCCGAGTGTAATTAGACCGTAGCAGTTGTCTACCCTTGATCTAAAGGAGCAAGCCAAGACTAGTTGTTTGATCAAGTCCAGAAAATAGCTTTTCTCTGCCACTCCGAGAGGAAACAACTATATACCCAAACAAAACAACAAGCAAACCGAAAAGGAAGCCAACAGGAAACCACCAGCAACACATGTTGGGTTTGACCGAGCTGGTTTGCTCAAAATCGGGCGGATCACTAATCCTAATCCGTAATCCTTCATGGGACACCACTACAAGGAAAACAACCACGGATCGCTGGACCAACATGGAGTACGTGAAACCTAAGGGAACGCTAAGGGAAACCTAAGTACATCCAAGTGCGACCGGTCGGGCTTAGCCTCAAGCAAAGCTTGTACTCGCAGTTGACCGAATGTGGGTCGGTGCTTTTTGGGGAAGATTCACGTTTGGCTAAAAGGGGCATCAAAAGGACCACCATCGTTTTGTTGGATCCCCTCTGCTGACACAATACTCTTTTGGAGGAAGGCTGCCAAGCAAAAACCTGTTCACTTAGGGAGTCCCAATTTGGGTTAAAGGGGGTCAATCAGTTTCGGATCCGTTTCCGTCAAGTCACCAGCTCGAAGAAGGAGCAAATTGCCGACAGCAGCTCCACCTTGGGGAATGGCCCAGAAATAGAGGGCGATCGCTGTGGGGGAGCTTGACGAAACACAGACGATGGGAAAAGCGAAGGTCAAAACGTCGGTTTTGGACCAAGCCATGGAAAATTCTGAAACATGACCAAGGAAACAACATGAAATTGGTTTTAACATAGGGGGATCCAGTAAAAATTGTATGGTTCCTTTTGGGAACCATCTAATGCAACCTAAAAATTTGGGAACCATCTAATGCAACCTAAAAATGGCAACCGCAGGCTTCGTCCTGATGGCCAAACCTGGATACCCCAGCTCCCCGCAACCAGCCATGTGAAATCCGGGTCGTGCGCAAGATGAAGCGGCTAGAATTGTTATCTGAGTTGTTGTGGGCAGTGGAGGCTTTACCTGAACTTGTTTGTGCTACAAATGTAGGCAATTTCTGGCTACTTTGTCATATTCAAGGAGGTTCATTCCCTTTCCATCACAGAACTCCAGTGGTCCAACTTGGTCCAATGCCGTGAATCTCAACGTGGCAAGCCCTCTTTTGGCAACGAAAACCACATCGTTGACCTTTCTGTGGTGACTGCCCACAGTTGTTGGTCTTCGCTTGGGGGTGTGATTGGTTGTCCCAAAGGGAACAAGTCATGAGCATCCTGAATCTCTATGGTATTTGACATCATTCTTGTTAGCTAGTTTCCCAGGTCTCACTTCCTGAGACATCCTCAATGTGGCATGTCTCGTGCCCAGAGGCATTGTCAACCCCCACGCACAACACAGGCGACCCCAAAAGAGTTGGATGATGAATTGTTGTTCCCTGAAGAGCGGCTATCAATTCTTGTGTATCACGGAAGGAGGAACCAACCCGACTTATTCCGAGAACCCTGCTGGTTCATTGTATGCGCGCTGGAACAGAACTGCTTATGCTTATTACTTGTTTCCTTCATGCTGGGCCAATTGCGCTGTCCCTCTGTGTTTTAATATTGTACCCCCAGGTCTTCTGCGCACTAAGGCTAGAGTATCCATGACTTGGGGGCGGGAGGGAAACGAAAGCCAGCGTCTGCGCAATGCTCATTCTTCAGGAGATGACAGGGGAGGAACAACGCCCAGGGCGCTCGACGCGGCAGAGCCAATCAGAGCGTATAAGTCTTAAGACCAGGGAACAGAATAGAGGAAAGAGCAGAGGGAAGGGCGGACGCAAACTATCACAGAGTTGTGGGATTCGCTGGTCCCATTAGATACTTGCTGAAGCAAGAGGGACTCCGGCTAGCAAGCTAGCTTTCGTGATATATCGAAGAGAACCCCAACCGAAACAAACTAAAAAGGCAGAACCCTCTAACCCAACCGAGTGCGGGAACCGCCCTGCCTCTGCGTGGACGGTTGTCACACCCACGATGTCCATGTTCCACCTGGCAAGCTGATACTACACTACTGGCCCCGAATTTCTTGGACAGCAGTTAGCGCGCAAAAACCAAGCATATACATGTATATCACAGCATCGTGGGAATCACTGGTCGCATTGGGAAATTGCTCCCATTCAAAACCGGACTATCCCAAGTACAATACAACCTTCCCCCCAACAAATCGCAGACTCCCTAAGGATTAAGGGGCCCAACTTAGCTGGATCCCGACCCACGTCTGTTCGCTCGTTTTTGCACCCCGGTGAGCTCGCAACAAACACATGGGATCCTATCAGTGGGCTTGGGGTTCCCGGCGGTCCATTGAAATCCCGACCCCGACACAAAAAAATACGAGCCCTCCCCTCCACATACTATTTGACCACAGGTAAATGTCTTGGGAAGCACGCTTTGTGTGGTTACACCCCCCAGTTCTGTACATCTGCACTCCTTGCAATACTTCAATACCCTGAACTTGACCTTCAACATGGGTTACATCCCCTGTTCCCGCAAAGCATGCCGGGCGGGCTGGTAGTGTTCCCGCTTCCTTCCGCGCTGGCACGTTTCGAAGCGCCTGGGACGTGCCAGCCACAAGTGAAAATGCGCACCTGATTGAAAACAAATCATTGAATCAAATCAAAACAAATAATAATTCTAAGAAAAAACAAGGCTTTAAAAAAGCAAAACACCTGTTTAGAGATAGATAAACACATTGCTCATCCCTCTCAACACCACCACACGAACCTTTTTATTTTCTTGTGAAAAGCCGGAAAGAACAAAACACACAAAAACAAAAACAATGATTTCCGCTCTGCACGTGGAGATGTGGCTTTACTGAGGGTATCCTTGCTGTGGATGGTTTAAATCAACACCCAAGTGCAAACTGCTGCATGTGGGGGGGTCCCCCTTCTTTGAAACAGGATTTAGCAACACAGGATGTGGCCATCCATTCTGCTGGGGACAATCCAGCCCCCTGAGCAAACTTGCGGTCTTTGCCCCCCCCCCCCCCCATCATTTCCACAATGGGAACACATTTGGGATCACGTCCCTTTTTGTTCAAGGCACACCCTGATTCTCAACGGTGGTAAAGACAAAAAAAACTAGCAGGTAAAACTTCAATGGCTTTACCTACCAAGGCGTGGCACTCTTGGCAGAGAACGAGCCGGGGAACATCTGCATTCAATCTGCATCACGGTGCAACCCATAGTGGCCAGGGCAGTACACAGGGGCACCCCGAAATTCTAGGGGTTGATTCCCCGTTCTTTTCAACCATCGTTCTTTTCAAAAACCGGCAGTTTTTTTCCCCAGGGTTTTGGAGGGGGGTTTTGGAAAGATTCGGATGGGGTTCAGAATGGACATGGAAGGTTCCCCCTAGAGACATGTGCGGTCCTGTGTCACTTTAGACCTGTGAGGTTTATTTTTTCTCTTTGCCACCACACACACACAGCCCTCCATTTGGAGTCCCAAACTCAGGTGAGTCGGAGCTTGGGCCGAACCCAAACCTGAGCGGTGAAGCCAACCCACACTTGCTTTGCTCACTTCCTGAGTGGATTGGCCAAAAACCTCCGAGCTTCTTATTTACCACTAAGACGGTCTTCCCCAACACTTTCAAGTTCAGGAACTCAGGAAGTGAGTTTAGTTGGATGACCTTGAAGAACCGGGTTTCCCTGTTAACTACATCCTTTTCTGGTCAGTAGTTTATATGATAATTGCGGCAAAAGTGGGCATTTGGAGATCAGGGGACCTGTGTGCTTGTACCTTCCATGGGTGTTTCCACCCAGTGAGAAACGTGACCCATGCTGACTTGCAGTTGATTCCCCTCCCACCTGCACCGCCCAAAAAGTAGGTCAGTTCTTCTCTACTTCATAGCGGCTCTCCCGGTTTTCTTTCGGTTTCGCGCCACGAACTCTCACCCCAACCCCCAAAGTCTTCGCCATGCAGCCAGCATTGCGGAATGGAGAACCACTTCAGCGGCAGCACTGCAGACATCTCTCCTTGGAGCGGGGGTTCTATCCATCTGAACTTTCAACATGGTGGTTTCCTTTTGGTCTGTTGGAAAAGGGAACGCTTTGAGTTTCCAGACCCCCAAGTGGCCATGGACAACAGGAAACCTCTCCAAAAAAGCACAGGAAGCAAACAAAAGATGGCACCATGGGGCCAAGCTGTGGCTTTCTTTGAGGAGGCACCGCGCTGAGTCACGCCCGCAGTGCTTGGACCCCGCAATGAGCTTTGTCCCCTCGAATCCCCGTGGCAAAACCCAGCGAATTTGGAAACCCGACATCAAGCCACCCCTTTGGAGAACGGAAAGAGCCACGAGGCAGACCCCTGGCAACCAAACAACATGTGCCTTAAGCAGGGGACCCACCCAAAAAACAGTGTTCCCTTTTGGTTTCTCTTTACAGAAACCCCCAAAAAGATACCCACAGTTGAAGTCAGACTCATATTGTACCCGTCTCCAAGGGGCCAAACTGAAACGACAAGTCAGGCCGGCCAGCAACTGGTCCCTGTGCAGGAAGTTCAACATGAAGGGACAAATGGCTATGTGGTCTGAATAGCGATCCAACTTTAGGGGCATGTTCAAGTATGGTTTTGGAGGCATGGAGGTTGCATAGCTCTAATTGTAGACTGTATGTGTGGTACTTAAGCATCCATACCTGCAAAAAACATGCCTGAATATGCCCTTGAAACTGGGGCTGCTGGTGTCTGCCATGGAACATGACATGCACATTGTAAACAAGGTACATCATCCAGATCAATAAGTTGATTTGGTCCTGCTTGCGTCATGATTCATCGATGGGAAGCAACTCACTGCAGTTCGGAACTTGACGTATGTCCAACAGCGGAAACTTCGGAGGGCAACCACCAACACACCATTTTCCGGGAGTTGGTCGGCATAGATTCCCTGAACAACATGCTGAGAAACCAAGTCCTTTCGGAATCCAAGATAGAAGAATCGGTTGGATTGCTTTCAAACAGCCAAGCCTCCCAACAAGCACCGCGAAGTCTGACCCCTTTCTCCGAATATGATTCGATGGTTTATCAGGACTTGTCCGTCCAGCTAGTTGTCATGTAGGTACTAATACCCCCCCCCCTTTCGTGCGAGCATCTTACATGTCGGGAAGAGGCTTGTGGGGTTTCGGCCAAAAGGGATGTTTTTTGGGGCTGATTCCATGTTTAAACGGGAATCCAACCCCACCAAAGAAAAGGGGATGTATTTGGCACAGTGGATTCCAGGATTCCAGTTTCCCTTGTAGGTAACCCTTCGCCACGTTCTCTTTTGGTTTTAAAGGGTGGTTCCCTTGGTTGCCTATGTACAGATACAGGTATATAAATGGATCCACATAAACATGAAGCAAGGGAACCAAACCCCGTTTTTGTCCATGTCTGCTGGTAAGGCTTTTAGCAGTGATCTGCCTAGGAGAGCACAAAGCATTCATGGCGGAGGGTGAAGCATGGTACGGGCGAACCTGTGTACGTTCGGGGGACAAAAAAAACTGCTTTCGCCGTCCATGGCAGCCGCGCAGCCGGGGAATTGAAAATCTACACCCCCGAGTTCTCCTCGGGGGATCGGTCACACGTGGATCAAAAGGTCGATGACTGCCCCGACAAAACGGCAAACGATACTCATGGTTGCTTTCTGCTAAGCCCTGCAGAGAAGAGACTACTTGTAGTGGTTTAATTCGGAAAGCCCATGAGTTGGCAACAAGTCAAAGTCCTAACATCCCTTGGCAAAATGCAAAGTGCCCATGTTCATTTGGGGCCCTTGGTCGGCTCTCAAGTTCAAGGGCCTCCGGGTCTGGATCTTGCGTTGGCTTCGCGCAAACCAAAGGCCCCAAATGGCACCAACGAAACCACAAAACCAGTGGTCTGCGGGGGTAGGTCTAGGACCTGGGCACCAATCAGGTCTCAAATCACGATCCTTCCACCCGTAGCGCGGATCTATGTGACAGACTCTACTTCATTTCGCTTAGCTCCTCCAGTGAGGTTAGAATCAGGGTACCAACTTTTTCCGCAGTCTATTTTAGGGAAACCCTCCGGGACCCAAAAAAGAAAGGGTGAACAAGGGGCACCACTTGCTGGGGGACCTATGAAGCTCCAGGCACCAACGAGCCGCGGGGCCCCGGGCCGGTCTCCGCCCGCATCAGGCTCAAGACCTGAGGCGCTTCGAGTCAACTGCGCTCCAACCCGTCCATCGAGGCAAAAGGGCTTGGAAGATTTTCCGGGGGTTTCTCAGGAGGGGGTTGACATGGGTTGACCAAATTTCCATTTGGCGCCCCAAAATGAGCATGGGGAACTGTTACCATGTGGTGAACTCAGCTTCTCGGTGGTTTCCCCAATTCTTCACCCCAATCTGAAGGACCTTTGGATCAACCCCCCTTGCGCTTGAGGGGCCAGAAAGGGTTCAAAGCACTTTTTGGATATGCTTCGCGCCCCAAACGGTCAAACGAACTGCACCGGCTCCTGTCAACGGGGCGCCGCGCCATCCGCGCCAGGCTCGGAGTCATCTCAGGCCTCGAGCTGGGTAAATGAAAAGCGACTGGGCAAAATGCTCCCAGCGCAACCAAATACCCAATGAAAAACACCATGGATTGAGCTTTCAATAGGTAAGCAGAGGGAGTCACTCCCAAAATTTCAATCTAAAAAACGATTGCCTAGATCCCCAGTTGCCTTTATTTTCCAGCTACTTTGACCAAATTATGAACTACTGGATAAAGTGGCTGGAAAAAAGTGGCTACTGGGGGCTGGTGATTGAGCTTTCCACTCCCCGTCTCCACTCCCAGAGGTTGATGTTTTTCCCTCGGAAACCCCAGAGGTCTCCTGGACTGTGGGCGCGGAGGCTTGGTGCGTAGGCAATGAGACATTGAATGACCCGGAACTAAACCATCCAACTGGTGGATTCCTTTAAGGACCCCTGGGTTCATTCCCACATTCCCTATCGCACCAGCGAGTTCTGTGGGCAGTTGATTTTCATGCTGCGCTCTTTTTTCAGGGTTGAAAGAAGGAAAGGCCTCGCAGGTCTCAGGGCTTGTGCGCATGGACCCGCGGATAGCTGCTGCGATTTGGATCGTACTCCGGCCACCCTGGGCGGGCCAGGTTGAGAACCCAACTCCGGCGTAGGTTTACTGAGGTCGAAGGGGTAAGGTTCCTTCCCAGCACCTGGGTTTCAGCCCTTGGGTAATTTTGGACGCAAAATGGACACTCCTGTGAACAGAAAAACGTCAGCACATAAGCTTCGGGGAAAGTTCTCCAAGGCCCTATCGGAGATATGTCTTGATCCTTTAGGAGCACGGGTCAGCTGATCAGACAAATGCATATCATAGATACCAGGGCATGGTTGTGGAAAACCCTTGTGATGCCAAAGTGGAGCTCCCATCCCAATTACTACTTTATCATCGGGGGTTTCCTTGGTATCGCATTGGCCCTAAACCAGGCAACAGCATCCTGGTGCCCAGCCTAAGCGTCACCGCGTTGCCATCCTTGTCAGCAAAGTTGTACCTTGGGCGTTGTTTTTGTCCAATTTAATGGATTTCAGCTGACCCCTAATCGGTGCTTGATTGGTGGTGTGGGGATTTCACCGCCCTTTTGTGGAGGGTAAATGGAAACCAAACCCTAACCTCCAAACCCTCGGGCTCCAAACCAGTTAGAGGGAAGTTGAGGATTGGTGTGACAAAGTCCAATTTGTTCAGTCGTGGATGTTATGGACCGGGGCATCTAACCGAGGTGATCCCTTCCCGTTCGTTTATGGAAGGTTTAGGTTTTCTTGCATGCATTGGAGGCCAAGTGTTTCCAAGCTGACAAACTTGAGAACACATATCGGGCATCCCTAGGTTGATGCGGACCTTGCTGTGTAAAACCCATGGGCGTGTCTGGGAACGGTATGCCTTGTTGAGGGCCGAAATGCAGGCATACATTGTGCTCAATTCAACCAAAAAAACAGGACTCAGACCAGGGTTCCTTTGAAACGTTTGTGAAACTCAGCCATCGCTATGGGGTCAATCCGGTTTTGACAGGTGCCGGACAAGAAACGTGGCAAATCAGGTTCCCATTCTTCTCTATTTGCTTCACGAAAAGAAAAGCAGTCCTGCGCTTCGTCAAAACGAAAAGCCCCAATCCTCAGCTTTGGCTAACGAACCTTTCCACCATTACCAATCATTTCCCCATAGGAAGGGGAAGCTTATAGGGAAGCATCCCGTTTTTGCAAGCAAGAACTCGGCTCAAGAGCCCCTATCCAGCTTGCGTGATTCACGCCAACACTGCGCCCAAGTGCATGTGAGTTGGGCATCCGTGAGCATCGCGCGCCTTGCGTCTTGAGTCCAGATGTGTTTCAATCACATGCTGGATTGAAACATTAAACAAGAGTCCTGACAATCTTGACTTTTGCGCCTGAAGCATTTTGTCCCCGAAAGGATGTGATGCAGGCCTGCTGGGCTGAGAATCTTGATTCTAAAGCGTTCTGCGCAAACACGCGCGCAGAGAGATGCCAACACGGGAGGGGTCTGGGGTTCGAGGGGGCACCCGTATGTGTATTCGACGCGCGCGCGCGTGCTTGAGGCCGCTCGTGGGGCAGTAAGTCACGGAGGACTCCCTCCGATCTAAGCTCAGAAAAAGGAAAACGCGCGAGCGGCATCCCAAAATGCCTTTTCAGCAGCATAGCTGCCGGTGGCAAGCCGCGCCACGAGACCAGGAAAAAACACACACACTGGAAGCAAACAGCTGTCTGAGCTGAATCTGAGACCGCGCTCAAAGTACACCCGTCGAGGCTGATCGTTGCATGAGGCGGCTCGTGCTTAGAGCCCTGTTGCATGACTGACACCTAGGCTTGGCCTGTCTGTTTTGTATTGCGGTTTAGTCGCACCCGATGCCTTGATCACCCATGAAAAAAACTCTTGGATATTGACGGTGGCCCTAGCCTGGCATGAAGGACACACTGCTACAAGTTGCCCGCGGGACTTGATGCAAAAGCTCAAGCGTGTCAAGTGTGTTGGTATCGCTTTCGGGTGGTTGAAAGCCTAACTAAGCTTGGCCTTCCTCTCAGCTCTCGGCCGCGCTGTAACCCTGCGAGCAAACGGGCTCTATTGGTATTTTGGGGCGGTCTGCCCAGAAGCAATGGGCTAGCGAGGGCAATCTCTGAGTACATGCGTTGGAACAAGCAAGGCAGTCTCCCAGCAAGGGCCCAACCCAAACAAAAGGCTCATTTTCAAGGTCGCTGTCTTCATTTTCTGGGCGCTCAACTCATCCTCGTGTGGAAACACAAAAAGAACGCAAACACAACCTGATGGTTTTTTGAGGGCGGGCCCCCCCGCCCCTTCACCCCAACAGGGCCCATTAGCACCCAATATCGTTTTTGAACATGTACTGTTTTTCCACAAGCGCACCTGTTCAAGACAGGGCTCCCTGCCACTTAAGCAAGCATTTTGGCCTTCTCTGCAGCACAATCGCAAATTCGATTGATTTGGTGGGAGCTGCCCTTCAATGGCCCCCCAGTGCGGTTCATGACTAGCATCATTGATAGCGAGACCCCCGCAAAAAAGGCACACAAAAGTACCTTGACCACCCCAGCACTGGAACTAAAACGGCAACCGACAAGTACGACTAACCATGCCGGTCCGGGGTGCATCTGATCCACAATCTCCTCACCTGCCTTGCGCTTGAAGAGCTCCTTCCGCCGTTTGCCCGGGATGCATGTGGAAGGACCAGCAGGACAAACGAAGAAACCATAGAACAAGAAGCCTAAGCCCGCCCAGCCCACTCTCACACACGCCCCTCCAGCCCCAGATCCACATGCAAGGGAATGCAACTGGGAAAACCCACCGGGATGTCTTTAGTAGGGCTTCTAATTGGCTTGTTGCGCGCAGCTGCGCCTTGCTTTTTTGAACTATTCTTTTTTGGGTGTTCGGGTTTGTCACTGGCCCACTTGTTTTTTGTTGTGCGGCTGGATTTCTTTCAGGGCCTGTTACTGGTCTGCTTTGTCGGGCTGCTGCTTTCGAACAATTGGAATTTTTAGTAGGCGTCTCATTCGCTTGTTGTGTGCGGCTACCGTTTGTTGCGCTAGCTTTTTTTTCAGGGTCTATCACTGGCCTGCTGGGTCGGCCTGCTGCTTTTCGTGAAGTGGGATCTTGTTTGTGTGGGTTGTAATTTGCTTTTTGTGTGTGTAGCTGCCGGCTTTTTGCGCAGCTTGAATTTTTTCAGGGCTACTTGTCGGGCTGGTGACTTGCGTGCGGGAATTCCAAATTTGCTTGTTGTGTGTGTGCGCGCTTTTTGGGCTTTGCGCAGTTGGTTTTTTCAGGGTCTGCCACTGGCCTGCTTGGTCGTTCTGGTGCTTTTCGTCAAGTGGGATGTTTTCGCTGGGCTTCTGGTTTGTTCTGTGGCTGCCGCCCTTTTTTGCGCGACTTGATTTTTTTCAGGGACTGTCACTGGCCTTCTTGGTCGGGCTGCTGCTTTTCGTCAAGTGGTAGAGCCTCTAAGTTGCTTGTGTTTGGCGGACATGTCCTTGGGCTTTGTCCAAGTGCTCCGACCAAAGGTCAGCGCCTTTTCTTAAGCAGAAGAGTCTAACAACCAAGGAATCGGACACCATCGCCTCCATCGCGCCCTGGCAGCACATGATGGAGCAAGTGACAACCCCTGACGAGCTTGCACAACTACATGCCCACTTCAACGCTGCGAACGAGATCCCTGCCGGAATGCGTGCTGCAAATTTGAAATCATCCCAACACTGAGCGAGCCTTTCCAGGTCCATTTGCAGCCACGTGCTTCTGTTTACCTACACTTGCACCTACCTTCCATAGGCTGTGGACGTATATCGCTTTCTTAGGTTCTCAGCCTTGGCACAGAGAAAGCCAAGCGCTTAAGCCTCTTGGGGTGGCAACCGTGGAAAATGTATTCCATACATTTCCCTTCCCCCCCCACTGGGCATACATTATGAAAGGGGTCCCCCGTCACTCTTTTCCAGGTGAACTCTCCGCAAAGGCAGAAGTCATGTTCCCTCCGCAGACTCCCAATTGCATGGGTATCCTCGTGCTCTAGCACTGGGGCATCGTACTGTTGAAACCTCGGTAGCGGATACGCACACACACGCGCGAAAATCGCTCGAAACTTGGAAACACAAAGCTGTTCTTGGTAGGAAGTAGCCTGGCAACGCAAAGTGTGAACTTTAGAACAACACGGGTAAGTTGCGCTGGTTTGTCTTGCCCGGCTATCAACTTCGACCAGCTGGTAGGTGGTCACAAGGGCCATCCACATGTGTGTCAAAAACAATCCCTTCTTCTGGCCTGATTCTAGATATATCAGGATATATATATATATCATGTAGGGCGGGGGCAGGGGGGAGTGTTGGTTGCCCTCATTTTGGCGATCTTGGGGATGGGTTATGATGCGTTGGTCTGGACACTGACACCGCTTCGTGCTGACTTTGTTGATGGACGAAACCACCGCAAAACGCCGTTTTGCCCACTGCAAGAGTGAACTGCTGGCTTGCCTCCGTCAACTGCCAACAAGGCAAATGCACTGACCGCGCCGGCGGCTGCCAGGGTGCTGGTGGCAGTTCATGGACTCCATCTGCACATTTTATAGTTCAAAAACCAGAAGTAATAAACCAGGTAAGAGGCCTTCATGATGGCTGAGCTTGTCCTGGCCCGAGAGAAGCTCATGGCAATGTGCCCAGAGTTGATGATAAACTGTGCCGATGCCGGTAACAGCCCCCCCCCAACTTACCTGCTACACTTCTACCCAGGAAGGCCTCCCTAAGTCGCTTGTGGTCAATTCATCACACGTCGACAATTAGCAGGCAACGTTTGTGTACATCGAACATGGGCCCGGGACACCCTTTCTGTGGATACGGAAAGCAACCGAATTGAAGACCTGGTTGGAGGTCCCGAGTTTAGAGCCATTCAAAGCCTCAAGCCCACCAACGAAGCTTCCGCCCCAAGAGCTTGATTCAAAGGAGCATCAGCCCAAGGGGAGCTCATGCTTCGATGTAAAATTAGCTCAATATATTGTTTGGGGGGTACCCTTTGTTTATCTTGGTTATAAAGGGAAACTACAGGGTTTTGGGGGGTCTCCGAAAAAAGGCACGCCCCTATGTCCTTGGGCTCCCGGTTTTCCGACCATTCTTCTTGCGCAGCTCACGGACCCAACTGGCCATAACCCCCAGTTAGCCCCAGTGAACATCCCAATCCAACCACTAAAACAGGTTCTAGAATGGGTGGTGAATTCACCTATCCCAAATGGGATCCCATTGGCTAGGTCCTCCAGTAGAGAGGCTAGAATAAGGGTACCCATTCTTTTTCTGTCGTCTCTTTTAGTAGGGGCTTGCCCTCCCCCCAAAAAGAAACGGTAAAAGGGCACGATCCTGGGGGACCTAGTTGGTTTTGAACCATGGCCAACTTCTTGCCCGGCAAATCTCATTGCCTGGGGGTCCCTGCCCATATAATCGCGCAGTCTCCTTGAACTTGCCTCAGGGATCAACCCAAAAACATCCCAAAGCGGTCAACAAGGCCCCATGCACTTTCAGCCCCCCCTTTTTCTGCGGGGACAAGTGTCCAAAACAAAGATGCTCAGATTTGTTGTGTCATATTTCGTCTGACATGTTTTAGTGGAGACCCCATTTGCAAGAGTTTATATAGCCCGGAAAAAAATACACCCGCCTTGGCCCCAAACAGCAAAAAACTTCATGTAAGGTGCGAAATTGAGTAGCTTATGTGAGCAACACATAGTTACAATCAGTCCACGTGTGTCCCTGCAGGAAGTCCCCTTTTTTTGGGAAGAGGACACATCGAGTCCATCCATCTCCTTGACGCCGGGTAAAAGCATCGATGTTGTTCATCGACTTCGAGGAGAAAATTCCATGTCAATGCCATGTTCGAGAGTGAAAGCCCCGGGGATTCGGGGTGAATCAACCTAACACCTGGCATTAATCAAAGGAAGTTTCGACGGAACTTTTCGTAGTACGGACACTCAATGCACTTTTCCATCACCGCAGCATTTGGTGGCCGTCTCGCTACTCTGCTGAAACTTGCGCATCAGTCTCAGCAGCTTGCGGCCGAGACTGGACACATGCCACTTCTGGTTGCTATCTTCTTCTCGAGCTCGGCTAAAGGTCTTGCCACAAGCAAAGCAAGAGAGCACTTGCATAATAAACTTGCAGACTGCGCCTTGGTAGCGTTACGGCCGGGACATCCTCGCCTAGCAATGCAGACACACGCCGCGCCAAATTGGCAAGCGTCAGCAAAGGTGCCCGTTTGGCGCGCACCTCTGTCACCCGGCACAGCTCGGGCCTTCATCTCTGTCGTGTCCAGCGCGCCGCATGCTCCCAAGATGGCCAACGCATGGCTTTGCTCCATGTGCCCAACGCCGCTCCATTCTGGAACGAGCTTGGCTTTGAACGTCAGCTCCAGCCCTGCTCCATCTCGGACATGTGAGAACTTTGCCCCAACTTACCAACGCTGGCTGCACAGTGGGCCACCAGCTTGGCCGGGTTCATCTTGGAGTTGGTGCTTATGGTTCGCAGATTGGTGTTCACATGTGTGGTGAACGACCGGCGGCCGTCATCTCAGCTCCAGCAGCACTGTAATCAACTGGCCGGTCTCTTTGCAAGTTGTCAAGGTCAGCAAAGTAGGTTGCCAGGAGCTCCTATGCATCAACCAAGTTTTCGAGGAGAGCTCGACAAGTGCAGGGACGATGCGAATAACTCTTACGAGAGAATGGTTTGGTTGGGAGCCCGACTTGCCCAGGCTGTACTTCCAGGACAATTCTTTCTGGAAACCGGTCAGAAAACACCTTGGAGCTTGGACCCCCCCCCTTACGATGCAACAAGCCTCAGAGAATGGCACCTTACGACATCCCGCCATGAAACCCTTGAGCCCTCGCACTTGCAAGCCCTGGTACTTTCGGACACGTGCGTCCATATTGCGGAATATGTGGAAACAAGGCTGAGAAATCTGTCTTCAACCCTTCTGTCAGGAGGCAACGAGATATGTCAAAGCGCGACCTTGCCATCACGCAGGTGTGAAATGCTCACAGGTGAGGAAAACGCGTCGCAGAACCAGCTAGCGAAGCGAAAGACTGGATATCATGTTGGCCGGGCCACATGGCTATCCAACTGAGAAGGTGCTAAATGCTGGCAACAAGATGGGAGGAAAGGTTTACAACAGCACTGCCAACAAGAAAGGGTGCTCGAACTGCAGTGATGCTACCAAGAGCAGACTAGAAGATGGGTGGCCCGAAAGCATGAGCAGCGCGCGGCGCCAAGGAATCCTAGCAAGTTCTCTGCGCAAGTTCCTCTGAGCAAGTTGTTGGCGCGAGTTCCTTGGAGCAAGTTCTCCAGGCAAGTTCTTGGCACAAATTATCTGATCAAGTTCTCTCAGCAACTTTTTCTGAACAAGTTGCGCGCAGCGACTGCCGCAACACTCTGGAACTTCCTAGTGCAACTCACTACTGCAACTTGCTAGCGCCATTTGCTGGTGCTACTTGCTAGTGCCACTGGCTAGCGCTACTGGCTCATGCATCTCGCTAGCGCTATCTTGCTCGTGCTACTGGCTTGCGCCATTTTGCTAGTGGCATTTTGCCAGTGCAACTCGCTACTGCTACTTGCTAACGCAACTTGCTTGCGCAACTTGCTGGTGTCATCCGCTGGAGGTCTTTCCTGCAGCGCCGCTTCATACGATTTTGGCTAAGATGGTGGCTGACCCCCGCACAAGCTCTCTGGTTGCCTCGCTGGTTAAATGCTTTCTGGAGCCGCGCCCCTTCTCCATTCCAAGTCGGTTACGGCCACTTGGCTGGGCTCTGCTATTGCACCACAAGGATGCAAACCAGTCAGCTAAAGCCTCTTTGGCTGGGCTCTGCTGATGCGCCACAAGGGTGCAAACCAGTCAGCTACGGCTTGTTTCAGGCGGGTTTCGCTCAAGGCTTGGATTTGGGTCGGTTTGTAGTCGCAGTGGTTTGGGCTTTAGGGCAGGCTTGGTTTAGGGCTGGTCTAGGGCTGGTTTAGGGTCAGTTTTAGGGTCGCAGCAGGGCCGCCTTGGGTGGTTCAGGGCTGGCTTGGTTGGGCTGGTTTGGGTTTAGGGTTGGTGTGGGGCTCGGGCTGGGTTGGTTCAGGGCTGGCTTAGGGCTTTAGAGCTGGTTTAGGGTTGAGGCTTGGCTTAGGCTCGGTTCAGGGTTGGCTTAGGCTTTGGCTGGTAGGGTGGTTTAGGATTCGCGGAGCAGGTTTAGGTTGGTGGCCGGTTGAAGGTTGGTTGAGGGTCGGCTTAGGGCAGTTTAGGACTGGAGCAGCATCACCTTTAAGAGCACCAGAGGAGCATCAGAGGGTGACTGGGCGAGCGCTTGACCTTTTGGCTGGGCTCTGCTCATGCGCCACAAGGATGCAAACCAGTCAGTTACGGCCACTTGGCTGGGCTCTGCTGATGCGCCACAAGCTTAACGGCCACTTGGCTGGGCTCTGCTATTGCACCACAAGGATGCAAACCAGTCAGCTAAGGCCACTTTGGCTGGGCTCTTGGCTGGGGTCTGCTCATGCGCCACAAGGATGCAAGCCAGTCAGTTACGGCCACTTGGCTGGGCTCTGCTGATGTGTTACAAGGATGCAAACCAGTCAGTTTCGGCCACTTGGCTGGGCCCTGCTGGTGCGCCACAAGGATGCAAACCAGTCAGCCTTGGTGGGCGGACGCAAGCCAGTCAGTTGCGGCCACTTGGCTGGGCTCTGCTGACGCGCTACAAGGCTGCAAACCAGTGAGTTAAGGCCACCCTGATGCGCCACAAGCATGCAAACCAGTCAGCTAAGGCCACGTGGCTGGGCTCTGCTGATGCGCCGCAAGGATGCAAACCAGTCAAGGCCACTTGGCTTTGCTGATGCGCCACAAGGCTGCAAATCAGTCAGCTAAGGCCGCTTGCTGATGAGCCGCAAGGCTGCAAACCAGTCAGTTACGGCCACTTGGCTGGGCTCTGCTGATGCGCCACAAGAATGCAAACCAGTCAGGTACGGCCGCTCTGTTCCGCCACAACGATGCAAACCTGGCTCTGCTGATGCGCCACAAGCATGCAAACCAGTCAGTTAAGGCCCCTTGGTGGGCTCTGCTGATGCGCCACAAGGATGCAAACCAGTCAAGGCCACTTGGCTGGGCTTTGCTGATGCGCCACAAGGCTGCAAATCAGACAGTTACGGCCACTTGCTGATGAGCCGCAATGATGCAAACCAGTCAGTTACGGCCACTTGGCTGGGCTCTGCTGATGCGCCACAAGGATGCAAACCAGTCACGTGTCTGGGCTCTGCTGATGCGCCACAAGGATGCAAACCAGTCAGGTAAGACTACTTGACTGGGCTCTACTGGTGCGCCACAAGGATGCAAACCAGTCAGATGCGCCACAACGATGCAAACCTGGCTCTGCTGATGCGCCACAAGGATGCAAACCAGTCAGGTAAGACTACTTGACTGGGCTCTGCTGGTGCGCCACAAGGATGCAAACCAGTCAGATGCGCCACAACGATGCAAACCTGGCTCTGCTGATGCGCCCCTTGGTGGGCTCTGCTGATGCGCCACAAGGATGCAAACCAGTCAAGGCCACTTGGCTGGGCTTTGCTGATGCGCCACAAGGCTGCAAATCAGACAGTTACGGCCACTTGCTGATGAGCCGCAATGATGCAAACCAGTCAGTTACGGCCACTTGGCTGGGCTCTGCTGATGCGCCACAAGGATGCAAACCAGTCACTTGGCTGGGCTCTGCTGATGCGCCACAAGGACGCAAACCAGTCAGGTAAGACTACTTGACTGGGCTCTGCTGGTGCGCCACAAGGATGCAAACCAGTCAGATGCGCCACAACGATGCAAACCTGGCTCTGCTGATGCGCCACAAGGATGCAAACCAGTCAGTTAAGGCCACTTGGCTGGGCTCTGCTCGTGCGCCACAAGGAAAAAGCAGCTCGGTATCAGACGTATTTGTCTATCGAAACCAGTCTACATATTTAAGGCTCGACAGGGCTCTGCTGATGCGCAACAAGGATGCAAACCTGCACTTGACCAAGAAGTGCGGCACTGGCTTCCAAAAAGCAATCAGCCGGATCTGGCTCCAACGATGGTGCACAAGAATGTTTCTAGCTTGATGCTTCTCAATTGCACTTGCGAGCTGCTGCCACAGGGGCCCGAACGCCGGTTTCTGGATGCCAAGCAAGCCAGGTCAGCCTCAAAACTGGGTAAGAAGAAACAGGTTCAGTTGGTTTTGCCCGAGATCTTCATTTTTCCTGTTGAGGGCTGTAAGCAGGAAAACAGCCAGCAAGGAAGGTCAGCCCCAAAACTCGCGGGACCCTGTTGAGGGCTGTAAGCATTAAACAAACAGCCAACCGCAGAGACTGGGAGACACAGGGAGACAAGTGGGAGACACGACCCCGGAGCCGGCGTCACAGCATCCGACCGCAGAGACTGGGAGACACAGGGAGACAAGCGGGAGACACCACCCCGGAGCCTGGCATCTGAGAGACAAGCAGGAGAAACGACCCCGCTGCCAGCGCCACGACATCTGGCGTCTGACCGCAGAGACTGGGACACAGGGAGACAAGCGGGAGGCGCGACGTCAGCGTCCTGGCATCTGACCGCAGAGACTGGGAGACACAGGCAACGCGATCCCGGAGCCGGCGTCGAGAGTGGGAGACACCGGAAACAAGCGGGAGCAGCATCTGGCATCTGACCGCAGAGACTGGGAGACACAGGGAGGCAAGCCGGAGAGACCACCCCGGAGCCAGTGTCTGGCGTCTGACCGCAGAGACTGAGATAGGGAGACAAGCGGGAGACACGACCCGGAGCCGTCACAGCATCTGGCATCTGACTGCAGAGACTGGGAGACACAGGGAGACAAGCGAAGCGGGAGACACGACCCCGGAGCCGGCGTCACAGCATCTGGCATCTGACCGCAGAGACTGGGAGACACAGGGAGACAAGCCGGCGTCACAGCATCTGGCATCTGACCTGAGAGACTGGGAGACAGGAAGACAAGCGGAAAACAGGACCCCGGAATGGGCGTCACACTTTCCCATTCTCTATACCTCAAGTTAGAACCCCAATGCTTCGTTGTTTGGGGGGAAAAAAACAGAGAAAAACAACTGTAGTAGATCCACCAACTTCATTGGTCAAGGCGTTTGGGCGCTGCTCAGGACATGTGGATCCAGGATCGATCAACTCCTTCGAGGCGCCACCCTGATCCGGGGTCGACACTATGCGCCCTGTGCCTCGCCGGAGGAAAATTCGGAAGCCAAGGGACACATCATCTTCCATTTGCTTATAAGCCCCCCTGGACAAAAATACAAAAGAACAGTCCAGTAGTGCTAGATTCCCTGTAAAACCAAAGGGGTTGAAAATAAGGCATATTCTTAGTCAAATGGAAGCCAAGGGAGGCTTTATCATTTGTTTCTTCTGCTCCTGAGCTCCCTGACCCATAGGATCACGTGGCTACGTGTCGTCTGGAACAAATGTTCGGCCGAGGCGCTGAAGAGGAAGTTCTGAAGCCTGCGATTGCGACAGCCCTCACAGGAACAAGACAGCCGAATCGAATCACCTCAGCGAGTTTTTTTTGTTTCAAGGCATGTTCAACCGGTTTTTGACCAAACAGTGTTTAAAGAACTGATGTTGTTGAGCTTAAGATGAGCTGGAAGCGAGGTAGGGGGCGGGGGAATTCGCATTGGGCCAAAGATGCAGAGAATGACCCTGGCCTCAGGCCTCAGGAAGCTTGCACCCCCACCCTACGCCAAAAATCATTCAACTGCTTCACCGGTGTCAATTGGTGGTTAAAACACCAAGCACGGTGAATTCCCAAAATTCAAGCCAGCATGGCTTGACAAAAGACATGCCATATGTTGTGCGAGTTCACTTGCACTAGTTGGGGCATCGGATGTATGTCCAATGAGTGGCATGTTCAGCGGCGTGGAGTCCATAAGGAAATGCAAACGGATTCTGTTGCTGATTGTTTTTGTCGCAGCTGCCCAGCGACACTGGTAGAAACATCAGGCCGATCTCGGGGCGAACCATTCTGAATCGAAAACCCGCCAAGCAGAAAGTCGATTTGAAGGCTGCCGCTAAAAGACTGGGGACACACACCTTCATTGCCTGCAAAGTTGCAACCCCCGTGTGAGCTTGGGATACTTAGACTAGGCTGTTGATCTGTTGGCTTCACCCCAAGGGAAAATTAAAACACCCCGTGGTGGCTATTACCCCTGTGCAAAACAGGCTTCATTTGTGGAAAAGTCACATGATCCCAACAAAATAGTTTAAAGATCCAACCAAATAGCCGCCCAGCCTTCCGGAATCACAAACCAACCTGCCAGCACGCCTGGTCTCCCTTCTTTGCTGGCGCTGCAGCAATTCAGCGAACAAAAGCAACATGCCTTATATGCCTTTTGAAGGCAGTCAGCACTGCCTTTTGATCCCCATTTCCTGTTGGAGGTAAAAGCAAGACTCCCCAAAACGGGATTTCTACTGCCGGGGGGGGCCGGGCAGTCCCATGGCCAGAGGTCGACATGCTCGGTTGATCGAACGCACACGTGTAGACAAGTGCTTCTCTCGTGTTTCGGGGGGTAGGGTGGGCTAGCTTTGGGTTAGTTTAGGGTTGGTGGGTTGACTTAGGGTAAAAGGGTTAAGTGTAGGTATTAGGGTGAGGCTCTAGTGCTCCTCTAGTGCTCCGGGGGTCAGGTTAGTGTTGTTTTTGCTTTTCCCTGTAAAGACCACCCTCAACTCAACTTGGCGAGGTACAGTTTCAACCATCCAACATTGAACACATGCGCAGCTTCCAGAAATCCCACAAACCCATAGACATGGCCCAACCCAAAACCGCGCAAACCGCCAGGAGATGGCCGAAAACGAATATCCTGGCAATGTTGCACGTTGCTCTTGGGGTACCTGACAAAGGCGAACATTTGCTGAAGGTGAAGACGTCTCCCCGATCGGTGCCTCATATCTGCTGGGAAGAAGTCCTTAGCAAAGGAGAAGCTCTCAGCCCGCATTTTGACAACTTGCAGCTGCAAAAAACCAAGGCCACCACCCGTTTGCAACTCAAAAAATGCCAATGATCCATCTCACCGAATTTTGCCCCCTCATGATTGAGTATCGAGCAAATCTTGCAACGTAATACAAACGTGTCAAACGAGGCTCTAGTGGTTTGGTGAATCTGGACTTGTGTGGGCCAAGTGTTGCAGCATTGCAACATAATCGATCCAAACCCCAGTTGAGTGGGTCTTCTAATCACGGGACCCCCCCACACGGTGGTGCTCATTTTGGTTCCCAACTAAAATGCAACCAAAAGGGCCTTTCCCTGGTTCATGGCTGGTTGATTTGCAAAACACATCAAAAGGTCCGTCTGGGAAAAGGGGAGAAATCCAACCAAGAGGCCTTAAGATGACGCCCAAACTGATCAAAGCAACACATGAATATGTTCTTTCTAAGGTGGGTTCTACTATCGACCTAAAAACGAAAGCCCTGTGACCAAAAAAACGAAAACATGAAAGCCCTATACCCCGCAATATTTTATGAGAGGCAAAAAGATCTGGGAAATTGGGGGTAGGCAATTTGGTCATCCCTTCAAAGCTCAAGCGTCCCAAGCCAAGTCTCTGTTGTTGCCTGACTTGTGGGGCAGTCGCCCCTGCCAAAGAGTCTTGCACGGACCTCCTCTGGAGATTCGATGCTGGTCTTACATGTGCCAAAACGCCGTTATGTGGCCATGGTCATGTTCCCTTAAAAGGAACCCGTGTCATAGTTGTGTACATTAAGTAAAGGGATCAATGATCCTCCCTGATTCGCAAGTAAAAGGGTGTTTGACCATGGTGGGCTCAAGGTTTGGGGAGGTGGGTCTTTGGGTGGGATTCTAGGACCCTTTGCCATACCTATACCTGAGTTGTCACACATTGAAATCTGGCAATCAAGAATCAATCGGGCGGCACCTATTTCTGGCACCGTTCGAAACTGTCTCTTCAGCTTTGCGCTCCCCCTTGGCAATGCATTTTCCATGCGCATTCTTGAAATGAGCGCCCAAAACCCATGGACTTTTGGCTCTACCAACATAATAGTCATAGTTCGTGCTGATTTGCCCAGGCCATGAATGTCTCTATTGGAAAGCTAGGCAAAGCGTCCAAGCCTTTGAGTACTGTTGGTGGGCTAGGGGTTTCGGAAATCCCAACTCGATCCATCCAACCCAGGAGACTGCAGACCCGCATCCCGCAAATTCAAACCAAGGCGCCCGTGTGCCACTGGGCGGTTCCAAGTTGATCTGCGGCCCTTTGGCTGCTACCTTGGCCGCTGCCTTGATCGCCTGCCGCTCGGATTGGCATCGCGGCAGGAAGCGGGGGGCGGGAATGCAACCAATTCCAAGTGAAACCAATGGAATTCCAGTTACCCCTTCCCTCAATCCCATTTTCAACGGGGGGATGTACATACCCCTTCTACCTGGCCCGAGCGCGTGCTGTTCATACCATCGCCAGGCAACGCTGAAATCGTATGCCTGGTGTTGCGTGCCAAAATCCGTAGTCTCTAAAAAGCGAGTCATGCCCTGGTTTGCGCAATGCGGGTGCAGCTCGCCATGCCAAACTGAGGGCAACTTGCTGCCGGAAAAGGAAGGGAAAATGCAGGGAACCTCAAAAGGGCAACAAGAGAAGTCAAAGTCCGGCAATGGGTGCTGAAAGAAATTAGTAGCTTGGGGGGTGCTTCAATCAAAATCCACCTGGGCCTGCGATTCCTGTGCCCGAAAACCACGGGGCTCGGGCTTCCACACACACTTCCATCCCCGCGGGCTCGGTTCGTCCGCAGGTTTGTTTACCCCATCCAAACGGTCACATCACTTCCTTGAGTCCTTCTCACACCGAGATGGACTTGATCCAAATTGGCTGACGGGTTCTGGACCTAAGCCAAGACAAAGAAAAGTAAGGGTTAAAAGGGAAACGGCGGTAAACAAACAGCCAAATGTTAAAAGGGCAAGGTAAGTCTGGCAAGTGCGTGTGTGTGTGTGTGAGAAAGGGGCATGCAGTCATAAATATACAGGATACACGGGCTATTAGAAGCAAACCGTTTCCATTGGACAGTCTTGAAGCTGAGTGAGTACCCCAAATCAAATGGAGCACTGGCAATGTTCCGGAAACCTAATGGTTTGACCCCCAGGAGTGCCACCCACAAAGCCTCTCCTCCCCGATCAACATCTCAGCGGATTGGCCAAATCAATTGAGCTTGTTTACCAAACATCACCATGGTGACCCCAAGAAGGCAAACAGCAGAAAAACTACAAGTGCGCGAGAGTCTCCCAAGAACAAAGGTCTCAGCAATGGCCATGTGCTTTTTGACGTGCAATGCCAAGAGCCGTCCAATGAATTTGGGACCCCAAAAAGCAAGGCGAACCCTATCGCGTGCCTCATTTTTGTGGGTACTCGCTTCAGGTTGGTTTATGAAAAACAAACCGCGCACTGCCAAGTTTCTCGAAGTTGACACATACCCGCAAGATTTTCCCCCCAAGAGGGCAGGCTTGATGTTTGTGGGAAATTGGGTGGGACCCCCCCCTCATCCTCCCCAAACTGGTAGACTATCAGCATGCTTGCTCAGCGGCTCATATGAGTCATAATCAAAACCTGGCACTAAAATGGTCTACCCAGAACCATGTAAAGAATTAACAAGGCGGCTGCACCCATTTATGGTTGGGATTGTCGTGAACTAGTCTTCATCTACCCGGGTGTTGATTTATGCTCGAGGTACTTTGACCCCTTTCCACCCAAACACAATCCGCGGGTACCAACTCCTGACCCTAGACACAAAATGCCAAGGGACCTTTTTCCCAGACTGGAAACAGCTAAGCACTAGCTCGGCCCAACGGACCTGGATATACAAGCTTACCCTTAGGCCGTGACTAAACATGGACCAAGGGAAAACCAAAAGGTCACAAAGGTCGGCTTTGACAAGCGTGCGGATGCTAGGTACCAACGTGGAACCAGTGGGAAGCGGGGGTGTTCGAAGGACCCCGCTGAGTCGACCCGGGACGGGTCACGCGAGACGGTCACGACTCGCCTTCTTATCTTCCTTCTTCTTGCCATTCTCCTCGCAGGCAGATTGAGGTCCAATGCACTCATGGCCATGCTGGACCCGCTTCCTGCAGGTTCTCAGGGTCGTTTAAGGGCTTGGGGAATATGCTTAAGGATCCCCAAAAGGGAAACCACCAGTTCGGTTCAGTTTGGGGTCATTCCCTCACCTGAAAACCAGCAAGTAACTTGAGACCTGGTTTTCCATGGTTCCAGCTTGGGCAATGAACTAAGGCTTCATACTTTAATATTCCGACGTCATTCAGCCTTCCTTTGCGCGGGCAGAATCTGCCTTTGGTTGCCAAGCTCGGTCAAGCATAGAGTACGGGATATCGGTTGACCGAATCTCACATGGGCTTGCATGGAAGCCCGGGAAAAGGCTCGAATCCCTCAACAAGTGAGGTCTGTTAAGACCCTGGGTTGGGGAGCCCCAAGTACTCTCGCAGCATCGCTGAACCCCAATGCATAGAGTCGCTGGCATGTCGAGCACCACTCTCATTGCGGCCAGCCCCCGGCCACCATCGATTCCGTGTCTCTCGCACTCCGTGCTGACACCATCGACATGGCCCCTCGCGAAGCGGAACCCTGAAAATCATGCCTCTTCAAATGGGTGTTCTTGGATTTTCGACATTTTCGGACAAGAAAACCCTAGGAATTCTGGATGGACCATTTGGTCTAAGTAAACCATACTACATACGTTTGCCGACTGCGTGCGCTTGCGACACGATGAGACAACATGGGGGTGCCTCAATTGCATATCCGGGTACTTGGTGGTTGGAAAAAGCTTAGGTCTGGCACATCTGACAAGAACAAATTCTACACTTCTAGGGGTCAAACATACAAAGTATCCAACGAGCTAGTCTAAAACACCTTGCCGGATATACAGGGACCCAACACAACGCGGCAAAGAAAAGACAGGCCCGCACGTGCTGCCAATACGGTAGTCTTCTAAATGACATCGTAGTCAGTGCAAAGGCGGAATGCGGCGCGACATGGTGCCTGTCATGGCAGTCATTCACAAGCACTCGCGACATCATGGACCAAGCCTCACAGGTAAAAGGCTGTGGAAGCCAAACATGCATCTGCCCTCAAAGTTCCGACTGCTTGTAGGATCCTCACACATGTTTGCTTTTCAGGACATTGGAGGACCACACGGCCTGCATTGGATGGGTCACCCTTAAGGTGAGCGAATTACTACACTTCCCCAAAAGGCCATGGACAACATGGGTTGTGGCTCTTGGTGTGTATGGTTGTATATTGGACTAACAATGGTGTCGGCTCCTCATGTGAGCTCCTTGTGTAGGTCATGATCATGAGTCTCTTGACATGATCCCGTATGTATGGTTGTCTAAGCTCCGCGCTAACCCCAAGTCTAGGCGCCTAGTTAAGGCAAGAACCCATGTTCTGTTGCCAAAGAAGGTACTTGAGGATCCCTCTTCTATTGCCCCCAAAAGGGGCGTAGACCAGAAAGAAAACAAATAACACCTATCCACCCCATCTTAGTCATACTCAAAACCAATTCATTTTGTCTACCTAGAGTCTCCATGACCCGAAAAAAATTGGGTCATTACCCAAAAGAAAGGGGTCATGACTCCATTTTTAAAGGGTCATGGAGACTCTAGGTACTCAAAGGAAATCCCAGCAAACTGGAAGGCCACTTTTTCCCCCCTCTCCCATCGCCCAAATCTCCTGCGCCATGGCGGGAGTTTCCGGCGTGGCCGACGGTTTTCGTCCCGCCTGGTCGACCGGGGCGACAAGGACTCAAGTGTTTGTTTGGTATCTGGGTGTGGGTGGTTTTGGGTACCTGGAACCCCAAGTAGCCACGTTTTTCCGGCCACTTTACCCACTAGTAGCCCATAATTTGGTCAACATAGCTGGAAAGTAAAGGCAACTGGGGATCCAGGTACGGTCTTTTTTTTGGTGGTTCAGGGAAAAAACCACCTTTTGTTTGACACGTGCAGCATCTGAAGGGGTGATCAGGACATTCCGTGAGGCACATGGTTGGAAACCATGGCCACCCACAGAAAGGCGACTTGCAACCTGTGAGTTGTAACCCTGGCTACCAACCTCGGTTGCGAAATCTGCTAAGCCCTGCTAAAAGTGACTGACTTTTAGCGGTTTAGTGAAAAACCCATTAGTTGGCAAAAGTTAAAGTCCTAATAGCCAAGCAAAATGCACCAAAGCAACTACTTAAGTCCCCTGCCTCTTTCAGGAGGCACTTTGACCCATGTTCACCCCTCGCAGAGTCTCAGACCGAGCGGATTTCCATAGCAAAGGGCATCTCGTTTGCGGCGGTTGATTTTCAATTGGAGCTGTGAAAGATTCGCTGCGAGGGGAGGTGGGCCCTGAACCACATAGGTGCAGGGGTACTGGGGCCCTCTATGTGTCTCTTCAGAGTTCCGGGGCAACTTGCAGCACCTAACAATAGAGCCAAACAAGCAAAACCAAAGGCACACTTTCAGGAAAATACGAGAAGTATCTGGGAAAAGTACTTCAGTCCGGCAACTAGAAATAGAGGAGTTGACCCTCAGGGGTAAGCTCGTTCCAGCCGGCGAGCTAGTGATTTGCGCAAAACACAGTGAACCTCATTTTGCAAAGCGCTGAATCTGTACAACTTAGAAGCAATTGCGCCACCTCGTGAAGCTTTGGCTGGAGCGTACTAGCAGGTTCTGCTTAGAAGTTCAACTTAGGAAAGTGGGTTTTGTGTTCAAGTGTTTGGAGCAAGAGTTCATCGATGCGAGAGTTTTGGAATTTTAGTTCGGCTTTGCTGCTTTAAGGAAAGGCAGTTTTGGGGGCCAAGAGGTTGTCATTTAGGGACCAGGCGTTGGTTTTGGGACCAGCGAAACTATCGTTGCGTGGATGTGTCGAAGGAGGTTGTTCTCAGGTCCAATGTTGACGTCTTCAGGAAACCCAGCGCCCCGGACCCGGCCTTGCTCCCCCGGCTGATCACAGCTGAGCCAGCAAAAGCGACGGCAGAACTCTGGCGCTTCGGGCCAGGTCGGTGAAATCCGGCCGCCCTTGGTTTTCGGAGGAGGGTCCAAAACAAAATCAACAAGGGGGGTGCCCTTTTCCAGGTCGGCTACCTTTCTTCTCCCACCCCGCCATGGAATCATTCAGAGCATTTTGATGGCGCCCAGAGGAATGGCCGCCCTGGTGCCCTTTGCTTCATGCCGTTGGGGCAACGCTTGCAATGGTCTCTGCGTTTCCATGCGCGGACACGAGCTTGAAACAATGTCACCCATGGACCCTCTTTGACGGCACATGAGTTGGACTCCCCGAATAGTACGCTTTGAGTATGGTCGATGTTGGTATCTTTCATGGCGAAAAGCAAGGTCCAAACAAGAAGCCCAGAAACCCGCGCCATGCGTCGCCCCGCATAAATTTCCATACGCACGAAAGGAACATGTAGGGAACATTGCGCCCCTTTATTGAGGTCTGGTGCCCCGCTCTAGACTCTGAGCCAGGAGAACGGTGGTTCACCAGTCAATTCTTCTGGGATCCCGAAATCAAGGTGCCTGCATGAGTGACGTCTCACACCCTTCGGGAGGTCGACATGCTTCGCCCAAGGGTGGAAGTCAAAGATCACAAATGCAAAAAAGTCAACCGCAAAATTCCAAGCGGACATGGTCAAGAGCTTTTATACTTATGCCTCTTTGCTGCTGGGATTGGTGAACTTGCCAGGTGTAACCAGTACCCCTGTCAGAAAATTACTGGAAACCCTCTTGTTTTTCTTGCCTTCTTTCGTGGGAAACGGGAAACCACGCCGCCTGGAATCTACTGAACAACACATATTTGCGGAAAACAACACTTTCTGTGATACCAGTAGGGGCCACTGACTACTTTATCCCTTTGAAGCCTCATGTTCCACCATCATCATAACTCCCTACATGTTCAATTTAAAAAAAAAAAAAACAAAAAAAAAAAAAAAAAAAACATCACGCTAAGAAAGCTCAGCTCAAAAGTGCTGCAAAGCACATGAGGGTTGATCAGCATTCCTGGCCCCCACATGATGGGCAACTTCCCCACGGGGAAAGCCGCAAAACCTCGGATGCTCAACTCGCGAACCGGGGCCCACAGAGTCGCTTTTTCGGAGAGAGTGCGGCTCACAGGAAGCCAGCGCTACGGCGGCGATCCTACGAGAGTGGGAAAAAACACCCAAAATGGGATCAAGGGAGGAACCAAAGGGTTGGTGGTCGGCGATCGAGCGAGAGAACGAAGAAGAAGGTGATCACCTTTTGCGGCCCTTAAACATGGGATCACGGGAGAAACCACATATGCAGCTTGTTTTGGTTCTATCATGGCCTTGCAGTGGGTCAAAGTTGTAACCCCAAAATGGCTTGCCCTGCGGAATGTTTCAACGCGGACTAAAAGCGGCGGTCCATATCCTGGTGGGTACCAAAACAACAAATAGGAAGGGGACCCTTTGCGCAACGCAAGGTAAGGATTGAGGATTACCTTTGAACATCACCTTCACACTTTTTGTTGACCACTAAACCGGTCTTCCCAAAAAGTTTAAAGCACAGGAACTCAGGGAGCGAGCCTTTTCCCTTCCGAAGCCAGTTCTTGTCAAAAACGGGAAACAAAAGGTCAGATCCGGTCGACTCGCTGTGAGCAATTGAGTAAAGAATTCTACTGAGCAGCCTTTGGCTCTATGTATGATCAAGACAAGTTCACGTGCTACAAACCATATTGAACCAGCAGCGGTCTAACCCAAAATCATGAAACTCGAAGGGCACACAAAAAACCTTCAGCCACTTTGCTCAGTGTGACTTCAGCATGACTTGCTTCTCGGGGAATCAGAGAATGACTCCTGTGGATGGACGATATCCATTTCGCACCACCGAAGAACCCTGGAATGATTTGATGCCCCTGTAAATACCAACACACGTTCGGGTTTCAACCATGGTTTCAAAGTGGGGCGAACGGATTTCCCCCTCCACAGTAGGGTGCCACCAGTCGTACGTTAGCCAACCAAGTCAGCTCCCCTGGTTTGAAATTTCAAAGTGCGGGGTTTCGTCCATCCATACCACCCGCAGACTCAATCCCAGACGGGCCCCTATACTTCGGGAAGTGAATCAGAGGACTCCACACGTGTCCAGCATCCAAAGCAAACATCGATCAATTCCGGGTTGAGCGACCCTGGTAACCTGGTAGACCAACTTGACCCTTTCTGGGCTTTTGGGGACATGCTCCCAAACCAAAACGGGGGCCTTCTAAGGGCTCCGGAATCGCCGGACTGGATGACCTTGATGGAGGTGCCTCTACGAGGGTAAAGGCCCCTCTGATTGGTCGGATTCCCGAATATTGCACCCAAAAACACCCCCCTCCCTATGCATAAAGCGGGGGTTGATATGGTTTGAGGGTGGTTGGGGGCTAAACGGGCTCATGTCACCTCCGCGTTCTTGGGTTCCACAGACAGCCTCAAACAGGAAAACCCTCAAAACCACCCTGTGGGTTCCGAGCGTGGCCCTCGCAGGTTGATGTGGGGTCACCGGCAATTAAGTGCATCTCGCTGCGTCGCTTAGTGACTCGATACTCGATGCACAAAGTTCGGGCTTGGAGCGAGTGCCATGCTCTAGGGTTTTCACCACCGAACCAACTTGGAGTATATGCCCTACCCTTTCTATAGGTCCATATAGTGGTTGTTCCAAGTGGCTTGGTAGTGGAACCTCCTTTTACCGCGCCTGCGTGCAAGTCAAGTATGTGTGGCGAGGAATTACTGGCATGCTCCAGGAGGAGTGTACACGCCCTGAACACCCTGAAAATGATCCCGGGGCAGAATTATTTATCTCGTACCACCATGACTATGTTATACCTTCGTGTGTTCCTTGGGGTGAAAAACGAATTTTGTCACCCAGGTTGATGGCTTCTTCCCAGAATTATGGCGCAACAATCTCCAAAACGTTGATCAAGGGACAAGGACCCTATGACTCAGTGGGAAACATGCAGGGACCCCCGCTCCATACATGCTTTTCCTTTTGGCACGTGGACAATTTTGCGGAGACTTCTCGCAACGCAACGGGTTACCCAAAGCGTGCGATTGCGCAACTGAGGTGCGGATGAAGGACATGGCAAACGATCGACCTGTTTTCCCGAAGCCGGCCTCCTTTCGCTCTGGCAGGGCCTAAGCCGCGACATGCCATGGAATCAGGTCCAACTGTCCCGAGCCAGACCCCACTTGAAGGGCTAAAACGCAGAAAGCCGGGAATTGGGCGGGAAGCCAAATCCAACCTTCTAGGTGTTTCTAGAGTCTCCATGACCCTTTGAAAATGGGGTCATGACCCTTTTCTTTTGAGTAATGACCCAATCTTTTAAGGGTCATGGAGACTCTAGGTTGATCTTTTTGGAACGGACCCCCGAAATATCCAAAAGGTTGAAAGGTCAGCTCCGGGCAACTCCCCCAAATTGACCGGGTACTCAACATGTTCCCCTTTCTTGGACCCAATGATACATATTCAGTGTAAGAACCCAGGAGCCTTGCGGATCCATTGAGCGTAGGTAACCAAGGATAATTACCACGCTTGAGCTGGCGCCAAAAGGAACATAGCTGGCAAGCTGCTAGCTGGGATCCACTGAGGCGATCTTTGTCAATCCTTGGCATGTGGTTTTTTGCCAATCTTTAGGCTAAAACGAACCCCCGGCACTGAGCCCAGCTGAATCAGCGGGCTTGCTTTGATCCGCGCCGCCCAGGCCCAAATGAGGACCCCGGAAGGTACAAAGTGACTGGTTCAAAGGGAACAAGGACAAAACGGCAAGTGAGCCACAATCAAAACCCGGGTAGATGAAGGTTAGGGGCAGTCCTAGCCAGAAATAGTTGCGGCCGCCTTTGTAATTCTTTACATGGTTCTGGGTAGACCATTTTGATACCGGGTTTTGATTATGACTCAAGTGAAGTCTGATTCCGCTTGCCTGTTGCAAACAAGGACCCCTGGTGGACTTGCCAAGGTTTCTCTGTTGGTGCACTTGCAATCATGGATGTGGGGAGATTACATGTGCTGTCATAATTCCCAAAGTGGGCCACTCCCATGACCACTTGATCACTTTAAAGGGTGCTGCTTTGACATCACAGAAACTGGCAACCTACCCCCCCCCCCCATTTTCCACAACTATGGTGAGATGGCTCTTGTCTTCAACCATCATCCTGATCTCGATTGTGGCTCAGCAATAATATGTTGTTGCCATAAGCAGGAAAGTATACAACATGACCAACACACAATGGAATACCTCTGGCCGAATTGCGGCATTGGCAGTGGCCAATGATACCTCTTTGCCAGCAGCGCAGATAATTCAATTCTTGGGCAAGCCCTGACAGTCAAAAGGAACACTGCCAAGAGCACCGAACAACAACCTGAACCAAACATCTGGGTAAAATCCAACACACACACATATTATATATATACACGTATGGGTTCTATATATATATATATAATATGTATATGTTCCACAGCGTGACATAGGTGGCAGGCAGAAGTGTGCCTGACACACAAAACACTACGTAATTGCCACTTACTTGATTTGTGCAGGGGATCGGCTGCAGGCAAAGACACAAGCGTGGCATTGGACATTTGTTGGGATTCCCTTCAACACGGGCCATGACGAGGGTCTTTTTGACAGCTTGTTTGAGAGCCTTGAGAGACCTAGTTTGACCACTTGGGTGTGAATTTCAAATGGGAAGCCTCTGGTGAACATCAAACATTCACACCGAGGAGTTCTGTCCTTCCGCATTCCAATTCAGCCGATTTCTGAGTTCTGATCGGAGGGTTCTGATCGCAGCTTTTTCTGGGTGACACTCCTAAATGTCGCTGACTGGCAACTGGCAACCGTTTCTCTGGGTAGAAAAAAGGGAAACCCGAAAATATCAGATCCAAAAGAGCGACTGAACATACCACCAGTCACCATGGTATACATTGTTCCCCTTCTTCCAAGGAAAACAGTGGCAAACATGTGAATACATATATATATATACACCCACGTGGATAATATGTGTATATATATAGATATTCGTACACACATGTCGAGGTTCTCAACTGGAGAGTCTGGAGGAGCCTATTCATGCGGTTCAGGGCTCGTTCCAGTCGCAGCAAAGTCACCCTAAAGGATGGTTCGGTTGACATTGCCAAGATGTTTTCAAAGCGCAACAACCTCTGCTTCTCATCAGACAACACCCGGTCAGCTCTGCTTTTTATGTTCGCGCATTTCAAGCTCCAGTGCTGACGTCTCTTTGCTGGCATCGGTCGATTGACATCCATGGAAGCGCCTGAAGGCTTCCGAGAACCGCGCTCACAGACTCGACGCAGATCGCGCGGGCTGCGTGCCAAGCGGCTTTGATGTTCGTGCCGAGCGGGTTGCCACGCCAAACCAGGCGCCTTTTCGGCACATCCGGCTGACAAAATGAGCATGAATATTCCCTGGGGCCCTATGGTGTCAGTTTCCATTGGGATTTGTGTCCATTTGGCTGTGGGTCAAAATCAAACCAGGGGACCGCAAATTCCAGTCCATGTTTCGACCCACACCCATTTGGGCATACCACTGAGATCAGTCTCCAGCACTTTGCGGCTTGGTGTTTTAAGGCCATTGGAGAGCCATTGGAGGGCAATACTCGTAGGACATGCGCCCAAGTGAGCCGCACATCCATAGGGAGCCACATGAAACCCTGATGAGCAGGACCTGAGTACTGAACTCCGTGGTTCGTTCAGCCGCGAGCTACAAGTTTAGCTTTGAGATATGTCAAATTCCTGCAAATCCTGAGCTACACGTCTAAGGAAATGGCGGGAGCCGCTGTGAACGTCTCACAAGAGAGTGGCCAAGACGAATTCGTGGTGCACAGCCAGTCCGGCTCAAGAATCCGAGCACTCTGAATTCAAACGAGCTGATGCTGAGCTTGGGATTTGGTTTGAAGTTCGAAAGGAACAGTCAGGCCCAAAAGTGAAACTAAAAAGGTGACAAAGGGAGAGCAAGTAGTATTAAGCGATAAATCCATGTGTTTAGGTAATACAAGCAGGTTGTCCAGCATTGATTCCCAGATCTGACTATGAAAAAGGGTGGGAAATCCAAGTTTTGTTCGGTGGAAACAACGGCAATACTACGTATCACAATGGTGAACCAATACTAAACCAAGACCAACTCGTGCTAAGCCTATTGTCCCAAAGGCCTGCAAAACCAATCGAGGCCAACTCCTTGAACTAAAACAGCCACCCAAACGAGTACGAAGGAATGCTAAAGCAATGCTAAACCAATTGTAAAGAGCACTGGGCCAGCTCAAAGGAATACTAATTCAATTCCACGACAGTACTAAGCAGAACTTCCTTGGAGGCTACCGGAACTCTCACTTTTAGGTTTCCTCTGTCCCCGCTCCCAATTTGTTTAGGGGGGCCTATCACTACCCAATAATCAATAGGGTTGCTCCAAAGTCGTGTGCACAAAGGGAGCAAAATGTTGGTCCCTGGTCAAGGCAGACTGAAGGAAACCACATGTACTTTCGAGCGCTTTGGCCATCATTTACTGGCCAAAGCAGCATCCCTGCCAAACCAAGCAAGTGAGAAAGAGTGCGCTCCAAATGGTGGAAAGTATCAAGGTCGCATTGGGCCGGCACGTGGTAATCATCCATCTGGCCACAATGCTGGAATTTCGCTGGAAAAGACCGATGCTTGGAAAACGGTTTTCTTTCTTTTTCTGACATAATTGACATCAGCTGCGGTTGTCGCCTTCTAAATGGCGCACTTTCTTCGAGGGGCTGACGCCCCGAAGGAGGAAGACACTTGGACTGCAGAGCTTCGGCCAATGGCTGTGTACTTGGCATTGTTTGGCAAAAAATATGTGGCAGTTTCGCAGCGGCCGACCGTATTTCCGATTATTTGCTTGCGCAGTATTTGCAGCTATCCTGCATTGTTTAACCTTAATTGGCATTATTGAACCTTATGCATCAATGCATGACTTTTGTGAGGGGACCAGAACCAATGAAATTATTGAATTGCCTTTGCGGTGTTTCAGTCCTTCAACCGCTACAGGTCCCCTTCTTTAGTTTGCATTTGGTGGTGCGGTTTGGAGGGTAAGGGGTAGGTGGTAACCATCTACCGTCCACAAACAAATGACGCCAAAAGACAATGACATTCAAAAAGCCGAGGGTCCTAGGGTCGTCAAAAAGAAACACCAAGACTCACGTCCATTCTTTGTCGTGGAACATTTGTATCTAAGATGGGTTCCAGTAGAAAATCCGGGTGTATACCCTTCACATAGTTGTTGTACAGTGGTTGCCTAGCCCATGTTTCCCTCGGGCTAGTGGTTTGGGGGTAGTGGGCATCTTTTTAGATTGGGTAGACAAATTCATTTCGCACCTGCAGATAGATGCCAACTCCTGCACCTGCATCCACAGTACATCTCCAAAATGGCCGTCGCAAAAGGTAGGAAGTCCACACACTCGGGAAGTGACTCTATGACAGCGGCAAACCGATACTCCCCTAAGTAAAGCAAAAAACAAAGTATCATTGAAGATGCCCATGAACTGTCCCTGCCCAAGGCAATCCACTGTATATTCCACTTAATATCACAGACATAGCCCGAGCCAAGCATGCATTCACCTAAAGGACACATGTGGGTTGTCCCCCTGCTTGCGGGGAACTCGGTTTGTACCCTTCCCCACAGCAACTGTAGACTAATCATACGTAGTCAGCGGCCTCACATCTCGTCGAATATTGGTTCAGAGTCATAGCAAGGGGGAGCCAGGAAAGCCATGACCCTGAATGGTCATTTATTAATTTTATGGAATCCCTAAAAGAGGTAGGCACAAGAAAGGTGGGTAGTTGAGGCCTTAGAGAATCCCCCTTCCTTGGACCACCCGTAACAGTTGCTGACGGTTGCTGAGTTGCAAGGCCTCCCCTTGATGCGGCTCCAAATCAGCCTATGACACACACACACACACACCCGCTGGTTGAAAAGCCAGCTTTTCTTTCCGAAGAATCCAATCAAAGTGCAGAATAGGTTTGCTCTAGTCAGGTCCCTTTGCCAGGGATCCTTCCAGAAACTAAGACAGACTTTGGACTCCGTGCTTCTTAGGCAAGCCTCGAATAAAACTCCCCACTACCTTCAGGAGCGGGGTGGGTCCCCAGTTCCATTTATCTAGTCTTCCCATAAAAGGGAAAATGGAACCACAAATGTAATTCCAGGGTCACCCCCCTCCAGCATGGGAACAAAAGGACCTTCACCCCTTCAGGTCTGCCAAATGTTGAGCAACCTTGGAGAACTGAAAAACTGGCAAGGAAGCTAGAATGAACGCATCATATATCGCTGAGAAGCAGGCAACTTCGGAGAATGTGATAGCTTGCGATTCTTGTGTTTGTGTTTCAATCCACATCTTGAAGGATCAATTGATCCGGAATTGGCGGGACATACCGGGCAATGTACAAAAGCGGGACAACTGGACTTGGCCGGAGACTCCACGTATGTTCACCGCGACCTGTGTTGATTGAATCTGGGTGAGATAAACCACAATTCACCCAGAAAAAAAACCCTGCGCTGTCTTCTTTGCTGGTATGAAGGAAGCCCAAACGGGCAACAAAAAAGGTGAGTTAAGTCTACAAAGAAAATAAGGAATCCTTATGAAGGGGCCCTTCTTTCATTGTGAGCTATCCGCCCGTTCTCGACATGTTTGAGCTGCGATCACTCGACAGCAATGCAGTCTCAGCGTCCCCTATGAATCCGGACGGAACAAGAGGGCCCGAAAGGCACGAGAAACTTTTGTCTTGAGGCCTCCTCTCATCTCTCGCATCCTTTTCCTGGGTTCCCTGGCGCTTCTTTTTTTGCCGCGGCTTCGCGTTTGGAGAATTGACACATTGGACTAAGCATCCAAATGTTCGTTTCCAAACTCAGGTTTTCATTTGGATGTGGTGTGGGTCAAAAATAGGTACCCAAAACGGAACCCCAGCAAATGGAAACAAACACCAAAACCTGCGGCCCATTTCCTGGATGGAATTTTGACCCACTCATTTGAAGTTGTGAAAGGACAACTCACAGGGGCGAATGTATTCCAAAGGACCCTATTCGAGTTTTGAGTCCTTCTGAAGTTTAGCCTTAATTGGTGCTCTGCGTTGCTTGGCTGTCATGGCTATCCCATTTGGTTTTCAAACGTTTCCAGAACGAGCAGGGGACCAACCCAAATCGCAAAGCAGCTCTTGAGCAAATATTGCAGGCCCCGCCCAAACTGTGGTGTCCATGTCTGGTGGAACTAGCTTCGTGCTTTAAATGACCAACCTGAGGCCAAGGCAATGTCCTGTATACCCACTGGTCAAGATAAAAAGGACACACCTCTTTTGTTGGTTGTGGCATAATATGATGGTGGTTAAACAACCAATCAATACCAATCAGCTGCCTTGGCCACCAGTCGAGTGGAGTTGGACCAAAAGTCGCCAAACTGTGCGCAGATGGTGGTTGATGAGGAAACTCCACACACAAAAAAAAAAAAAAAAACGAAAACCAAACCAACCGCGGGGCAGCTGGGCACCGAAAGCCTGAACCTCCGTGCTTGCCGTGTCTCTGTCGCATTTCGGCACATGTTAGGTGCGTCGAGTTCAAACGCCCAGTGACCTTCGGGGAAAAAAACAGTACTCCTTGTTTGCTTGTTGGAGGAAAGCGCTTCCCCAGCAAAAACAGAGCGAGTGGACTGGGAGATTTACTCCTGTTCCAATCGGTACCTGTGGTGTTTTCTCGGGCCCTGAACTGCCTACATCTTCTAAGAATGGCTCTCTCCGCAACATGTCCACACTTCCAAACGATCTTATGAACCTCACCAGCAGCGTCTCGCAAAGGGAGATACGAGGCAGCCTCAAGGCAAAACCAAGAAATATCCCTCAGTTTCGCAGATCAGCCGATCATCCGCATAAGCACTGCAACTTTCGGCGTGCAGAGCTACAAAGGGCTGAGGGAGCAGGAGAGATCGCACAACATTTTGTTCAGGTTCGGTGGTCCCTTGCTAAAAGTTACACCTGCACTGGGATAGATCCCAAAACTCTCGAAATCCTGAAAAGCTCATTGCTTGCATACAAGTCTAAGGCACCGTATGGCTAACCGCCAGATTCAGGATCATCTGGCTAGCTGGATGTTGAAAAGAACAACGGCCTCGGGGAACGCAACAAAGGGATCATTGGTTCGAACGCGAAAACGAGATGAGCTCGCCCAGTACCAAAGGAAGATAAAGAAACTCGACCTTGGGCACTGCGCACTGGACGAGCAGTGGGGGCAGGGTCCAAAGTCAACCCCGAAATTCAGGTTTTCGGCATCCTTTGAGCTTGTGATGCTCTTTCCTTCAACTCGGGTCTTGTTACCTAGGTGGTACATTGGCTGACCCCTTTGCACCTCCTAGGGTACCGGCGCTCCCAAACTTGTGGTCTTCGATTTGTTTCCCATTAAAACAAGGTGAAACGGCCTCAAAAAGGTCAAGTCACGGCTCGTCTCCTGCTTCAGATCTGCGCGTCGGGACACACGGGCCCAGGAACATGCAGGAAACTTCGAATCCCGGGTGCCTTGGTTAGCTCCAGAAGGACCCGTTCCCTGCTTGCTTCGGAGCTGCACGGCCACATGGCCAGACAGTTTCGCTTTGCAATCGACCATCGCTCGATCGACCGGGCAAGGGCTTCTGTACCTGGAAAGGCAACTGACAACCCTTTTCTCCGGCGAGTCGCCTCAAAATGCAAGTTTTTGCGCTTCCCACTGCCCAAAAGTGTCTCAAGGAACTCGAGGGTAAGGGGTCACAGGAGCTCTTGATCTTAGCGCTGTGACCTGGTGATTGGCCGGAGAGGCCTGCAATTCCATTTGCTAGTTCCCACTCAAGGGAGCTTTGCGGTGAAAATCTCAACTCGGGATCACCCGGCCATTTCTCAAGGATGCCAACCCTTCCCCCCCGCCGCAAGGTACACGTTCCCTTTGGGTTTTGTCGCCCCTGAATTAATTCGGCGGTCTGAACTTTTGCTACCAGTAAAATGGTTTTCCCGAAACTTCATGGCACCCACCCAAAGCCCTTGTCTAAGGAAACAACAAATTATGTTCTACTCAGGTTGGTGACACTATGATGCACCTGCTGCTTTAAAGCGTCTCGCTGGTCCTCTCATGTTTGTTGGGAACAAGGTTTGCCATTCGGACTGACCGTTTAGCATATAATATGTTGGCTCCTGGCTTGAGCTGTTTCACAGCAAACAGCTAAACCAAACAAACCAACAACACAAACAGCCAAACAAACACAACAAACAAAACAATCAAACAAATAAACAAGCACGCAAGCCGAGAAGCAAGCAAGCAAGCAAGCAAGCAAGCAAGCAAGCAAGCAAGCAAGCAAGCAAGCAAGCAAGCACGCAAGCAAGCAAGCAAGCAAGCAAGCAAGCAAGCAAGCAAGCAAGCAAGCAAGCAAGCAAGCAAGCAAGCAAGCAAGCAGGCAACTAAAGCACGAACCAGCCAACCAACCCACCAACCAGCTCGCCAACCCAACCAACCGACCGACGAGCCAAAGACAGAAAGAAAGATGAATATGAAGACATAAATAAAGAAACAAAACTTCAAAAGAAAGAACGAAAGCAGCAAAAACAATAAATAAATAAATAAATAAAAAAGAAAGAAAGAAAGAACGAAATAAAGAAATAAATAAAGAAAGAAAGAAATAAAGATCGAACGAAACAAACAAAACAAAGACAATATGAAATAAACAAACAAACAAACAAGCAAGCAAACAAAGCAAGCCACAATACAACACAACATACAGCCAGCAAGCTAGTAAGCTTGTGCAAGGAACCAAACAGCTAGAGCAACTGACAGAACATGTTTCGTGACCTTTCCCTTCAGAAACTCAAATTGTCGAATTCCAAGTCCGTTGCCGCTCCAGCCTCTGCCGGCTCGCATGACTTCATGTTACAGGACCTTCGACTCGTCAAGTTGGCAACCCCAGAATGAATAAGCCCGTCAAATTGAGATATGAAATGGATCGCCCACTTTTGGAAGGGCTTTGAACGCGCACGGCACCCAAAAGAAACCGACACTTTCTTTGGGGTCCCCCATTTTGAGTACACGTCATATATTTGTTGCTCTGATGGACGTGCCACAAGAATTGGTTTGTCCCGGTTCTTGTGTAATTTGAGTGGCTTGTCACCAGGGGTTCTATGTGTCTGGAAATGAGACCCTCTCTAGTTCGCTTCTTTGCTCAATTTGAAGCAAGGCTCCATATTTCAACCTCAGGGACCTTGAGGAAAAATCGGCTTTTGGGAGTTTGACGTTTGTTCAGGGTATTGGGTGTGAGTTTTCAAGCAAAACTGCTTCTCATGCTTTTTGTCTACAGGCCCTAGAGAACTCCAGCCTCCAGTTGTCCTTCTTGCGAAGAACTCCTCATGAAACCCGAAGGGGCCCCTTGCAAGACATTGCTCTGGCAGCTTCAGGATTTGGACATGCTGTGGTTTAGAAGGAGAAACCGCGCCGTCTTTTGAAACGGTCCCTTTTTTCAGGTGCCATGCCTGTTCTCAGGAGGCGCTCGCCAACACTGGTAACATGGGCCTCTAAAGGTGGAAGCAATACTCTTCCATTCCGCCCGAAAGGGAACATGACTTACTGTTGGAAGTCCATGTTGAACCGCAAAGACAGTGGTTGGTCACCTCACTTCCGATTGAGTGGCTCCAGAGACTAGGGCTGGCTTAAGGGAAGCGACGAAAAGCCAAACAAACCGAGAGCCGCCAGGGTTGGATCTGGAATGATCTGGAATTTATTTTTAGGTCACAAATTCAAAGCTGAACGACTGCCCCACAAAAAACAAGCGGGGTACCGACCAACCGACCCACCGACCGACCGACTGAGCGACGACCGGGGACCTTGCCATGACATCATGACCCGCCCCGAACCTAGGAAATCAAGACTCTCGGCCCAATGACATTGTGACACAAAAGAAGTCTGAAGGCTGACACTTGTCAGGGTCATTACGCGCAGCCAAAAGGTCCCGTCCAGTTATGCTGCAACTGGTGTGACAGCATGTCGCGCATCCGCATCGACACGCTTCTTTGACGCGGAGTCACGCAGTTCTCCTAGTGACTGGTGGTGGATCCTGTCCTTTGGTCACTCCGAAAGTCTACAAATTCAAAAATCCCAAGAAGGACCCTCACGTCATTTGACCTGTAGCATAAAACAATCCTCAGCCAGCCACAGGAGCAACCTCCATGCCCAACGCATCGAAAGGGTTTCCTGCTGAGGGGTTGGTCTCAGGGTCGAGGGGGTTTGGGGCCAGAGATCTCCCCTTGGAACACATGTCTGACTCACTTCCTGAGTGGATTGCAAAAAACAAAAAACCACCGTTTGATTGCCACTAACCTGCTCCTCAAGACTTGGAAGCGAGCTGAAGGGCATCTACAATGACCAGAGCGGAGGATCGGTATTTCAGTTGGGACCGGTCACAACTTCCGTATGTGCATGCACATGCGTATGCATCGTTGCCCGAGGTTGAAAATTCCCAATTGTGAGGCTGAAATATGCTAAAATCGATCGAAGCGGGCAAGCTCCTGCCAACAAAAGACAGGGCCGACAGCAAACTCAAACCGGGTCGATTGAAGTCGCGAGCCTGAAAGCGGGAAGGGGCAGTCCAAATAGCAAAGGTCGCACTCAAGGTCCTAAAGAGGGGCCCACTTTAACCCATCCAAGTTCTTCAGATTTAAAGGACTCTCGGACTCGCACCAAAGGACCGAAGGCCATTCGCACCTAGAGTCAGTCGCCATTCGCTGGTCGCTTTTGTCGCTCATTCGACACTGCGGTTGCGATCAAGCTTCTTTGTCAGCATGGCAGGTGGTGCTGGAACAGTCGTTGGACGAGCTGTCTCGACTAGAATTTATGAGCTGCTCAAAGCCTGAGATCCATGTGCTCCAATGGAGAATTGAATGATCCAAGGAACAAATTTCGGTCCCTACAAAAGGCCAAGCTGACATTTCACCATAACCTGACGTGGGTTATGATCAAACTTGCATTAACAAATGCATTCATGTTACAAGTATGCTCGTAAGTCCCCAGTCGTTTTTCAGCTTGTTCGGAATCTCTGCGGGGGTACCGTGGGCTATCGCTCACATTGTTTTTGCTACGGCAATATGGGTAGTTTTGCAGGTTTCCTAAGCCACGTCAGCTGACCCTGGATCAATAAACCTCTGGTTCATTTTGCTGAGGCCCCATTTTACAGGCAACCTTTCACTTTTGGAGGAGCCCCAATGAACCCACCAGGCTGCTTAATCAGGGGTTGACCTTTTTGCGGGTCTGGAAAACTGAAAAACAACTGCCAGTTTCCTTTGGTTAATTCCTCGAACAAATCCATCCCTTCATCGAATGAGAAGGCCCCCACTTGGCGTAACGAGTGTACACATGCATGGCAACCCTTGTGTTTGTATGTGCGTATGTAATTGTCTACATATAAAATGCATATACAGGTACTAACAAATACCCCAACAAGACTCACTGCAGCCTGGATGTACACACATTCTATTCTAGTTGCATCCAGAATCGTATGCCCCGAACATGCTACTGAGCTCCTCTTGAATTGCCAGTTTTCTTTCCCCACAAAATGGGAGCTCCCTCAGTGGTGGCTTCCCTTCCACTTCCCTTGGCAACGACCCCAAACTGCCTGAAAGACCACCCAAAAGACAAGGCATTAGGCTAAGTTTCTGTAGAATTTCCTGTAGCTGGCTTCTTTGAACTGCAGAGTGTGGTCAAACTATCGTAAGTTGCCAAAAGGCTGCGAACTGTACATAGGGCAACTCTGACTGAACCCTTTCATGCATGAGCTCACTGTAGCCCCGAATCGGTGAGCTCGTTCTGTCTAGCGCGTAAGTCCCTGTCTCATATGCTGAGTAAACTTTCTGTTGGCCACTAAAATGGACTTTCCGCAAACTGTATGTAAAACCCAGGAACTCTGCGAATGAACCTATGTGAAAAAGTTGTCCTTTGGCCTGCACCAAGCTGGCCATACCGCTGCGCCATGTTCTGTGTAACCAGCTTTCCATGAATCGACCGTGTTCATTCCGATGCTGTTCTAGTCACTTCCAGAAATCCGGAGTGGCCCGTTTAGATCTACAGACTCACCTCGTGACACCTTGGCCACGAATGGCGCGGATCTTGCTTCTGCAGTCCAACGCGTATCCCGCCAATAAGCAAGCAGCGCCCAAAGAACATTTTGCACATGGCCCATGGCTATCAAGAATTGTAACTCCTTCACATCCGCGCAACGAAATAGGTAGGAACTAAATACTAGAACTGCCGCTGCGCACAAGGATGTGAAAAACCTAGAACCTTAACAGACAACGGATACGGGCCTGGTAGGGGCTCCCAAAACCGATGCCTTGCTAATCTTGCATTGCCCTTTCCTCAATCAGAGTTCACATCGTCCTTCATATCCACCCCAAAAAGGTAGGAACTGAGCCACCTATGCTGGCCTTCGGAGTCGGCTTTGGGCGCTGCGCACACGGGATTTCGGAAAGTTGTTCAGAAATCTCGTCGGTTGGAGCACTCTAGATCGCCATTCAACGCTCCATCGTGCTTGCACCACGCAAGAGCCCATTGGTTTTGGCGGTTTTTTGGTGGATATTCCCGCTGTTGACCCTCTAGTGCTCCTCTTGCTTGTTTAGGCCTGGCTTAGGGGCGGTGGAGGCTTGGTCCAGGATTCGCTTGGTTCAGGGCTGGATTAGGGTGGTTGACTTAGGGCTTCTTGAGGCCTTGTTTCAGGCGGGATTAAGGCGCTTAGCGCAGCCCTTACCCAGCCTTAAACGAACCCTCGACCAACCCTCCAAAAGACTCAAACGAAACCCTAATCCGAACCCAAGCCCACCCTAAAGCAACCCTAAACAGCCCTAAACCACACCTGAAACAAGCCCTCAACAAGCCCTAAGCCAACCAGAAACCAACCCTAAACCAGCCCTGAACCAAACCTAAACCAGCCCTGAGCCAGGCCTAAAGCAACCCTAAGCCTCAAGCGCTCGCCCAGTCACCCTCTGATGCTCCTCTGGTGCTCCTAAAGGTGATGCTGCTCCAGTCCTAAACTGCCCTGGCCACCAACCTAAACCTGCTCCGCGAATCCTAAACCACCCTACTAGCCTAAGCCTAAGCCAACCCTGAACCGAGCCTAAGCCAAGCCTAAACCAACCCTAAACCAGCTCTAAAGCCCTAAGCCAGCCCTGAACCAACCCAGCCCGAGCCCCACACCAACCCTAAACCCAAACCAGCCCAACCAAGCCAGCTGAACCACCCAAGGCCCTGCTGCGACCCTAAAACTGACCCTAAACCGGCCCTAGACCAGCCCTAAACCAAGCCTGCCCTAAAGCCCAAACCACTGCGACTGCAAACCGACCCAAATCCAAGCCTTGAGCGAAACCCGCCTGAAACAATACCGCAAGAAGCCCTAAGCCAACGAGAAACCAACGCCAAACCGGCCCTGAACCAGCCCTGCACCAAGCGTAAGCCAGCCCCAAACCAACCCCTAAACCAGCCCTAAGCCAGCCTTGAACCAGCCCTCAACCAAGCCAAGGCGCCGCAAACCAACCCAAAACAAAGCCTGGTTTAGGGGTGGTTAGGTTGGCGCAGGTTTAGGCCAACCCTCGGGTCGCCCAATTATGCTCTGGTGCTCCTCTAGTGCTCCCAAAAACCGAACCAGCCCCAAGTGCTAAACAAGATCTAAACCCTAACCAGCCCTAAGCCAACCCTGAACCGAGCCAAAAGAGTGTCACTAAAGGCTTCAAGTGCGAGAGAGGCAGCAGCAGCGAGCAGCGCCGGAGGAGCACTGGAGGAGCACCAGGGTTGGATGAGGATGTCAAGAGCACGAGAGGAGCGCTATTGTAGAGGTTGCGGCCAGCTGCGCTGAACTAATGCTGCTTGAGGAGCACTAGAGGCTTAAAGAGCACTTAGAGGGCACTAAGTCTGTCACCAAAGCAGCAGAAGACTGTCACTAGAGCATCACTATGGGACCGCTAGAGGAGCACTTCAGGATGACTAGAGCAGCACTAGACAAAAACTACAACAGCCATAGAATTACAAAACAGTCACGAGCGGAGCACAAGAGTGTCGCTAGAGCAAAACTAGGGGAGCACTAGAGCATCGTTAGAGGAGCACTGGAGGAGCGCTAGAGGATTACTGCATTGTTACTAAAGTATCACTGGATGATCACTAGCGCAGCACTAGCCAAGCACTACAACTACAAAATCAATAGAGTGTGTGTAGAGGAGCAGAAGACTGTCAGTTGAGCATCACTGCAAGAGCACTAGAGAAGTACTAGAAGAGTACTAGAGGAGCATTAGAGGAGCACTGGAAGAAGACTAACTAAAGAATTTCGAAGTATCACTAGAGGATCGCTAGATGAGCGGAGGATTGTCACCCAGAATTCTTGAATGTCACTAGAGGAGCCTGTCACTGGAGTATTATTAGACGAGCACTAGACTAGAGGAGCCCTAGATGAGCACTGCAGAAGCATTTCCCGCAAGTCTTTTGAGAGGTTGTGGCCTGCTGGAGAAGCCTTGGAGGAGCATTCGGAAAGAGAGCACTGGCGAAGCAGTGCCGCACGAGAGGAGCACCAGAGGATTACTAGGATGTCACTAGAGGAGCAGACTATTTGAACTTTAGTATCTCTCGGCCTAGGTATTTTGCCCTTAAACTCGCTTCAAATGATCATATCCCGATGCGTTGAAGACAGCGCGGAAAGCTTAGCAGGTCTTCGTCCTCGAACTATTGGGAGCCGCAAGTCGGAACAACAAATCAACGCTGTGATGCAAAGGACCCTCCTTTAAAATGACCCTAGACCACCAACAGTTACTGCGGAGACTTGTGAAGGGTCTGGAGGGTTGCGTCCAAAACAATCTCATAAGGCTTGTTAGGTCATCGCGATCCCAAGCCCTCCCATGTCCACCCATGCTCCAGCTGCCTCCACGAGCTGAAACATCATCAGGATCTGCACCCTCCGTCCAGCTTCTTCCAGCTCACTCCTTCTCCAAATTGAGCAACTTGCCCCCAGAATTCGACCTATCTGGCAACATCCATAATTTGGCGAGGCAGGATGGGTCTGGCGCCGGCTGAAGAACTCAGGCCGCAGCCCTGAATGCCAACGCAAGGCTGCCTCAAGGCCCCCATTACCCCATGTCGCCAGGCTGTCGGCCTTGCCTGCTCCTGCTGAAATCTACACTAAGCCTGCTGGTGCCCCCAGCTCCCCCTGCCCAAGGCCAGCGACCTGCTGGGCAACACAGCCAGGACCTGAAAACTAGTTCACGCATGCCGGGCCCAAAAAACATGCGCAGCACGTCTAGGCTTCTAGGCAAACGAAAAACACAGCAAAGCTAAGGAAAGGAACTGGCCGAGGCGGGCAGCCTGCGAAGCCTTCACAGTTAGGGAACAGATCCAGCCTTCACCATTAACCCCAGGGCTTGGGAATCGCGAGTTCTAACTTAGTCGGTTCTAACTTAGTCGTTTGTGGGTGCATTGCAAGAAAGAACAAGCGCACTAGCTAACCGTGGGGTACGTCAATCCAAGCCTCTGGGCTCCAGCGCTTGCACAGCGAGGCGATCTGAGACTTGGCAACCCGATCGTGATTCCGTGCTCGCTCTGCGTGGCGAATTTTCTTCGGCACTATCCCATTTGCCTGTCTCCCGACGTGAGCAGCGACCAAAGCACGTTGACGTTTCGTTCTGCTCATGAAACATATCTAGGTCACTATAAACCGGGTAATCGGAAATGTAGACAAATGGCCAATAGCGGGTTGGGTCAACAGTGTAGGCTTTGCCTGTCGCACATTCCAGGATTCGTCACGCGTTCGGAAGTTGGCATGTGCTGCAGGAAATCCCGACTGCACGGGAAGCGAAATTCACTCCAAGACGGGCACGCAAACGCAGGGCTCCTTAGCATTCCGGCAGTCTACATAATTCACAAACAGGAACCTTCACCATGGGTGAGCTTGTTTTACCCGGTGTCGTTAATATGTACGGAAACGACTCTGTAAACCTGACCAGAGCCATCTCACAAATTGACATCCACCCGAATCTCACTTTCTGAGTGGCGCAACATGTCGACATACCCGCCCTCAAAGCTGGCCTGGCTCGCAAAAGGCCTTGTGGCTTTCCCAACTGGGCCCGAAACAACTGCAAAAGGGTGAGGCCCCATTCAGACTCACCCGACCCCTTAAACTCAAAGGGGCAAAAAGCCCATTTCCAGAAGACAAGGTTCCAACTCTTAACAGGACTGCGGTGCAGCCAGAAGCTTGGATGTTCAACTTGGGGAAATGGGATAGATTGCAGAGGTTTCCGAACAACGCCATGGTCGCCATCCATCTTAGGGGCCTTCAAGGGTCGAAAACTGCCCGTTTCATCAATGGCTCTTGAACTAATTCCTCATAGGGAGCCCTGGCGCGGCCCGGCAATGCAGCCGGCATGGATTTTGTCAAGGCACTTGCAAAAGCGGCGATTCCGGCCACCGACTTGCTACGTTTAACGGCCGTTCGCGCGCGACTCGGGCAGCCCAAAAGATGCCCAAAAGGTGTACGGGGAGGGGGTTCAAGTTAAAAACCTTTCGGCTCAATGCAGTGTGGGGAACGGCCGCTTGTACAAAGTAGGACCCTCGTTCCACACATAGAATATATCATGTAAGTGATGCGGTGTACAATTCATGTATGTGTATGTATGTGTGTATGTTATGTAATATCATGTCATGTAATGCTAGGTAATGTACGGTAATGTGTATGCACAACATACACTCCGTGATCCACACTTATGGAAAATACAGTGCTTTTGTTAGCATGTTCTACACTGTTGGCCTGCTCAGATTCCGACCTGATTCTGATCAGAGTTTGACTAGACATAAGACGAAGCAGATAGCGTTTTATGTCGCGTGTCATGAAGCAGAGAGACTGCATTATTTTGCAGATGAGGCTTGTTGGTTGCTAGACGGGTTTCAGATGAAGCAGACTGAGCTCGTCCGAGTGCTTTCAGATATGGACTTTCATCTTACGGAACCAGTGGGGGACTGAGGCTAGGTGTGGAACTAGGGACCTCTCAGCATTTTGTGCGGACTCAGCCCGGAGTGCTGACAGCTCCCCAAAAAGTGACTCGTCTCACGGTCTTGGGCCGAAAGGCAGACCCATGGCAAGACTCTTTTTTTTTTTTCCCCGCTTTTTTCCTTGGGGGGTCTCTAAAAGCCGCGGGTTTGAGTTGTGTCTTGATCTCAGCACTTTGGGCCTTTGAAACCAAAAAACAAGGGACCTTTCAGCATTTTTGTGCTTCCAAGAGCAAGTGTCGAGAGGTCCCCAAGAAACCTAGCCTTGACAGCATGGATGGCTGAAGACTGCTGACTAGGTCTGTCAGCTTCCTTGGGGAATTCTCAGCACTTTGGGCCTCTGAAGAAAAAAAATAGGGACCTCTGTGCAGGTTGCTACTCGAAAGGTGTTGAGAAGGTACCTTCGCAAGCATTTCTTTTTGAAAGTAGGTTTGCTATACTTGAGGGCTTGTGAAGAACAGTAGAAATCCAAGGAAAATGCAATTACAGTTCTATAGGCTTACACATTGCAAGGCGTTTGACAAAGTAAGATCTCAAATAGAATGCAATTCACACTAGCATTTGGAACAAGAGATTGAATATGAATTGCTTTCCATGCAGGGCTCTAAATAGAATTTAATCAGAACCCTAGTGAGGAAAGGCAAGCTGCTGGTTGTCTCTTCTATTTCCGATTAACTATAATTATCGCTTCTAGACAGGAGCTCCTTTGCAAGCATAAATTGAAGTAGAATTCAAATATCACTTTTGACATAACTCTTGTTTTGAACTGGATGCTCAACATGATGTGCTTGCCAAGAAGGATCTCAAGTAGAATCTGAAACATTCACCAAACAACAAAGACACGCTGTTCGCTTCTCCAAATTTGCCTGCCCCTTAAAAGGAGTGAACAACCAATGCAAATCCAAGGAACCTGCAATTTCAGCTTTATTGGTTAACAAGTGTTAAATTGCAAGGCGTTCAGTTTAAGCACAACTTTATTAGAAGTAACAGTGACGTGTTTGTTGACAAGAGTTCTTTTCCGAGTAGGACTTTAAACAGAATTTAAACGCAATCTACTGAGGAACGACATGCTGGTTGTTTCTTCTAAGCGCCCGCCCCCGAAAAGGAGAAAAGAATCGGTAGAAACTCAAGAAAAAAGCAACTTCAGTTCTATTGGTGTGCATTTTTTACATTACCAGGCTTCAAGCTTTAGAAGGACTTTCATTGGAATTCGATGGGAACTCTTAATTTGAATGAGATGTTGAATAGCAATTCCTTTCCACGTAGAAGTTTCATGGGAAATTTAAGCAGACCCCAGTGCCAGCCTTAAAAAGAGTGACAAACCGACGACACGTGGAGGAAAATGCTATTTCAGCATATTGGTTTGTAAGTCTTGAATTGCAAGACTTGAAGCAGGAGTTGAAGAATTGAAATATAAATCATATGTTGAAGTAAATGTTGACAACACAACTAGAGAGAACCAGGCAGCAGGCTAAATCTTGAGTCAAAGCCGCCCGATCGGCACTAAGCGCTACATTCTCACAAATACCCCAAAATATGAACTCCTTTCAGGCCTTTCTTGAATTTGCCTGTGGGTCAAAAATAGGTACCCCAAATGGAACCCTGGTAAGTGGACACATGGACCAAAACAGGTGGTCCCCTGATGGTTCAAGTTTGACCCATACCCATTTGAGTCACAATCAAAACCCGTGTTAAAATGGTCTACCCAGAACCATGTCAAGAATTAAGAAGGCGGACACCCGCAACTATTTCTGGCTGGGACTGCCCCTAACCTTCATCTACCAAAGGGTTTTGAGCACGTGGCTCATTTGACCAATGTCCGAGGCATCAGCTGCGAGCCGTAATACGCCTTACGCATTTTTAAGATCTTTGGCCTGATCAGATCCTCAGAATTTCATTAGACCTATGAAGCAGACTGCATGTGGCAGGAACCAATGAAGGCATGGATGCGTGGATGATGGGGGGGGGTGAGCCTATATGTAATATATATATATATACAAAGAAACAGATTTCGTCCTCCATAACCCTTTCATCGCCGATCGCATTTTGAAGGGAAGGTGTATCTCAAAGGTGTCAGACCAGCCCCCAGTTCGAGTCCCAGTTCAGTCTTTGGGGCTTCTTGACCCCAAACAAATACCCTTTACTCCACGGATGTTTCCGAGTTTAGACTGCCGCTTGAAAGGCCGCTTAAAAAAAGAGGACCACAAGGTTTGGCCAAACAACCCAATCCATTCTTACATTTCAAAGCTAGAAGCGAGCGGCGCTATACTTCTGCCAATGCTCATTCTATTCATATTGAGGGTGTCCAAAAACGACAAACAACTAGCCACAAATGTCTTGTTACCTGTTGCAAAAACATTCAGAATTTGACAAGCTCATAAAGAGCACCTTCCCCCTTCAAGGGCAGTTCACCCTAAAGTACAACCCCCATTAATTTCCTATTCCTGTCTTCACAGAAAAGAAACAACCTGTCAAAGCTAAAAAATGTTAAGCATGATGGTGCTGCGAGGCTGCGAGAGTCTGGTTGGAAACTTTGGATGTAGCTGCAAAGGACAATGACTCAACCGGAAAGGATTTGATTTTCAAGCAAGGGATACCGACCAATGAGGAAGACGTTGGGGCCCTGACTCTAAGCCCCCTCACACGTCTACCATTCCGGGTCGGCTCTGCTCAATTCCTCGGCCGCCACTCCATTCGGGAGAAACCGAGGCCGAATGAACTCTCTTGGTACCCAGTTGCCCAGCAAAAAAGCGGAACCTTCCTGTGGGGCTGAGCATAGTTCTTTCGGAACCTACTAAAACGAAAGGAGCGAAAAGGCTGCACTGAGCAACTGTGAGTAGGGCACAGCATGTGCCATGGAATGACTGTCAATCCATTCGAGCAAGAGGCACTGCAACATTTCAAGCCCACTGAGCCGAGGTGCTCGGATCTTTCTCAATGAAGCAAGGGACAGAATTTATTTCCTGGAACGACAAGATTGGGGTCGGGGGATAAGGGAGGGGGGGGGGCGGGTCGTCCCCGTCTTGTGGAGTCCCCAACAAAGGGAACAGCATGTCAAGAATCAAAGCGGCCGTGCCTTGTGGTTGGGACGTCGCTCGCTAACTGAGTACAAATATGCAACGAGCAAATGTTCGCAAAGCCGAACTGATATCACCACCAACAAACGGTCGACAACAACAGCTGAAATGAAACGAATCCGCATTGGCCGAAATGGCTATGTGACAAAATAGCGCAACCCCGAACCGAAGGCAGTGTAAGCCATGTCAAGCCGCTGGCGAAACACGCTCAACATGTCCGTTGATCAACGATGAAATTCAGTCGATTTTTCCAGCCGCTAACCGGAGCATCCCAGTGTTGCCAACTGCAGCTCTGTGATTGCTGGTTCTATGGCCAAACTACACTGTGCTGTGCTGTGCTGCGCCCAAATATGCTGTACAGTACTGTGCTGTGTCTTGCTATATGTTCTGTTGCGCGTCGGGCGCTGTGTTGTGCCAGTTTGCTTGTTCCCAGTAAATGAAGGCGTACAACCTCTCTCACACACACACACACACTCCGTTGGCCCTAGGCCGCCGAGCAAAGCTTCCACAGACCCAAGCACGGGCTCTGGGCAGAATTCCAGGGCATGCACTGGTTGATTCCCCAACATGGAGCAATGTGACTCCTAGGGCGCCGGCACCCATTTTCAGCTTGCTGAAAATAAGAGAAAAACAGCCAATTGAAATTCCGGTTTGACACATACTGATTTGGTTTCAATCGATTTCCTCTCAGAATCCAGCGAACGCGCCTGCAGCCGGGTTTGTTCGGGTTGAAATGCGCCAGATGCAAGCTGAAGGAGTTACTCCATGTCTCGTGCGCTCGGGACAAGCAGGCAAGGTGCCGTGAAATACCATGGACTTCTTCAAGTCGATCTAAGCCACCAGGGCATTCCCACCCATCTGACGCTATTCCCTGTGCAACATCTTGCTGATTCTCTCGCATCTGACGCTGGGATCTGGGGGTTCCGAGGGCCTGGAAGGGGAAGGAGCCCAAGAATTCTACAAGCTGTTGACACCTTCGACTTTGAGGAGGAAGCATGGCATTCTTTTTTTGTGTCCAGCCACAGGGAGCCCATGCCAGAAGTCCAGACAATCAGCCTTTGACAAGTGAATGGGGGGGAATTGCCAACCAGGATGCAGGAGTACCACTTCTTTGTTGCCGGAACAAGATGAGACCTCCCTTTTGTTGGGCTCTCCCTTTCTTTCTTTTTTTTCTTCTCGAACACTTGCTGGTTCTATGGCTTCTTTCAATGGCTTCCATAGCTTCATTCCCACTCAGTCATATGACTCGACTCCCAAATGGGAACCTAGAATTTAGCCCCTATGCTTTTATTTGGGTGTGTTATCTCTCGGAATCCTTTCCTAAAAACCCAGGCACACAAATGAAAGCTTCAAAGTTACACATGGCTGACATCCGGCAGAATGCGAATTGGGGGCCCCTATCAAAAATCAGAAAGAAATGGTTGTGTCTTCAGCTTAAAGACCCTGGAGGTGGTTGGTTTCCTTGTGGTTCACCAGTACCAGAAACAACAACCCCAAACAAGGGCATCATCCAACAATGATGGCAAAATTACGTTTTAGAAATTCAACTTGTCTTCGAAACTTTAGGCTAGGCACCTCTAAAAACAAGAAGACACTAAATAAAGGTTTGACAGTTCCAAAAAGTTTGGACAAATATCAGTTGCAAGTACAGACCCCCTCCGGGGATACAGGAGTACAGGAGGAATGGAAGCATTGCCCCTTCAAAAGGCGTGCTTGTCAGGGCAATGTAATGCTAATCACACAGTTCACGCCTGAATGATGCTGATCATTTCACGTCAACTGGCTGCAGGCAGGGCAGTTCAGAGCTTCTGGTCGGCGGTCGCACACGCGCGAACTCAGCCGCAAAATGCAGCTCACAGCCTGAAGGCCGACATATTTTACATATGAATGTATATAACAACATACATTTATAATAACAATATGTATTACATATATATATATATATATATATATCATGAGGTGTTCTTTGCTTGTTGGTTCTCGCCCCTGGATCAAAATCAGCCGGCTTTCCTATTGGGAATTAAGAGGGGTTCCCTTAAAGCAATCCTTCATTACTTTACGAGACCCATGGAATTTTCTATGGGAGCCAGCGGGAAACAGTAGACTCTGAATATTGACCGTTGCTCATTTCCAGGACTGAGACCCAGGGAACACGGGCCTGCTTTGTGTAGTGGCTGGGTGGCTGGTGGGCTTTGGTGGCTATCTAGATCGTTGGCTTGTCAAAAAATGCCAAAGAGTGGGGTCAGGAGGTGAAAGGGGCCCTGGATGGCAGCGAAAAGGTCTCCAGCAACAAAAACACCCGAGCACTCGCGAGACATAGCAGTTCCAGTTTATTTGCTGGGGTACCTAAGCGTAAACGTACGGGAACAAAATCACACACAAATCTGAAATGATCCATCATGATCCATCCCCTTCCAGGCCGGAATGGCTGCCAGCTTCCAAAATTGCCCAAAGAGTGTCACTCAAACCATTTTAGTCGCAATCAACACCGATGGTCCACCCGGAACCACGAAAACAATTGAACAGGCGGCCGCACTCATTGATGGACAGGATTGTCCCTCCCCCCCGAATTACGCCGGGTGTTGATTGTGACTCATTTGATGGCCGTTGGGGGTTGTTGGCTCAGAGTTCCTTCAGGCGAGATTAACCTCGAAAACCCCTGATCTCTTCGAAAGCAATCCCAAGCCTCTCCTTGCTCGGAGCTCCAGCAACCCGTAACCCCCCCCCCCTGGAGGCAGCTTGGGGTCCGAAAAAGCGGGTCCATTCCCCTAGGAACACTCTACCGCGGGTATTTTGCTGTGGGTCACAAAACAGGTACCCAAAGTGGACGCCTGGCAAGTGGAAACATGGACTAAAACCTGCGGTCCCCATGGTTTTGGTGGTTCAATTTGGAACCAAACCCACTTGGGAAAACTGGCATGGCTTCATTCTTGCCAACCTCCGCTTCCCTTCGTCTGATTGCCAAAGACCCGTGCGCTTTCCCCAGCCCCACTTGCCTTTTTCAAGGAAGTTTCCCAAAATGGTGGACAGGTCGCAACACATGTTTTGGTGTGCCCAGTGTGGCGCCCCTACTGGAGGTCACTCAAAGCATTTGATGGCCGTTGGGGCTCCCGCCTGACAGCCCGGGTGTGGCAGCAACAGTTGCCATAACCCACTTAGGGTATTTAGCAACACGGTGGGTTCTAATTACGGCGACTAATCATTTGAGAGGACTGCGAAAGCCAGCTGCGCACACCGCTTCCTGCGAGCAAGTTCTTTGAAGCCGAAGATGCCAGGCCCACCGGTTGCCCTATGAGCTGAACGAAGATCAATAGGGATCACCCCGGACCCAGTGTTATTCAAGCCCACCTGCCCAAAATGCTCTCAAGCAAAACGCAATCGGGCCAAAGGGATTTTGAGTCCCCCAGCTAGGTGACGCCTTCCACATCAGGGCCCAAGAGCAAGAGGCAGGCTTTCGTGAAATACTCAGTTCCCTGCACCTTTAGTCCCAGCGCCCTTCGCTTCGGCTGTCTGCGGCCGAATGGCTCGAATCCGTCTTCCTCATCTGACTCCTGGCCATTGAGGTGTTTGCCGGCGTTTGGGTGCTTCTAAAAGCGATGTTTCCAGTTTCTTACTTCGGCGTGTCCGTGTATTTCGTTTTGGGCTTGGGAAACCAAATAAGCCAAAAACCTAGGCGAGGTTCGGCCAAACACAAATCCACTGTTGAAGCAACCTCCTTTGGGGGTCCAACAAGCCCCGGAGATTGAATGATTAAATAAGCTTCGCCTGACAAACCATGTAAATATCAGTCATGACCACAATGCTGGCCCAAACGGATCCGATCACCTACAAGAACTTGGTGCTTTCTTGTTCAAAGGACCAATGAAGGAAAGGTCCACAACAACTTGAACCTGCCCACCGGATGCCTGCTTTTTTGTTTCCTCTCTCTCTCTCTCTCTCCCCATCTCTCTTTTTCGTCCGTTCTTTTCCGTTCTTTCCGTTGTTTCCTTTCTTTCTTGCTTTCTTGCTTTCTTGCTTTCTTGTTTTCTTGCTTTGCTTTCTTGCTTTCCTGCTTTCCTGCTTTCTCGCTTTCTTTATTTCTTTCTTTCTTTCTTTCTTTCTTTCTGTCTTTCTGTTCTTTCTTCTTTCTCGCTCTCTCTCTCTCTCTCTCTTTCTCCCTCTCTATTCCCCCTTCTTTCTGAATGGGGCTATCAGGAGCTGGCGTCCTACCCACGCCACACTTTCCAGCCAGTCAACCAGGTGCCTCCGCGGGCCAATGGCCCACTTTTTATTTCCAGAAAAACTTGGATCACTTCCCGAGTTTCGCCGAACGCCGTCGAAACTTTCTCCGCAACTTTCTCCGCTTGCCGTGCGGGGTCTCCCAAAAATGAGAGAGACGTCAGCGATTGTTTGGGAGTAGAAGCGTCAAACGTCGAGCCTCCAGTGCATCGACCCAATCGCACGGGGAATGCAGTGAGAGGTCCGGCTTCAGACCTCGGGCAACGTGCGGTTTGCCGCCAGCTCCCCCAAGTGACACAGCCCAAAAAACGGGAGGAAAACAAAAGGAAGCCCAAGAGCTCAAAAAGAAACGACCAATTTGCTGCAAGTCATTGCGTTGGCCCTTTAAGGGTAAATGAAGAAAACCCAAAAAACAAAAAAGAACACCCAAGAGGTCAAAGAGGTCGAGGGACCAAATGACGCCCCAAAGCTGCTCAAGAAGAAAAAATCATCCAGTTCCCTGCAAGCGATTGCAAAACTGTCGTTTTTGTTTCAGGCAAAAGTCAAGGAAGCCCATTGTCGTTGGCAAAAGGAGAAAAGCTTAAATCAGTCCGGCCAATGTCCAGAGCCACCCGGGGGGCTGGGGCGGGGGGGGGGGGCGGGGGGGGGGGGCTGGGGGGGGGGGGGGGCTGGGCGGGGGCGGGGGGCTGGGCGGGGGGGGGGGGGGCCTGGGCGGAGGTAGCGAATGAACCCCCGCGCCCAACTGCGGGGCCCGCCGATTGGCTTTGTCTTAAAGGCTGAGTTCTAGCATCCGACGGTTTGTTGCAGGTTCAACTTCGTCCTGAGCCGAAAAGGGATCTACATCATTTTGCGAAGGCACGGTCGAAATTACCTGTTCCCCAACAGGACATACATTTAGTGAGTCGCTGGTCGTGAGGGAACTTCAGTTGGCTCCCCCAGACACCTTGCAAATGAACCATGGACTATATAATTGTTTTGTGACCAAACCAGGGAACTATATAATAAGTATAAGACTCAGAAACTTGACGCGTTATAATGGAACTAACCAGTGATCGTGTAAATAAAGAATCGCTTGGACAACAGGTTACGCCAAAACATGCAAATGAGCGAGTCTGTTTGTCAGGGTACCTTTGTTGGAGCTGTTTTCAAGGAAAAGCTTTCTCTACGATCTCAAGGGTTGCGACCCCAAGGTTTTAGTGGCCAATGAAGATAAAATACATCCCTTGTTTAAGGTTCCAATCCTTTATCCCTACTTGCCTGTTCAGTTAGTGATAGCCCGGCTGAAATCACTCACTAAGTCGCCAGAGTTCACTTCTCGGGAACCTGTAAGCACCTACCTGTGTGATTCTCACGTGGTCGAACCAAGCAAATGTTTGAGGAAACTGTCCCCAGGCCGAAGCCCAAGGCCGAAGCACCCTCTGTCGGGATCCAAGCTTCGGAACTCAAGTTCTTTCCGACCAAGAAGAATCTTGCGGTGTATCCGTGTTTTCGCGGTAAGGATATGTTAGATTTCCCGGATTTGTGTGGGGAGACGTCAAAAAGGTGCCATTTTGAGATACACTTCTGAGATCCAGACTTCTATGGAGGGTCCCTGCTGATGCTTAGGGTCACACTACAAAAGGAAAGGCTTCAGTGAAAATGCCCCCAAGCAAACACTAAGTTGATCCCCCTTTCACCATTCCTGCTTACAACCCGAACAGGGTTTTTGGAAATCCATGGTTGCAGCCTGACATGCTAATATTAAACAGCGTTATGTTGTGTGCAATGACATCATATGATGTTCGAGTACCGCTCCCATCCAGGACGCGAATCCCTTTAACGCGACGACCTCATCCAAAGCCTCTTTAGAGTGCTAGGCTCAGAGGTCTCCACGTGCAGTGACTCTGTTTGCAAATTGCTTTCTTTTACCATCCTGAGATGTGGAATGGCCAAACAAACTTTGTCATGGGGCTTCAAAGCAAACTTTTAAAGTCCAGGATCCAACCAAATAGCCTTCAAGCAATGTAAATCTTCAAGTTGCTAACGTGTCCTCACAAAACTCCTGGCACCTCCCCAAAAAGGCCAAACCAAAAACCGATCCAGCCTAGCATCCTACCCAAACTCAGTGGGGCCAAATAAGGCGAAATAGACCACCTCCCAAAAAACCCAGCCTTTCGGAGCCTTGCGAACGGCCAAGGCAACCAAATGCTTGTTTATATTTGTTGGACGTTTTGCCCCTTCAACGGTGCGGGGCTGATAAACCCAAATGCTGGAGAAAGGGTGCGTCGTGTGTGTGCTGGCCCACATCTGGGGAACACGCAAATATAAAATAGTTTAGGGTACCCCCGATTTACACTGGGTAGTGGGTGTAGTTGAAACCATCATTGTTTTGGAGGAGACCCGGGGTGTGTCTGTTCAAAAATCGGCCAACTTCTTGCCGGGGCGGCTAGGTGTAGTAGGCCGCTCACGCAGGTACTGGCGGAATCCGACGCATACCTCACGTCGCGGAATATGTTTGATGTCGAATGCCCCACCTGGCTGTTTTTTTAGGGGACCCCCCATTCGGTTGGATTTAAAGGGAAGCCAAAGAGAAACCAACATTTTGCGGGACCCCCTTCCAAAAACACACACCTTGTAAATCAGCCGATACACTATCTGCATCTGCTACAAGTCCAAAACCTGGTTTTGAATCGCTGTCCCCATGTCGCCATAGATAGACAAACTATACCAAACCCGGAAAACACGAAACTAGCTGGACAACCAGCTGTCACAGAAAAAAGGGTCAGCTTCGTCCAATGTTATTGCGGTCGCCAGCTTATTGTTACTAGCTATGAATGTACAAAATCAATTTCGCACTCGTTGGGATGGCTGAAACCCTCGGAATACTAGTTGATGAACCATTAATGTTAACTGGTGTCCATCCACAGTATAAAGCCTGTCATGGTCTTACGTTCCTTTTAAGAGCCCACCCCACAAAGTTCTGCTTCGAGTTGGCAGACCCGTAGCGGTTCGTGGGGCCCTTGCTAAAACATATTTGCTCTGTTGGGTGTATGTATTAGGGTGTACACCGGAACTGCCAAAACACCATGGGTTGAACCTGTTCTGTATGAAGAACACGAGAGCCAAAATCAACACTCGGCGAGCAATCAAAAAGCTGATAGTAAAGTGGTTTACCGAACGCCATGTACAGGACGGAGATCTCCGCTTGCTTCTGGGACTGCCCCTTTCCCTTCCTCCGGGTCTTGGGCAAGTGGGTCCGGAGGCTGCCATTTACCAAGCCCAAACTTGCCAAATGTAAGCACCTGTGTCACCTTAAGTGGCTCCCTCGTTAACCGCAACATGCCAAGGGTAAACTGGGGTTCGTTTTCCCGGGATAATTCCGCAAATCCCCCTTTCCCAGGTTGGCTGCAAATCAGGATATGTTGGCCGCCATGGTCAAAACTCCTTATCGAATTATGTCGGCCACAATCGTTCCAAGCCATCCTGGTTTGCCTATTCCCCGCCAGACGCCCCGAGCAAGAGAAATCCAGCATGGGACCCTCAATTGGACTCTCCAGTGAGTCTGGATACCCAAAAGGGCTTGGACCCCAATTGCCAGCTCCTGAGGTCCCAAGATTCCATATTGGGAGAGACAAACTATCATGTTCCAAGCAGAACTCCTGGTAGCTCCGCAACGGCTCCCTCATGGAGCAGGAATTTGGATATGACCAACTCCGCAACGGCACTCCTTTTGGCTTCCCTTTCAATTCCAAACGCGGGTGTCCACCATGTAGGAGAAACTCCCATATGTGTGTATAAAAATGGGGCACCCCCGGGCACCCCCCCCCATATGTATATATATATATATACATATGTTGCCGCCGCCCGTCGTCCCCAGCCCCCCCCCCACCCAATGGTATGGGTCCATCCAGGGGCGGGGGTCGGGGGGGGGGGGGGGGGCGGGGGGGGGGGGGGCCCCCCCACCCATCCCACAGTGGGGCGGCGTGGCTTGTGCTGTCGCACTGTGCTACCTTCTTTTGACCCCAACCCCCATTTTCACAAGGGGCGTGGGGGCTTGTACGGTCACACTGTGCTACCTTCTTGACTGAGCATGACCATTGGTGTTCGGGGTGGGGGGGTTGGGGGGGGGGCCAAAGAAAACTGGATCATACAAATGGTGGTTTCCCTTTTGTGTTCCTTTGAACACCGGAAATCCACAAAGCATATTTCTCCCAACAGGCGACACATCCCTATTGGGACCAAACCTCTTGCCGCGCTGCTTGGAAAAGCTCCAGGCTTTCGAAGTAGACATCTTTTGCAGACCACCAGCTGTCCGCTGATGCCAGCTCTGCTCGCCGCCGCGAAATGAAACCTCTCGCACGCTCACACACCCATCTGCCGGTGGTGTGCCACCCCCCGGTCCGGTCGGTTTGGAAAACACAAAAAGAGGCGATGGTAAAATAGTACTACGAGGTACAGTATGTCGCGGAGGAGGGAAATCAACATGCTGGGCGAAATGCAAAGAACAGCAGAAGAAAATAAACACCAGAACAAAATCTAATAGAGCCAAATATAGGCTCCAAATTGCTGAGCACAAAGGAACAAAACAACGGGAAACACACCAGCATCATTTACGTCACCATATAATAGCATGCCAATGGCATCACACAGCTGCGCTCACTGGATCTTGAGGACCTAAACACATTGCTGCAACGGAGAAAGGCAAAAGTCACCTCAAAAGCTTGGCCCGGATTTGGTCCATGGGAAGGGATTCATCGGTAGAGCTCCGTAACCCAATCCGTTCGGCGTAGAATTTGATCCCGAAATCTGGGAGATACCAAAGTCGGACTGCCATCACCACGACTTTATCATACAGCTTCCCTCGTGTGCATTTGTGGAGCTTATAGGGGATGGTTTCCTAATCCCCAAACCACCAAAGACCAGCAACTCAGGGGGAGAATAACAAGCTAAGAGGTGCCTGACAGCCCAAGGATTGATCTGATCAAACCATCATGACTTGTCTATACCATCTATACCTCAATCTTGGGACCTCAAAAAAGGGCGGGGAAATGTGTGTCCAAAGCCTTGAAACGAAGATCCAGACTCCTATGCATCCAATGATGCTTTGGTTTGTTCAATGCTTGGCCCATCCGTTGCGTTTCTGTTCATTTCCATTGAAGCCAAACTCTATACGCCAAGAACCCTAAAGCTTGCCGCTCCGCTCGTGACTTTTTGTTTGCTGGCGGGGAGGGGGGTAACGCTGGAAGGCAGAGTGCATTATGTTCTACCACCATACATGTGTGCGTGTCCTGCTTCGAAAGGGAAACCACCATTTGGGGGTCCGACCGCCAAAACGACACCGACCACATGTGTCCAATCCCAAACTCATCGGCCCCGCACGTGCCACAACCTGAACGTAGGAAGCCAAACACAAAACACAAATAAGACAGGATTGGTGCTTTGTCCCCGGCAGTCGCTGTTGGAGAACACCAGCAGACGCACAACGATACAGAAAGGAGTTGAAACTGTTTGTCGCTCAACCAGAGGCCTGGTTTTAACGGCCTTTAAAGGGGGAGTGTTCTGCATCGGAGTTTTATCGAATAGGATTTGGCTGCTTCTTCAAAAGTGTGTCCCTCTTCCATTCCCTTCTTGAAAATGGATGTTTCACCTTGTCAAAATCCCACTCACTAGCAGTTCGGGAGTCCTAGGAGTGCCCTGCGCCTAGCGGCAAGAAGTTACAACAGTTCAACACATTGGCCAAGGTCGAAAAGGTCGGCCACACCGCCCGACAAACCTGGCAGCTGCCACCTCACTTGGATTGGTGAACAGTTCAAACGGTTTGTTGGCCACGCAAAACCTGTTTGTGAGAAAAGTTTCAAGCCCGGGAACTTGAAGAGTGAGGCAAAGTGGTTAAGTCCACTCTTGGGGTCCAACACGCATGCCATGTTTTCGATTGAAGGACAAAGCACAATCCAAAAGCAACGAACTCTTGACAGGTTGTCTGAGGTTTGTAATCAAGTCGTGGATTGACCGTGAAGACTTCTCACGCTCGGTGGATTGCACTCAAACTGGTTCCACCTTGTGGGGGGATTCTTTGCGAGAGTGTTGTTGAAAGGGAAACCAAAAGGAAGGCACCTATGTTTACCTAGACTCTCCATGACCCTTAAAAAATGGGGTCATTGCCCAAAATTAAGGGGTATGACCTCTTTTTTTAGGGGTCATGGACACTCTAAGTAGGGCCACTTTGACGACCAACTCTCCAACTTTCCTCCGAGCGATACCTCAGGTGCGGATCAACCATCGAGGTGCAAAAAGACCTCATGTGTGTATGTGTGCCCGTGATTCTGAGGGTACCTTGTCCGGGTTACATTCTAAAAAAGCAAGCCCCCCCCCCCCCCCCCCCCCCGGGGGAAAAAAACAAAAAAACTACAACCATTTTAAAAGGGGGTTCTCTAGCTTTTTGACCCACACCCCATTTGCGGCAAGTGGGGCCTCGAAACTCGATCCGAGCCTTGGTTCAGGATCATCTTGTTCAAGGAGCGGTTCACTATCGCCAGCCTCAACGACCCGCGGATGTCGGTTGACTTCGTCAAAATAGAAATGCGACGCCCACATGGTAGCGTTTCTTTTGGTTTCCTTCTAAACCAAGGTAGAATGGGTACCCTCAACACAAACCCACACACGCACACCTACACACACATACTACTAATCAATTGTTCCCAAGTTAGAAATAGGAAAATTGGGTTGTCAGCACAATTAGATGGATTACAACCCTCGCCCCTTTCTTGGCTAGAATCGCCCAAGCTGAATTGGATTTGCCAAGATATAACAATATAACATGTTAACCCGTGCCAAGTTTATGAATATTCTTTGAGATCTTGTCAATTTGTGCTGCGAAACGCGAGAAAAAACAAACAAACAAGAAACAAAACCTTCCCGAAAATACCACCGACCTGACATGTCCTACCCTGGGGAACTGTCCTCACTTCCCGTTGCACCCAGAGTAACCAAGGGAAAGACCAGGGAAAGTCCTGGCGGCCATGGCGCCTTGTCAAGGTGACCCCGTCTTGGCAAGCATTCCCGATGCACTCCACGACCTCCAGGGCCTGTCTCCGGGGGCAATTTCTGGGCCCATCTGGGCCCATCTGCACCAAGGAACTGCCGAGAACAAAACGTCCGTGGTTGAGCGAGCGGGTGCCTAAAGACTCCTATCTGATGGTTCTGTGGATTGCTTCAAAAAGGGCTAGACTGCATTGATTGCTGGTATGCGCTGGAAGCACTCGAAACGGTTAGCACGGAGCATTTGGAATCTGCCTTTTGACTGTGAACAATCCAGGGACCTGCCCTCAAACCTCTGGTAAGGCACGGTTTCATAACCTGACGCTAGCTGACTGATTGACTGATTGGCTGGTGGCCTCACTACATGTTACCTACTTACTGCACTTCCTTTCTGACTGTGCTACTTACTCACGAAATTCATGGCATACCAATTTACTCACCTTCTGAAGATTCTTACTTACTAATAGGCTGACCTAGCAGTTGAGTTGCTTGCTGACTTGAATACATGCCAAAATGCCGGTGGATTCAAGCTTCAGCTGGGGGACGTACATGTGTTAGGGGTTGTTCAAGGGCCATTTGAAGTATGTTTACCCAAAATCCCTTTTTGGCTTTAGAACCAATTTCTGTACCAAGGGAACCTCCTTTGGAGTGATCCAATAGTCAAGGGGATGCCCTACTTTGGTATCACAAGGGAGGCTTTCCAACCATGGGACCCCATCCAGCTGGTGTTCTGTGGGTTTTCCTCTACAAAGGCCCTCCAGGTCCAAGATTCCCATGGGTATTTCCATTCCCAGTCAGTACGCCCTTCCACAAATCGAATTGCCATGGATCTCGAGCCAAGGGAAGTTCGGGCCCAGCTGAGTCTGGCGAAATTCCTCGGGGAAAAACCAAGCGGGGCCGGGCCCCCTTGCAAGGGTTTGGACCTCTGCAAGGGTTGCCTCGAACTTGGTTGCTGCTGACCCCTCTGCAAAAACCCGATGATTGCAACCAAAAAGTTCAAGTCTAAAGATCCAGCCCAATAGCAGTCAAGGAAAAGGCCCCTTAGATCCCACGAGTCTTAGGCTGCCTTGCTTTGCCCCGAAAACAAAACAAAGAACAACGAGGGCACTCTTGTGTTGGGCGGCGAAAGACTTTTCCCTGGCTCTTGCCGGGATTCCCCACAAAGCCGCCCGCCTCAAAGAACTGCGAGGGCTGGAAACCTGCGAACAGGGAGTTGGGCCTGGGGGGGGGTTCTATGGGTGCTTCAGAAGTGGATCCGTAGACTGCTCTCGAAACCAGACATCCTTTGCCTAATTTGCTGCTGCGCCGCAGCGTCTTTGCTTCTCCGAAGCTTCAAAAAACAGGATTCGGAGCCTTGCTGGTTGGTTTCCAATCACAACCAATAGGAAATCCCTTTTAAGGGACCACTATTTTGGGTACTCGTGGTAGAGGATGAGAACCCCGTCCACTGACCCTCAAACCACCAATGCAAACCATGTAAGGGGAAGCTGATATGTGAAATGGTTGAAACCCTGATTGGAACCAGAGTCAATGGCAAGAAGAACCGGGGTTGGCCACGTAAGGGTCTAAAAAAGGACTGACCAATTTGTATATAAGGACCGGGATCCCCAAGTGAAAGACCTACATATTGAGCTAGCCTAACCCCCCCTTTTCAGATCAGATCCACGTCGGCCCTCCGGTGGCTCCAACCATCAGCTTCCGCTTTGGCTTTGGATTGGTTGCGGAGGGTACTGGGATCCACAGAACCAAGGGGAGCCTGAAAACACGGCCGAAAAATCGCCCGCATGCCGGAACGGCGCATGGGCAAAGGGGAAAGCGATTAGGGGATGGGAAAGGGTTGGATCAATGAAATAAACGGAGCACGATCTTCTTTACACAGCAACGTGAGCCGTTGCTAAAATTATTCAAACTGTGGGCTGTAGGTAATGGTCATGGGTCATTCAATGCCGGGTCATCCGAACCACCAGTGGATTAAGGCAATAAAGGTTCTTGAAGTCTGCAATGTCAAGAGCAACAACGGGAGATCTGCAAAACAGAGCGGGACAAGAACAAGAAACAACCAGCCCTTTCAAGAACCAACAGGAGGTTGTTTAAACAACTGGCGATTCAGCATGTTCAAACTGTTGCGTGGCCACACACACACACTCACACTCACACTCACTCTCTCACACTCACTCTCTCACACTCACACTCACACTCACACTCACACTCACACACTCACACTCACACACGCAATGATTAGGATTCAGCGCTTGCCAAGCATCGCCGCCTTTGGCCCCGCCTTCTCCGTCAGTTTGAGGCCTACCGGGCGGGTCACGAAAACCTGGAACTAGGTCCTTTGGCCCGTTAGGCACCTCCAACCCGCCTGTTTGGCGAAAGCAAGGGTGGTGGATATCCACTGCAAGAGTCAGACCTCCACAAGGCACCTTTTGAGGTACCCAGATTCTTGGGGTAGACTATGGAGTCCCTGCCTGTCTTGAGGTAACCCTTTGGGGCCCGTCCGAGGGCTTCCTAATTCGGCGACACGGGCAATCAACACATCTGATCAAAAGATCGATTCGCTTCCAAACGAAGTGAGAAGTGCCAAACTTCGCTGTTGGAGTCGTTGAACCTTTGGCCCTTGGACTAACAAACCTTGCGGATGAAGGTGTGCTCCCACAAACAAGAAGCACCAAGGATCTCGTGGGTTGCCAGTAATAAGCAAGCACTTCGTCAGCTGACTCGCTACAAATATCCACTTTACAAGAGGGACCAAAAAAAGCCTCAGCAGGACATTTGTTTCACTCACCGTGTCCGTCGCGGTCACCCCACGCTCCTTTTGCCCAACTTGCCTGCCTTTCACTGAGAGTGCGCATGGCGGAAAACGCTTGAGGTAAAAACCAGCGGCGGATGGCGGAAACAGATTTGGATGCACCTCCCGGTCCAAACAAAATAACAAGTCCTTTTCCAGCCCCAATGGCTGTGAAATTGCGCTAAAATACAGCCAGAAGGAGGTCGCTTAATAAACTGCTTGCTGGTTGTTGGGCTGCCTTCACTCAAGTATGGATCTGCCAACAAACAGTTGTGTCACTGTGGTGACTCGGGTAAGCTTTATCTGTCTAATCTCCGAAAGGACGCAGGACCCTGCAAACAAATTTTGAGACCAGTGCCCGTTCACATTCCAAAACGCCTGGTCTTCCAATGGGTGTGTCTCTCTTTTTAGGAGAACCCCTCTTTCCTCTTAGTTCCCTTTGAGAACCCAAATAAATGGGGGTCCCCTCGAAAAAAACTCACCCCAACAGCTTGCAAAACCGCAATGTGCAACGCTGCTGCCCCATTGCCCTGCACATTGCCAAAGATTTGCAATGCTTAGTTGTCACAGGCTGGAAGGCCTTTAGCCCAAAATGGGCTAAAGGCCACTGACAAGCTGAGTAGACCCAAGCTTATATCCATCCGCAGCGGAGGTCAGGAGGCGGGGAATACACGTTAAAACGGACATGCTCAGGGCTCAAGGTAGACGCAGGAGATGTCACCATTCCTTTCAATTCTGTGACTGGCTCGGTGTAGATGCGTTGCTTGCTAGTTCTCAGTAGAAAATGACCCATGTCTTTGGAAATGCACCTAGGGATTCCCTTAAAGGAAGCCATAGGGGATAAACTCAGAACTCGAAAGCAGGTCTTTAGACATAGGGTGCCAGATTCCATTTGAGATGGGCAACTCACTAAGGACCGCTTTTGTCAGTAAAGCACCTTCAGCATACGACATGTGCAATATCAACGCCGACAAGAAATCAACTTGACAAATTTGACTGGGTCGCGAGCCCACCAAACACAGATGGATTTAGAGGCTGGGGTCTATTGAAGTTGACCATGTTCAGTATGTCCCGAACCAACAAAAAATCCAGGAAAGCATGGATGGACTCACTCGCGGACCATCCAAGCTCCACTTGGCGCCCTTGCGTGTGCCAAGAGGAAGGGAAGCTCCTGCCGCCTAGGCACGAGCTAATTCAATGGGCTTGAGTAATGCCCACTTTCAATGATGGCAGCCGTGGAAGTCATGGTGCTAGGATGTTTTGCGCAAAAGGCAAATTGAAAAAACAACGGTTGTTCATGGCTACCCCTGACTGTTAAACCTTCCCCCCTCGAGGTCGACAAGGTTTGGACAAGTCCCCAAAACTGATCCTCGTCCTCTTGCTTCTGGCCCCTTCTGGGCAATAGGACTTTAAAAGCCAACATCAGTTTTTTGGTTTTCAGCCCAAAAAGTGGCCTGATGAATCGCGGGGGCTTCCTGTTATTGGGGCGGGGGCTGGCCTCCAAGCGGGGGCCGGCCACCTTTGTGAGCATAAACACCTTGTCATTCTAAACAGAACTTAATAAAGAAAAATGCGTTTTAGGAGAAGCACATGCTGGGGGAAAACTTGAGGGGTTCAATAGTGACTTAGTATTGGTGGGTTTAAGCACACTAAGCAAATACTAACAAGGAACTCCCCTTTTCTGGCAGGGTTCTTTGGTTTCGGGGCTACAAAGGGATACCTTTAATCAGGGGAGTTTTTGAGGAATATTGGGTAGTGCTTTTTGGGCAAGCCTGGTTGGCCCTTTAATTTAGTATTGCTGGGAATCTGGGAGGTAAAAGGGGGGACACCTTTCATCGGGGGATTGTTTACTAACTGAGGGGAAAGCTGCAGGGGATTCTTTCAACGCCCAGGACTGCAGAAATGGCGGGCGGCTATCACCTGAAACAGAAACAAAGCCCTACCTTGAGGAGGAATCCTACACGTGTAGGTGTGCAGTGCCATGAGAGAGCGCCCGACAAAATGAACCCTGTTCCGCTACTCCGTAAAAGCGCACCCGGTGCCGCGCTAAGTTTGCCCGTTGCTCAAAGCGCAGCCCTGAGAGGCTGGGTCCATGTCAACACAAAGCTTCTGCCTTGTAGGGCCTCATTTACCGCTCAAAACTCCCCCCCTCCCCCCTTCGCTGCCTGAAGGAACGAAGGAAACGATGCACCAACGCAAACCCCCAAGAATCGCTCCGCTGAGACAACAACGGCCAGCGTGAAGCCATGGCCAAGCCGCTCTGAGACCACCTTTTGCGGGAGGTCTTGGCCCTGCGCCTGCGCATCGTCAGCTCTGCGTCGCCTGCGGCCTGCGCCCGGAGCCTGGTCGCTTCTCTGGTGGCACGTTGGCCTGGTGCGGAAGGGGCGGTGCTCCAGCTCCACGCCAGGCCAAGCCGAGTGGGGCCACATACCTCCACTGGTGAGGACCAAACACCTGAAAAAGGCCGGTGGAAAGGGGATAAGGATCCAGCAAGTTCCCATGGAGGAACACAAGGGGAACTATGTCGGCAGGTTTAGGGGATTTCAAAGGCGTCCGCGTTCTTCGCGACGAAGGCGCCCAGGCCGGGACTGACATTACTCAACCCCAGCGGCGAGAAGGATCCCAAATCAGGCTTGTGCCTGGGCTCTGCAGGACGATACAAAAGGGTACCCATTTCTTGTCAATTGAGAGAAAGGGCTTGCCTGGCCAGTTCCAAAAAAATACTCGAGCAAATCTAATTCTAATCAGCTCTCCACAATGAATCAAACATCTAAACCAATACTGAACAGAAAGGATCAAAGACAACCATAGAACATCGAAAAGGACTGAACAAAACAGAAAGCAACGGTACTAAACCAAGGAAAACACCTGACGTCTTGTGATTGGTTCTCTCACGGAAAACCAGGACAACTTTTGCAGACCTTCGTGGTAACATGGATCGGGTAGTGTTGAACATGGGAAACTAGAGGACCCTCGACTCTGTTTTGCTCAGAAACCAAAAAGGTCTAGGGGGGTTAAACCAAAAGAAGCACAGTTTTGCGCATTTGGACAAGCAGGATTGGGGAAATGCTTGGGTTTGTCTCAAAATCGGCAACCCCCCAAAATGGGTGGTGTACTTTTGGTTTCCTTTTTTAACATGCCCACAATTTTGTTGCTGTTGACCTCTGAAAAAAACTTAACTTCTCGTTTGTCCAATGGAAATTCCAACCTGTTTCTTCCAAAAAAAGTCAAAGTCCAAAGATCCGGTACCAAATAGCCATAAAGGCATGGTTATAGCTTGCGCTACTTTTGAAGCATGGCTGAAACCATTGTTTGTTGGTGACAGGGGGAATAGCTATAAAGAAAAGGGGTGCCCTGTTCAAAAAAGACAAGCCACTTGTTTCGGAAGTCGACTTCTCAGCTTGGGCCCTTGGCTGCCCAAAAGCCGAGTGATCAAGCCACGGCCACTACACGCATCGCCGAAAAATGGGTGGACACCACTGGGCAAAAGCTTGCTGGTGCGATAGGTAGGGAATGCCCGCGTCTGCGTGTTGGGAATGAACACAATGTGGGGATTTTCTGAAAGGAAGCCATAGGAGACAGTGGCTGAGAACCAGAAAAATAAGGGTGTGATTCATCAACTGGGTTCCCATGTCTTCTGGCACTTCTAAAACCGCACCAAAAACATACGCACTTTGCAAATTCCACTTGGCTTGTGACAACAAACAGCAAGAAAACAACAAAATGACCCCTCCCCGCTCCCTCCCCCTAAAAAAAAGAGGATAGAGACTAAACGAAACAAAAGCTATTTAAAGGGAAACCATCCCCAGTTTCTGGAGGTTCCAATTTGGATTTCATCCGGATCCGGGTTTTCGTGTTTCTTCCCAGGCTTCCAGACACCGGCAGCATCACCATGGCTTTGCCCATCAGCGCCAAGCAGTGACCCGCCTGGCAAAACGAAAGCGGAAGGAGAGGGGAGAGAGGGGGGAGAGGGGGGAGAGTGGGGAGAGGGGGGAGAGGGGGGAGAGGAGGGAGAGGGGGAAGAGTGGGAAGAGGGGGGAGAGGGGGGAGAGTGGGGAGAGGGGGGAGAGGGGGGAGAGGAGGGAGAGGCGAGTCTTTTCGGTGTTGGGGTGGGGGGGGGGGAGGGGATGAGGAAGGGGTTCGAGGGGAGGGCAGAGAGGGGGAAGGGGGAGGGCACTTTTCTATACCCTTCATCGCTGAGCTCGTTTTGGACCCGAAGATGAGGGTTGATGGTTTGGTCAGAACAGAGTGACCAAGTTCTGGGGCCTGAAAAAAGTAAGGAGTGCACCACTTGACATGGAGGGCCATGCAGAAAAGATCTGGGAGCCGCTTTTCAAGAGCCCTGGTTGACACCACCAACCAAGTTGTTTGGAGAGAGAGAGAGAGAGAGAGAGAGAGAGAGAGAGAGAGAGAGAGAGAGAGAGAGAGAGAGAGAGAGACAGAGAGAGAGAGAGACTCTGAGTTGTTGAAAACATCCAAAGGGTCTGGGCAGCAAGACGAGCCAAAAGAGTACCGTTGCACGCGATATCGAAGATTTGCGGGCTTGCTCTTTCCTGGGTTGGGTGATTTGCAACATTCCAAGCGGTGAAGAAAGCCCTGTCAACCCCACAGCACGCTATTGCAGCAATCATGGACGTGCTTCAGAGGGGGTTTGGAAGACAACCATCAACTTGAAAAAGGTCCAGGTCCCCCGCCCAGTTCCATGATTGTCGGAAAGGAGGGAACCCATCAAAACCTGCCCATGCTTACCAGCACCCCCCAATGGCTGGCCAATTGCCGGCACATCGATTCTTGGCAAAACGATGTCACTTTATATCTAAGTTACTGCAAAAGCAATTTGCTATCAAGTATCACTCATTTGTACTTAGTGCAATTTGTGCAATGATACAAGTGACCTTTCAGGGTCCTTTGGAATGGGGTTGCAGGGGAAAGGGGAGAGCAATAAATTTGAGGTTTGGAGGGCAAGTTTGAGGTTGGGAGGGGTTCTTGAGGAGCGTGTCACGGCGTGTCGGGGGGTGGCCAATTGCCGGCACATGTACGTTGAACGGTCACTTTTTTGGGATATGAGCGTGCCACCAGCGTGTCGCCCGCCCCTCCCCCCCCCCCGCTCGTTGCATGTGCAATGATCATACATGCCAGCCCAACCCCTCAATTGGATCCCCTCTAGTATCCTGAAGTGACGTTTCAACAAAAGTGACTTTTCACTGCACTTTGATGATGGCAACAAAATCTATGTGACTACAAAACTAGTTTTAAGCAAGTGCTGGTCAATTGCCGGCACTTCACCCGGGACGCCAATTACCGGCCATCGGGGGGGCCTGGTAGAGAACTCTCCTTTGGGGAAACCGTGGGCTTAGAAACTGCAAGTACAAAACCATCCCCAGTCATAAGAGCGAACAGTGGGGAAGTTTGATACTAGGCCCACGTCTGGAGAACTCCAAAACACATATTATTCTATTTCTGGATCATATGGCTGTGGGTCAAAACCCTGCACCCTGGTGAACATCAAAATAGGTGGCAAATGGATGTTCATCCACCCCAAAATGGAGCCATAGGTTATGCGCCATGGCCATACTTTGTCTACCCTGACATACACAAAATCTGTCGGAGGAGACCCCAGCCGTCGCAGAGTCGCTGCCCGACTCCCCGACTCCCCGACTTCCGCCTCCGTCACGAGATGCGCGGCATCGTCCCTGAGGCGTGGCTCTGGTGGCCTCTTGGGAGTATGCTAGGGGTACCTTCCCCGGTCTTTCTAGCCTAGATAGCCAAGTTGCTGCTTTTTGAATCACTGTTGCTGGCTTTTGGGGTAAAGTGGATGGGAAAACAAGAACAGGGGAAACAGCTGGCTCCGAAAAGAATGATGGTCCAAAAACATGGGGTATCAACCCCTAGAAGTATCCATGGCTCTATGGGCAGAAAAGAACCACTGACACACATGATTTCAGGAACTCTCAAGTAAGCAAACTGGCTCTAAGGCTTGATACTGAAACATGGTCCCTGAGCGGATTGGCCACAAGTAAACAAACTGTCTATCAGAACGGTCTTGCCCCAAGCCCAGGAACTCAGAGAAGGAAATAAACGGGCTCAAGCAAGAAACCGGGTGATGCCCTCACCACAAAATGGTGGCTCAAAATTAAAGACCTGGGGAACCGCAGGTTTCAGTCTTAGTTTCCATTTGGCAAGGGGCCATTTTGGGCCATCCAAGACACTGGGGTGGTTTCCCTGTCACCCGGCCCATTGGGGGGTGACTCGGAGAGCGAAATCCTGGGGCCGGTACCAAACACCAAGCTCCAGTTCATTTTACCATGGCCTCGCCAAAGAGACTTCAACCACCTTGAAGCAAAAGGACATGCGCCACAACCAGAAATGGCTCCAAAGTGGGGCGATGAGCAACACAAGGTTTCACAACACCCCATGTTACGCCCATTAGGACTTAGTACGTGCATCGCTTCAAAGTGCCAGCTACATCCATAAGCTTAAGCTCTCCATATGGAAGATGGTTGCGCGTTTTTGTACCAAAGAAAGCCACGGGGCCGTTTTGCACAATGCCCGGTTGCAGTCACCAAAGACAGCCCCGAACGCGTGGCAGATGTGCTTGATGCAACCAAGCCCCGGGCCCCTGCAAAGTGGGGCCCAATCAAGTTTGATCAAACAAACCGTTTTTTGGACATGTTCAAACAGCCCAACCACGCTCACAACTAACTTGGGTGCCTTGATCCCTGGCTAAAAAGTTAACACTTTCAGTAGGACATGTCAAACATCTCCCTAAAAGCTGCAGGTCGAGCCAAAGAATCCGGGCTGGACAACGCCAAACATAGAAGTCATGTCCTTGATCCATGGGATTCCGAGAGAGAGAGAGATCCCCTGGCGCGCAAAGCCACCGCTTGGGAGCTCCGACATCACACGTAAGCATCTCGAAAGTTGAAGAAATGTCTTAGGCCGAGGCCTCATGTCTTTCTCAAAGCCTACGGCGCGCGAAGGGCACGATGATTGCAGAAAAGCGCAGTTCAAGCGCAGCTCCCGGTCGGAGAGCTCCAAGAGCAAATGAGATCAATGAAGCGCGGTCGGCTCCTCTCATCTCGCGATGCGCACATGGATTGCAGTCGTTCGCACGGTCACCCAGCTGTCTCTGAAGTCTTTGCTATTGAGCGTGAGAACCTTTCGAAGCCTGAGCGAGCACATGTCCAAGGGGTTTTGAAAGGGCCGCGTATGGGATCATGGGAGCGGTCATGGACGGCACTCCGCCACTCAGGCACCAACCCACTCCGCTTCAGCCACTCAGGAGATCAGCCACAGAAGCTCAGCCACAGCAGCTTGAGTGGCCGAGTGGCTGCTTGCAAAATGCCAATCCGCGTCCAATCGTATATTATGCTTGTGCATGTGGCCAGCTTAGAAAATGGCTAGCCACCTGGGCATACAACCCCACGAACAACAGGGTTAGCTCCACTCAGCATTGTATAACCCGGTACAACCACACACGGTACTAACCGCCACATGCTTGCTTTGTTCAGCACTCGCCAAAAAGGCGGAAAACAAGGAACAAAAATAAACCACAAAGGGACAAGCCACAATTTACCACATGACAGGAGCATGACATCTGCGAATTCTCTCAAAAAACGATCTGCACCATTGTTTTCGCTCCTACCTCTCAATCGGTGAGCCAAAAAAAAGGTGCAGCCCCAAGATCGGCACCTGATTTCTATGGTCCAAACTCTACAGACTCAATGGAGGTCCATAGGGAGATACCATTCAATGACAACTACCCAGACCCCGGGAGGCACGGGAAAACAAGGGGCACTCTTCTTCTTAGTCGTTCAATTTTAAGGGGCCCACTGTTGTCTCAAAATTGGTCAAGCAGCCCTCAATTACGGAGTACTCTTAAAACAAGTCAGGCTTACTTCCTGAGTGCCAGAAGTCTGAGCTTTCTGTATGTGACTGAAATGGTCCAGACCTAACAACTGTAAACAAAAATCCATGAGCTCGGGGAGTGCGCCAGACTCAAAAGAAGCGAATCTGCGTGCCCGGTGGCCCTCAGGGCCCTTGGCCACGTCCCGACGTTTTGACGTCCCGACGCCCGGGTGGCGGGCGGGGTGGAGGATGCGCTGCCGGCGTGGGTCGCCGCCTTACCACAGGCCACCTCCGCCTCCGACCACTTCCTGGCTCAGGCCCGGCGGTTGGGTGGGTTTTCTTGGGTGCTGTAGATCCCCCAGTTAAAAAAAATCCCGCAGTAAAAAACAAACTTTCTTACTGGTTAAAAGGACATATGAGGGGAATCCACAAAGTTGAAGTCTAAAGATGCAACCCAATAGCAGTAGAGTTTTAGTATTCCCCGCAAAGAGAACATGGGGCTACCGTAAACGGAGATCTCCAGGGGTCACCCCCTGTGCAATTCCATGCTTAAGCTTATAAGGGGATGTCCCCCGCTGAGCAGGTTCCAAGAAATGGGCTCCTTTCACATGCTGCACGCATGTTTGTCCTTTGGACGCGATGGGGACCCATGACTTGTCTAAGACGGTTTCCATTGCCCCCCAGCCGAAGCTACCCCAAGGAATTCATCAAAGGAAGCTTTCGCGTTATGGACACTAGTTGAAAGGTAGCTCTTCGCGGAAGAAATGAAAGAACGAGCGCGTGCGAGCAAAATGAATGCGCGTATGGCGCAGGAATAGCTATAAGCGGAAAAAAAAGAAAACAACTCGGCGGATTTTGGCGAAAGATACTTCGGTCGCGACACCCGTCGAAACGGTCTTGGAACGGTTGCACGGACGCACGCGCGCTTTTCGCGACATCACTTTTCGTCACAGGCGCTGCACTTTGGCAACCTGAGATACAGATTGCGTGGCAGGCGCAGCACTTTGAGTTTGTGATCATAACTTCGTGACAAACACACCACTTTCGCCAGGCCAGGTACCAGTCTTTTGACAGGCGCAGCACTTTCACAAGGTCAAGTACGGATTTGGCGGAAGCGCCTGCCGGGTCTGCTAGGAAGCAGCAGCCATGCGGCATGAACAAACAGCTAAACGTTTTTCTTCACACCTGAATGGCAAAGTATAAAACCGCCCAACATGCGTATTTAGTGATCCTGATGTAAAATCACGTCAGGCGAGATCCCGGCCTTCCACCCTTTTCAGCCTTCTTTGAAAGCGCCCGTTGAAACAAATTCCAACCTGCAGAAATCGGTATGTGCTTGTGTCCTTTTCAAGTTAACTTTAACAAGCCCAAGGGGAAACCTGCCCATTTGTTGATGGGTGTCCGCAATGTTTTCGGGGTTTCTCGGAATGGACAGCTTCTGAGTTTGCGCCAAAGGGAAGCTCCAAGGAAATGGCCTGTGCGAGGCTTCTTAGGCCTCCCTAGTTTAATTTCACCCATTGGCCATGGGTCAAAACCCAAATCGTACCCCAAGTGAACATCCCAATCCAACCACTAAAATAGGTTCTACAATGGGTGGTGAATTCACCTACCAACCAAAATGGGATGCCATTGGTTTCGACCCACAGCCATTTCGGACGCCCCCCAGCCTCATGGCGTTCTTCTTGGCGGTGGCATCCCCGGCCAGCTGGCCGTGAAAGGTGAAGGGCGCGTCCTCTCCGATCCGCGGCTTCGCCAGTTGCAACCAGCTCACTGATCCAGTTGGATGGGCCGAAAGGGCCCAAAGTGCTTGGCGAAAATGGGTCCAAACCCAAACTAGGTCCTCCAGAGAGGTTAGAATAAGGGTACCCTTTTTTCTGTAGTTTATTATTTCAGTAGGGGAACCCTCCCCGGGGCGACCCTGTGGGGCACCAAGCCTTGGCTGGACCCCCCAGTACCATGAATGGAGGGCGACCATTCTTGGCAAGTGATTCTGAGGGAAAACCGACGGTGACTACATGAGCAAACAGGTTGAACAGGATCTGGAGTTGCTTTTTGCCTCTACTCACGAGGAACAAGAAGCTCAGGGCCCTTGGAAAGAAAGTTCGGGGAGCCACAAAGGGGGACAGGGGAAAAGCAGGGGAAGCCCGGCCGACATCTGGGGTACTCTAAAAAACTCTGGTCTAAAACCAAAACGCACAGGTATCCCCAACAGCACCCCCCAAGAACCCAAGCCGAACATGCCCCAAGTCGCCGCTCAGGAGCCGCTCCGTCCCAAGGCATATGGCTCAGCCTCACCCCGCAGTGGCCCACTCAAGAAGCCGACCGCCGAACGCGGAATGCGTGTCGGCGCGTCGGCGTCTCTCCGGGTTGGTGAAGAGCTTCTTCATAAAGCTCCCGCCTCCGGCGGAGCAACCTGAGATCGTGGGGATTTGGCTGGTCCAATCCAATCGGATCCCATTTTGGTTGGTAGGTGCACCTTTTGGGGTAGGTGAATTCACCACCCATTTTAGAGTCCCTATTTTAGTGGTTGGATTGGGATGTTCACTTGGGGCTAACCGATTTGGACTTTGACCCATGGCCATTTCACTTCTCCCAATTTTCCCGCTAAACACTTGGCCAGAGCCCAGTCTACAGGGCTATAGGCAACCAGGCGAAACGGAAGCACAGGGCTTAGATTTGGATGGCTGTTGAGTGGCACTCAAGGTGGGACTGAGCCTTTCCACTCCTTGGGAAAGCCAAGGAAATACATCTATTGGGCATACTTCTGCCGTTTGGAGTGGCGGATGCCATATCAGATTGATATAACTTGATAAAGCGTAAACTGGGACACGCAAGTGGAGCGTTGCTTGCCGATTTTGTTTTCTCTCTCTATATATATATATGTATACAAAAGCTTAGTCCTTTTGGGAAATGGCACCGGTATCTGATCAGCGCTATGGAAAAAAGTCTTCAGAACCAAACTGAACCAAACTGAAACCAGTCGGGTTCCAGTTGCCAACCAAACTGCAATTTTAAAATCCCCGGTATCACGGTTCCGTGAGAACAAACCTCGCTTGCCCAAAGCTGAGCAGCGCCCAACGCGCATTGAATCTTAGTTCTGCTAGCATGGCAGAAGAAGTGTATATAGACCTTACTGAACCCGCCAATAAAGCCAGGTAGTAGAACATACTCCACACATTCGCAAGCGAGATCGAAGCCCCCCCCCCACAAAAAAAGAGAGAGAGAGAGAGAGAGTAGAACCAGCTATCCCCACCAAAAAAAAACAACATTGAACAACCCAGCGCAAAATGAGACTTTTAGCCTGAAGTGCGCGGGTCCAACTTCTGATTTTGGCTTTAAACAACTGCGGTCACAAAAGAGAGCGTTGCGAGTCTCATGAGAGGCAGGCCTCGCGCTGGAGACTCTCTCCTTACCCGTGGGGGAACAAACACTTGAACACAAGAAAATGAAGAAATGGTCCCGCGCGAATTGAAACCCCGGAATTAAACGAACCGTGGCACTGGTGATAGAAATCCATGTTGGCAAACAATGCTTTTCAACCAGCTCGAAGCATTCACCAAAGAAGCAAACCAATGGCGTACTGACGGGCGGTTCAACATAGTTGTAGGGCTTGCCCAAGGCTTCCATTCTACCTGGTTACCAAGTTTCCCCTTCGAATCTTTGTCACGTAAATTATTCCTTTGCACTTCTTCCGAGTTTTCTAGGGGTTGATTCCCCATTCTTTTCAACCATCGTTCTTTTCAAAAAAAAAAAACAACTTTTTTTTTTCTCCCGGGTTTTGATGGTTTCCTGAAAAGCAGGATCCCTGGGTTCAGATTGGGAAAGGTACCCCTAGAAGTTTCCTCGCGTCCAAGGAACGGCCCAAGCTGCGCAAGACTTGCTTCATCTCCGTGGGGTCGATGGACTCATCTGCGATGGCCTTCCGACTTCCCAGGCCAGAGAACGACTTGAGCAGTTCACCGGGTGGACCGGGGACAGTACAGCGACGCCCTCAAGATGGCCCTCTAAGTGGTGGCTAGGTCCTCCAGTAGAGAGGCTAGAATAAGGGTACCAACCTTTTTCTGTAGTCTATTTTAGTAGGGAAACCCTCCCAAAAAATAGGTTGAAGGGCACTAATTTCGAGAAGCGCTGCAAAAGTTCACTTTAAGGGACCCACCTTCACCCAGCCAAATCTAAATCAATCTGCACTTGGGTGAAACAGCATGGGCAAGAACCAGAACGAGGGGGGGGCGACCATAGGACCTGGAAACAAAGCTCCAAAGCGAAAAAGGGGCAAGAGCGTCTCGGTGCAAAACTTGGCCTTCCTAAGTCTGTCTTAGAGTCTTTGCTCATTCCTGAGTTTTACCAAGCTAAACCGACAAATCTAAGCTGGGCTGCCCTCAGATCCCCCGCTTCAAGTTTAACTTTTAGTGGGTTACATGGAAACTACCACTAAACACCAAAAGGATCTAAAAAGCTAAGGAACCGGATGGCTGGGAGCCACCAAGTAAACTAAGGGACCTTCATCAGTGAGCTCATGTTTGAGCCCAGCTCGCTATCGCCTCGTCCAAATCAAGCTGTTGAACTTCAAGTGAAGCCGTGCTAATTGGGTGGGGGCTAAAAAAAGCAAAACAAAACTGCTGTACTGTGGATGGACGAAATCCTACACCACGTTGTTGAAACCGTGAGAAACTCCGTTGTTTACTGGTATTTACAGGGGAAGAAGCATTATTGCAGGGTTGCCTAGGTGGTGCAGGATTTCTTGTCCATCCACCGCATCTCCTTTTGCTTGCCCTTTGGTCAAACCAGCCAAACTTCGGAAATTTAAGCGCTGCGCGGCTTTTAAGGAGCCGAAGGAGCTGAAACTGGTACACTCCCTCAAACAATCATGGAAGCTGACGGGAGGGTTTTGGAAGACTTCCTTTTGGGGGACCCCCGTATCCACTGCCATGGTTGAAAAGAGGGTACCTGTCCAATGAAGACGTAAATCTACGTAAATGGTGCGCAAGCAACTCTTTGGGTCCTGGATTTGCCCCCGAAAATTGAACACCCTCGTGGGATTGACTGAATAGAGCAACCCGGATCTCACATGCAAAAGGAACAGGATATGAACGGTTGACCTTTGCTGACGGAGACTTGACCAACACGGGGGGACAACAGATCGACTTTGTGTACGATGAAGGTACGTTGCCAAATCTTGTCCGGCCAGGACAATAAAATTGCATACTTGTTTGTCCGTGCAATTTCAGACTAATTCGTGAGCCGGATCCTCTCAAAAGACTGATTGCATCCCCAATTAAATTCAAGCGGGGGTTCTACCAAAGTAACCGGGCTCCCAGTAGTGGGATCATAGTGATGCCCTGAATACACCATTTAAAGGCATTTCGTATGAAACTTCACAAAATATCCATGAAGGACAAGTTCTGGCGTAACAGCCTAGCCTGAGCGGAGGGATGAACAGTAGCTCAGAAAACACAAGAACTCAAGGACAAGAAGAAGAAGCTCACAGTCCCCTCATTGTTTGACACATAATAAGGGGATGAATAGTTACACCCGTTGCTTACTATCCAATGATTACAAATTCATTCAGGCCCGTACAATACAAAAACATCTCCACCCGCCCGGCGGGTAAAACAGGCCTGGCCTGCTTAATGGACAATGAGCTCTGCAGGCAGGCCTTCACCAGTTCGCTGACGGGGACTGCGCTCGCGAAGGCTCTTCGTGGTCGAAGGAGGCTTAGGCCCAAAAAAGCGCATGCTCTTTTGATCTAAGTTGTGGATTTGAGGTTGAATCCTGTCAAGGCGACAGGGGACAGGCTGATTCCCCAACGCGGTCACTCGAGATACGATTGACTCCCCCTCAACAAATGCAAGTAAACAAACCACACTAGGGCCATGTTTTTACCTGTTTCTGGGGGCTATCAAAGTCAGAAAGTGGAATCGGTTGTTTCCCTTTAACCTACTTAGGGGCTGACTTTGATCCTGATAAAATAATGGGGCCAGCCACATGGTCAAACATTTCTGGGCCGCAGGGGCCCAACTTTGGCCGGGATTCGAGCGGATCAATTCAGCAGGCCACTTGAGGTCCCAAAAAGTCAGACGTCCGCTGAAGCTTTCTTGGGGGAAATGCGAAGTGCGGGAAGCCTTATTTTCCAAAAGAAAACAACACGGGCCGGCCTGACTCATTCTGCAAAAGTTGAATTGCATTTCCGGATTTTAAAAACGATAAAATAAAAATGAAGGAAACCCAAGATGGCCAAAAGGCGGAAAGGTAAGGCAGAAGTTTGGCAGTGGTTCATGGCTTGGATGCAAGGAAGAGCTTACGCAAGCTTGGGGTGGGTTCAGTCACAAGCTGGCTCAAACAAAGAAAAACAACACAACAAAAAGATAATCGGTTGTCCCTCTACGAGAAACGACCGATATTACAGTACCAGGGCATCAGTTGTGGGTGGGTTGGCGGGTGTCAATTGTGGGTGGGCACCCATCAGTCTGTGGCTGCAATATTGGCAGCTGCTCATATCAAATATTACGGGGGGTGGTTACCATTTTGAAGAAACTGCGGATGATGTAAATATCGCAAGCAAACCCACGGAAATTTAAAATACGTCCCTCGTTGTACTGTTGCAACAACAGCTGGAACCAACGGTAGCCGTCAACTTGTGAACGACTCTTGTGTCTTAGATGGTTGCACCATCCCAGAACCACCTGGGCGATTATCCTACATTTATCCAGTGATGGAAGCCCTACATGCCCCTACCCCTCCCCCTTAAAAACCCAAGCGGAAGCCAACTAGTTGTAGATAAGCCGACTGCTTTTGCTTGGGGAGGACATAGACCGCTCCAGTTGGATTCTGGCTAGGAGGGTACATTTCCTCTCCTGTTCAAACAGGGCTTCGTTTCCTGAGGAAAACGGGAGCCTCACTCCTTACGAGAACTTGCTGATACTTGCTGCGCCCAAGGCTCGTCCTTTCCGCTGTCCGGCCTCGTGCCCATTCATCCGTCAAAGACAGGCCATCGCCCTCCACGCGGGGCAAGGTCTCATTCACGTTGGCCTGCCGATCGGTGCTCAGGGAATGACTTGCGATCGATCGGTGCGGGGCATTGGTAGGGAATGAGAAATGGATTGAACCCAAAACAAATGGTCCCCGAAAAAAGGAATCCACCAGTTGCCTATCGCACCAGCAAGATGACCATGAACTGAACCATGTCTGGTCCCTTTTTGGAGAAGGACCACCCAAGCGAGGAATGGAAAATCCATACCCAGCCCAGCCCAAAGGCTGTGGCAGTTTGGTGATGTGCTGTTTTAAGGCACACCCAACTCAGGCAGTCTGGGCATCTCGGTCCAGCCAACAAACACGTCGAGCCAGGACGGACTTATGTTGTTGAGCTGCGATCCCCAACGATTTCGCTACTGAGGCAGCAAATCTGATGCAGGGGTTTCCAGTGACGTGCCGAAGACCACACATGATTATGCGCGATGCCCCAGTGGACTATTAAGCCGATCGCGCTGCTCAACGTGCCACATGGCGATCGGAAGGGAACTTTAGCATGAAGTTGCCTGATATCCTCACCCTTCGGCTTCGCACTGAACATCATCAGCACAACGAAACGTAGACTCCCTGCAAATCCCCAAAGCCATGTGCTGCTTTAGGCCCAGATCTCATCCACACATCCCCCTTTGCAAACATGCTAAAAAGTAATCGCTTTCGGAGGGGGCCTATCGCTTTCCCAGCGTTTTCCACGGTTTTGCAAACCCCATGTCCACTTTGTGATAAAGTGGTCTTTGGAGGCTTTGACGGTTGCACATGTGGGCGGCGAAGCTCAAGTCCGGTCACAGGGTTGCGCCAAGTGGAGTCCTCCAGGTGATCATGGTTGGCTCACATGTGTGGATGTTTCCCCACAAACTTAGACTTCTGTAGGGGGCAAAGGCCCCAAAAGCAACACTCGGTATATCGAAAGCACACGATGGTAAAACACGGTTTCAGCATTGTCCCTGCTTGCTGCATTTGTCGGGGGATTGAAACCTTCATGTCGGAATAACAAAGGGTACTTTCTGGTTCAGCACTTCTGCCCGATTGAACGCACATGGATTGCAGGAAAAAGCACAGGGCCAGGTGAATCTCAGCACCCCCAAGCACGGCTGGGCCCTTGAAGTGATCATTCTGCGCAATTCTCCAAATGATGGTGGGTCCAAACCTAAGGTGACTTTTTGGGGATGGTGACCGCTTCACTGTTGTCTTTTTAGGAGGCTTTCTGGGTGTTCACCGGGGAACCGTGGTTTTGACCCACAGCCAAATCACTGTATGGCTGTGAAACGGGGATGAGCTCCATGGAGCGCTGCGTCGAAGTTGCGCTTACAAAGGGGCAGTGAAGAATCGGCCATGGGACCCTTCCTCAAATAGCGGTTGCTTGCTGCTCCCCTGCTAAACGTTTTAAACTTTTCGTGGTTTAATTCGGAAAACCCGTTAAGTTGGCAAAAAAAAACAATAAAGTGCTATCCTCCCTTGGCAAAACGCAGCAAAGAAATGGCGGTGGGCGTTCGCCATACTCTTGAACTCTGCCACCTGGTCAGCCCAGGCCGATGCCATACCAACCTCGAAACGAAACATGTCACTTGGCATGTGGCCAAACCTGCAAACGGCTCTCACTTGCTTCTGGCTTGCTGATGTTAACCCCCGGATTAATAAACCCCTGGCTCATCAATAGGGGGGTGTCCCCTTTTAAAGGGAACACCCCCTAATAATGGGACGGGTTTATTCATCCTGGGTCAACATTAGGGAACATGCAGAGCAGCCACAAGGGCAAACATCACAATTTATGTGTTGCGACCATGATTTCCCGGCAGTACCGGTGTTTTCGAGAGGGGCCAGAATCGCGGCAGCGTGCTTTGCTTAGTTTAGGCACCTCGGTTGGGGGTCACCTTCTACGGCACCCGTCGCCAGGCCTGACTTCGTGCATTTGCCTCCTGAGGTGCTCGGAGGGATCATGGCCCCATCCCATGAGGCTGTGTTGGCCAAAGTTTGCCCTCGTCCCCCAACTAAAGGCACCAGAAAACCCAAAACAAACATTGACAGGGGTCGCAAAGACCGGATTTCACCCCTGAAAAGGTGCAACCTGGCGGGTGAGTTCCAGCAAAAGTGCCATTTCCGGAAGTCCAAAGTGAAATTGAGGGACCGCTGATTGAACCCAAGAAATGAGGACCGTAACTCACATGTGAATACTGGTCTTACAGAAGCCCCTGCTTTGCCTGGGCACTCAACTTTGGTTTCCATGGGCAACTAAACAACATGAATCCCCCTACTCTGTCCTCCCGGCTTACAACAAATAGCTTTTCGTTTTCGCCGGAAAATATTGGAGCAATCCTGCTTCCCCTCCAAATGAAGCAATATGAAAAGCGATTGGCAAATCCTTCCGTAAAGGCGTGCCTGCAAATTTCAGCGCATTCCTTCGCCGCGGAAAGCCTGAAGTCTTGGGCAAAGCAGCCACGTCGACCTCTCAAAGCAAGGACACCCGTTCTTTAGACCCGTGTTCATCAACTTTGAGAGGAAGCCAACGGAAGCCACACATTGGGGAAGGCAGCCAGACTTTGAGACACCCACTGAAAAGCCAAAGGAACCCCGGAGCATTCCTCACGATAACCACGAAGATATTGAACACGTCTTCTGGGCTTCCTTAGAAGCATGTCCGCCGCAAACCCCAAATGGAGGCCTGCCCTTGAAGCTTGGGTTCTGGTGCTTTTTCATTCAAGATATCTTCTCACGTCCTCTGTGGACTGGCCAACAAGAAGTCCAAACTTCCTAGATAGCCAAGTTGCCGATTTTCCCAGTCACTGTTGCTGCTTGTTGGGGTAAAGTGCGCGGAAGAACAAAAAACAAACCAAAAAAAAACAGCAACTGGCGATGCAGGTGGTTATTTACTACCAAAATGGTCCGAGCCCAAACTCAGTTGTTCAGTGACCCTGGAAAGAATAGGGAACCCTTTTTGGGGAAGACCATTGTTAGTGGGGCAGCCACCTAAAACGAAAATGAACAAGGGTGCCACTGAACAACTGAGCAAAGATGTGTCAAGTCCGAAACGGAACTCGGGAAGTGCGTCTTCCAGAGACGGCTCCACTGTCGGTCCTCAGAGACCGACTCCTGGTTCGGCTCCAGAAGCTTCTGCTCCAGCCTCGTTGGGTGGTGGGTGTATTCTTTGGACCGCGCGGCCCAGGACAACGGACAAGGAATCCAATAAGAGAGTCCATCAAAAGTTCACAAAATAGCGGAGAAAACGGACAAAACAAGGAATCCAACAAGAGAGTCCATGAAACAGGTTCACCAAAGAGCGGAGCCGCCCGAACAATAATGGGAAAAAAAGGGGGTGCCCCTCAGGGTCCTTTTCTTTGTTCTTAGTAAAGCGCAAAACTGCAAGACGTTGCCAGTCGTTGGCCCAGTGACTCCGTTGCAGTTCCAATTCAGGTGTCCGACGCTTCCAGGTGATACCTTTTGAACTACGCCCTCTACTCCCCGAGTGTCCTTGCCTGAAGATAAAAGTGACTGAACCGCTTGCCCTATGAAGACAGATCCGCTTGGCGAATTGGTTTTGCCTTCCTAAGACTCCGGCTGCAGCAGGTCATCCAGGTTTGCCTAAGCATTGAGGCGGCCGCCTCTCAACTCTGGCGAGTTTCCCATGCCCCACGCCAGAAAATCGGGGCTGACCAAGAGCTTTGGATGTTGGATTTCCATGATACAGCACCCTCAACCAAAAGCAATGTGGATGGGCAATAAATCCACTTTGCCATTTCTTGGTGGCGTTCTTATTCATAGGCTCATAGGGTTTCATCCCTCCAAACTGGTGCAGGACTTTGTCCATCCACACCTCAGCTTCTGCCTCCAAGCCAAAGGTTCCAAGCGAAATAGATGAAACACTATGTTTGACGATTTAACAATCGTCCATACAAAGTAGCGAAACCTTGATATGTAACTCATCACTTCAGCAGGTTTTGGCAAATTTCACTGGCCCTTTTCGGCCAGTATGAATAGAAGGTTTAGTGTGGTAAACTATTGCCAAACTCTTCAGATCCGAAAAGCAGGATCCAGCAAAGGACAAGTTCCTTGTCCCGTGATCCAAGGTAGACTGAAACCTAAGCGGGGCTGATGTTCCCCCAAAAGAGGGGATCCCTAGCTTCATGGGGTCATCAAACAAAACCAGGCATCCGCAAAAACAAAATATTAATATGACGTTCCTTTTTGCTTTTAATCTCGAAAAAAGGTCCCTTTGTGCTGCAAAGCTCTTCTGCTAATCTGCTTGCTGCCCACGGGGTTCACACCTTTGATGGGTCCAAGAGCCCAACCTGAAGACTGGCTGAACACCCTGGTCGTCTTTCCTAGGTCCTCCAGATTTGAGAGGCTAGAAAAAGGGTACCAACCTTTTTCAGGACGTCTTTTTTAGTAGGGTCCCGAACCCTCCCACCCAAAAAGGACATGGTAAAAGGGCACCACTGAAAAACCGAGTTTCCAATGGGGACCGTTGAAACCTCCATGCTCACGGTTTTGGGTTTCAGCCTGGGGCCCAGCGGTACAGCGGTACGCGGCGCCGCTCACATTACCCGGATTGACCCGCAAATAGGTTCTGCAAAAGGATCCCCAAAACTTATTTCAAGCAAAAAGGTCTCCTTTTTGCCAAATTTGGCTTTCAACCTTGGTTACCTTGGAACATGAAACTCCTTCTTTGGCTTTCAAGCTTGGTTGCAGTAATTACCTTCGAACATGAAATTCCTTCTTGGCCTTCAAGCTTTTTTGAAACCTTGGACCATGACCTCCCAGGACCTCTTCTTTAGGCAGGCGGGCCACTTCTCGCGCGAGCTCCCGGCGTCGACGACTGCCTCTCTCAGTTTTCTCGAGTGCCCGGCGAAGGCCGTGCGCAGCTTGGCCTGAAGCACGGCCTGCCGCGTGCGCAGGGCTCACCAAAAAGTCCGCCCCATGGCGCGTCACCCCTAAAAAAAGGTAACGAAAAGTTAACTTCCCCCAAAAAAGGGAAACTTCCCCCTTTGAACATCACTTTTATTGCCAAACGGACACTCACTCTAAAAAATGCAACCAAAAAGGTGACCTTTAAATCCACAAAACAGTAAGAGACCCCCCAAAGCACCACTCACTTCAGATTGGCAACGAAAAGGTAACCTTTAAATCCGCACGCGGAAATATAGAAAGCAACACAGCTTGGGCTCGTGACAATCAAAACTTGGCAAACTGGTCTACATTGCTGCTAAATTGGAAGTTGCCTTTATGCACATACCATCTCGGTTGCTGTTGACCCCCATGCAACAAGTGTTTAACTTTTTCGGGGTTTAGTGGAAACCCCCTTGATTTCAACCAAAAAGTTAAAGTCTAAAGATGCAACCCAGTAGCAGTCACGCCATATGCCCAAGACCTGGACCAAGTTAAGGACCATCGCAGTGAGCTCGTTTTACTCCGGGATCGGAGGAGTCACTTGCCATAACTTGGCACGGTGTGTGTCATAGGGGACCCAACAGACGCAGTTTTTCTTGTGGTTTCCCTTGAGAAGCCACCCCAAAAAAGGCACCCACAGACCAAACAAGGGGTCAAGAAGGCAGGCCCGCAAACCCGTCTTAAGAAAAAGGGTACAGTCTGTACAGTATATCCAAAATCAAGCATTCAGGACGCCACGTGTCTTGGGGTCTTGGAGATTACAGGGGGCTGAACGGACGCAAGTATCAAACTCCTGAACGATGCTCTTTCAATTCGAAGGCCAATCTGCGAAAAGGCGATGTCAAAGCCATCTGCTGCGTGCGTCACCCAAGCTATCTGAGCCCCCCGAATTTCCGAACGCTCCAAACAGTGGCGTTCGCAGAACTGGCTCGAAGAAACAAAGCAACCTCTGCACAAAAAGAATACCTAGAGTCTCCTTCTGATTAAAAAATGTTTGGTCATTACCCAACAGAAAGGGATCATTCATGCCCCCGTTTTTAAAGGGTCATGGAGACTCTAGGTACCCAAATTCGTCAATTCAATGGCGCATCCGAAAACCCGTGAGCCAAACTTGTCTTTACCCCCCTCAGAAAATTGGGCTGCTTGGCCCACTCAGTTTCTAGTGAAGGTTTAAGTGGTGCCCCGATGGTCTCTTCAGAAAATCCGAGCAGAAAGGTCCCGAAGCCGAAGGAATAGACGGTTGATTCCCCAAACATCGCAAGTGAATCAAACACTGCAAAGTGGGGCTCGGTTGCTTTCTGCGAAGCCCTGCTAAAAGTGAATAACTTTTAGTGGTTTAATGGAAAACCTTAACATGCAAGCAAAATGCACCAAAGGGGGTTGCCTTGTTCCCTACAAATGTGTTGAATCAACTGTCAAGGAGGTGCCCAGGGTGTCTTCAGCTTCCCTCTGATTGGTTTGGAGCCCGGTGGTAGGCTGTCCCATTTTGTAAGCCAGTGAGAAGAGCGATCCCCCAAAGAATCCAGAGCGAGATGGTGGCTTAACGGGAAGACACCTGGACCCAAAAGCAGGGTTTTGTTCAGAACCCCTCAAAAGCTTCATTTCAATTAGGTCCCTGTCCCAAAATTCCATGGGCCTTGAGTCTGGACGGACACCAAAAAACAAATACTGCTCGAGGCCTGGGTCTGGGTGAATCGACGCCTAAATTATCCAGGAGCAGAGCGAAGCGTAAGCGACAGGCACCGCATGCGCGCTAAGCGCGCCTCGAGGGGTGCATGCACCATCGGATGAAAGGATGTGCCGTGAGGCACAGGGTTGCACTTGAAAGGCTTGAGATGCGAGGTTAAAGAAAACAACTTGTGAAAGATCAGCTTCCCAGATTTGCTGATCAGTTTCTGAAGGAAATCCTTAGGAAAAACCCTGAGGCTTAGAACGAGACTTGGCGACTCTCAAAACGATAACTTGCATGCATTACGTACGACGATACTTTGCGCATAACAGGACAACATGCCTGAATGCAGATTCGCGCAACTCGTCCCTGTAAGAAAAAACAACTCCTTTCTGTTCAATCCTTCTGAAATATCCAGCTTCATCGAACACTGTCACGCAGTCGGTATTCAGCCGCAGGACCACAACATATATGGGCAATTTGTCCGAATTGATGGATCCTTTAGCAAAGAGACTTAATCATGCTTTTGCCACTTGCCCGTTGCAACTTGCGCAAAGTTGAAAGTTACACAAAGCTCCGCCTAGAGTGCCATCGGATCGGTCCTGAACCAAAAGCAGCAGCATGAAGCTTGCTTCATCGTTGCAATAGGCGGATATGGGTCAAAAAGTTATAATGGGTATGCGGGCAGAATTCCCCCGCAAAGCAAGGTAGTTTCAAGTAACAATACCTGGCAAACACAACCCACATCATTGCTGCTCCCGCATCGGCAACTGTTGGTTGATTCCTGTTTGAAGCTTTCCCCCAAGGTTCAACTTGCTTTGAAAAATCCATATCTGAAACCTTTCCATTTACCAGCAAACTTGATCAACATCGGGATGAACAGTGTCACGCGAGTAAACGACATCATCTCACTTCTTCCATCAAACTTCCCTAGATGTTCCATTCCAATCTGAACTTGGGTTTGCCCAAAACTGCTTTGGATTCGTGGGGAAAGATGGGCGCCTTGTTCGTGGCTACCTCCTTTTGTGGGTGTCATCAGGGAGCCCACAGAGGACGTCTTTGAGCCTTTCCGCAAGTTCGGGGCTTCAGAGCCTACAGGACAGCTCAGAAACGAACGTCTGGTCTCCCCTGAGCTTCACCTTTCACTTGATTGAATGCAGCAGGGTAGGAATCATCTCTGGAGATCACCAGTTTTAGCATCCAAGGCTATGCGTTCTGCTCGATCAGAGGTCGCTTCCAACAACAGATACGTTTCAGGCTCGTAAGATATATGCATACTCGATGCAAGAGGGCATCATGTCGAGCATGATAAACAAAACGATAGCATACCATGTGCATGTCTTTTTCTCGGTCTAAGCCTTAATCTGAAGTCCACAAACCAAAATATCTCCGCATGCAAAGCGTAGCATGCAGGCGAGCAGTTTTTTTTTTGTTTAATGCGGGGACATGATAAGATTCACATCACGCCAACCCCCGAGTCTTCCGAGTCTGTTGGGAAACCCAGATCATGGGATTGCGATCGAAGTGAGGTGTGGCACGGTGCGTGTGGCGCATGGTCTGATTGTGTAACTCGATCCCCAGCTTGTGTCACTTTCTGCTTCCCAACCTGGAAATCAAATTCCTGGCAGTTCGGCGAGAGGCCAAGGTTTTGTGTGGCTTCTGCCTGCAACCAAACCATGCAGGAAATTCCGGTGTAGAGTTCGCAACATTTCACTTCAAGAGCATCGCACATGCTCGAGAGACATGTTAACTCTTAAGCACCAGTCGAGAAAGCCTGGCCATGACACTGCAATCCTTTTTCTTGGAAAAGACTTCTTGATGTGGGGGCCTCGGGCGAGTGCATAGCCGAAATCAGGGCTTGGCAGCTTCATGATGGGACTGGAGGAGAAGCTGCCCACTCAAGCCGCAGACAGAAAACGCTGAGTCCCACCATGCTCCACCCGCGGTGCTTCCCTTCTTTTGACTAATTCGCGATCATTGCAGGTCTTGCACCGAATTGTCCTCAGAGTCCTGCGGACAGAGTCCATGTGAGCACACTTAGACCCCGGCAAATCGAGCTAAAAAAGCCAACTTGCTGGTTGGAAGAGGACGTAAGAAAGAAGCCACGCGTAGAGACTTAAAAAGGGCAAAATGTTCCAACCAACAAACAAGCCCAGCCACATCAACTAGGTCTGAATAAGGCTACCCTTTTTTCCGTAGTCCATTTTAGTAGGGGAACCCTCCCCCCAAAAAAGAAACGGTCAAAGGGCACCTAGCTGGGGGACCTAGTCAAGTAAGGGTGCACGGAACACCTCCACAAGTTTAGGCCTTTGAATACTACAAGTACCCCCCCCTCCTTCCCGCCCAGGCCAGGGGGAAAAATCAGCACCCCGCGTCCGTTGGTGGATGTTGAAACAAGACCCACCCCTTCGGCGCAAGTGCCACGGCGCCACAAGTCTGGATGCTCCTTTGGCCCGTCTGGCCGAATTTGACTCGGTCAGCTTAACGTGAGCTTTTCATGATATGGGTAGGAGTCAAAATTGAACCAACGAGAGTTGGACCGCAGGTTTTGGTCCTTGGTTCCATCTACCAGGGTTCCATTTTCGGTACCTATTTTTGACTGAATATTCTGACACAACATGTAGTACTCTTCCGTCATCTGGGATGTATGAAAACCAAGCTGAACCAATCCACAAACCAGCTGGTGCAGGATTGTGTCCATCACCCGTGCCCATGTCCGTTGCCAGGCCCTACTGCCTCTGCAAGACTGGCCCATGCCCGCATCGAGTCCTGCATGCGCCGCAAGCGCCGCCTGGGGCGATCCTGCAAAACAAGACCTTCCCTCAGCTTTTGCCCAAACTCAAATGTCCTTGCCTGTTGTTGGCGCATATTCAGCGAGTCGGAAAAATGCATGTTATGGCAACAAGTAACAAGATGAGCACAAAGAATTATCCAGTCCCCATGCAACTAATTCAATCATATCATCTGGGGACCCCATACATGAGTTGCCTTGTACCCACGAAAAAGGACGGTCTTTCTTCGTCCTTGGGGCCTTGTGGGGGTGTCCGGGTGAACTGTGGGGAATCAGGGACACCCCCCTATAAACTGGGATTGACTAGTGCAGAGTCAACATTCCGGCTCAGTACTAAGTCAACAGACTTATGAAGCTGAAGGCTTGCAACATCAGCCGGTCCCCTAAGGGGAACCTGTCCCATGGATGGTTCAATGGACCTCAGCTTCTTGCAACAGCCCTAGCTCGAGCCTCCAGGAAAGAGGCACCTCAGTTGGAGAAAGCGCCTGGTAAGCAAACTTGTGGCCGCGTTGACCACAGATTCAGGGTTGTGGTGGGCAAATTGCATGCAGGTAAAACACCTATGTGTATGTGTATATATATATATGTGTATATATATATATACACAGTATATTAATACACATATTATATAATTACATCACTGGGCAAGACAATATCATGTCCGTGAACATCGCGCACGTGTGTGTGTGTGTGTGTGTGTGTTGTATGTTGCTTTCCCCGGCCGCCTTGATTCAGACGGGTCCGCCAAAAGCAATGAACCAGGTTGCTCGCGTGGGCGGGTCTTGCTTTTGGAGCCCCCCCCTTTTGTTGGTGTTCAGTCCAAAAGGGAAATCACACGTTGTGGTGGTACCTTAGATGGTTCTTTGATTTCTCGCTACAAGTTGAAATTCAAAGTCTGAAACGTCTAAAGAGATGGCTGGGCCTTGGGTAGAATAAACAGACAATGCCAGGGTATGCGCCTCGTTGCTTCCCCTTACCAAGGTACACTCAAAAGCACTCAGCCCCAGTTGGATGCTTTTCCCCAGCGCCCAAGCTATGACGTCTTTGCCCAAGGTTTTGGGGCAGTTTGGGGCAGCTTTCAGGGGCTGCGGAAACCTGAGCTTCAGATCTAACTGGTCCTTTAGGTCTCCGGCTCGCATGTCTCAACTTAGGACCCCCACCCATCTCAGGGATATCGCCAGAAAGAGCCACACACAAACACCAACGTTGGAACGCAAGTGGTTAATAAGCATGAAACCGACTAGAGCTAAAAGCGAAACAGCTGTGTACCGGCTCCCAAGCATGCCACACGTTCGCTTCGCAGATCATGGTGCAACATGTCTGTGTGACTACCTACCAATAGGCTGTGTGATTAAAACCCTGAAACTCCACAGTGCGGGCGCAGAGTGGCTGTTGAGTGAATCAGGGCACCCGGGTTCACCAGCTCAACAAGGGTTGCCCATGAGAATAGCTTTCAGAATCGGTGACGTCCATAATGGGTGACGTCGCAAACAGCCCTTGTCAGGTGGCGACTATTCGCACAATGAATGGTGCAAGATCAAGAGATGAAACAAACTTGCACAACTCGCAACCTTCATCATTGAGGCCCCAATCAAAATAATTCACACCCCCAAGGTTGCACAAGCCTCTGACTCCCAGTTCCCCCTTCACGCCATGTTTAGTAGGGGGCCCTACCAAATTGGGGCTCTGGGGATCCAAAGGTCCACGCAAAACGCCGCAAAACGAAACGCGCACCTTGCCAAACGGATCCGACGGGCGAAAAGCTATGTATATATATATATATCTGCTGGTTAAAAGGGAGCGTGAAGGCAAACAGGCAAAGATGGCAAACACGGCAACATGACTTCGAACCCCAAAAGAGTTGTCTTTGCTACATAAAAAGGAACATGAAGGAAACCCCTAAGGGCAAAAAGGTGAGCTAAGTCTAGCAACCAAACAAGCCGCCCGACTAACATCCCCCCGCGCTTTAAGCGCCACTCAGCTTCGGACGGCCAGGTGGTCGACCAAGCTGCCTGCAACTGTCAAACCAAACTACCTCAGCCTTTGCCCCCACAAAAACATTTGTTTGCTCCTAGCAGCCTTTTTGAAGTGAACCCTGAGATGTAACATGGTTTCAGAAGAGATCCCAGAAAAGAGCACGAGTCGCATGGATATTGTTTGAGGTGTTCTCCCACCATGGGACTTGAGGGAAGCCCGCAGCAAGACTCAGGTTTCATGTTGGGAGTACAAAGCCCCGTGACTCAGGGAGTGAGATGCACTAGATAGAAACAAGGACAACCCGGGAGAAGCACCTGGTAGGGCCAAACTCTGGCTGGTTGGCTCACTTCCTGAATGGATTGGCTCAAAAAAGTCTAAACTGTTTGTTGACCAATACAATGGTCTTCCCAACTCGGGAACAAAAAATGAACGCAGGAAGTGAGAAAAAACGCACCCCACCCTTTCAATCAAAACCGGGGTAGAGGTAGGCCAAGGCCGAGGCGAGAAGGCCCCCGCCTGCGCTGGCACCTGGCGACCGAAGCAAGCGCTTTCGACTGCTGACACACAGCAAGCTGCGCGACATGCGGATTGCTGACCCCTCTGCAAAAAGCTGATCACCTTTTGTGGCAAGGTTTTTAGTGGAGAGGATAGAATAAGGGAACCAACTTTTGTTCTGTTATCTATTTTGGTGAGGGAACCCTCCCCCAAAAAAGAAACGGTCAATTCGGAAAAACCCGGACGAATTCACCAACAAGTTGAAGTCTAAAGATCGAACCCAATAGTAACCAAGAAATGCAGAGCCAGCTACATATGTACATCCTCGAAAGCTGGCACCAGCCAAATGTTGGGCCGACAAAATTTGTTAGCAACAATCAAGTAGCATACCCAAGAGGTGCAATTCCTCGGTCTTCTAAGGACCCTCACACACAGGATCCTTCTTGATTTTGCTCTTAAAAATGGAAAATCAGCCAAAGGCAACTACAAATCTCAGGGTGGAAGATCTAGGAAACCCTATATATATATATATATGTAGATATGCAATGTTGACCTCGGATGAATAAACGCCTGTTTATTAATATGTGGGTGTTCCCTCCAAAGTGGTCTGAATCCCACTAAAACGAGGGAGACGCACCCCTATTCACAAAATTCCATGTCTGGTCGAAAAAAAGGCTGGTGCTGACTGCCGTGATAGATTGCCTTTAAAACCAACACGGGGCATATGAGGAGCATGTTGAGTGTCAGCAAATGGAAGGGGCCAAAGGACCTGGAAATCGAAGGTCAGCCTTTGGGCGAATTGACGGATAGACAAACCAAAGTGCAAAAAGGCAAAAGCCCGGTTATGGACAACTGATGATGCTTGTCAAAAAACACGTGGCCCTAGAAACACACGCGGTTTCATGTCTTGGTTGCTGTTGACCCCCCTGCAAAAAGTTTATGTTTTTTTTTTGGGGGGGGGAGTAGTCGTGGAAACCCCCTTCATTTCCCATAAAGTTAAAGTCTAACGATCCAACCCAATAGCAGTCAAGATGTAAGCTTTCTTTTGAAACCGTTCCGACCAGTCCCCCCAGGGATCTACCTTTTGACATATCAACAAGCAGTTCTGATAGTTCTGGGCCTGCATGGTGTTTAACTCTGTTGTTCAGTGACCCTGGAAAAAAAGGGGAACCCTTTTTGGGGAAGACCATTTTTAGTGGGGCAGCCACCCAAAAAAGGAAGAAGGGTGCCACTGACCAACTGCGTTAAATGACTACTCATCATGAAGTTGAAATACTCCAAGTTGAACTTGACAATATTGCAGCTTCGTTGTGAGCTCTCTTCGATCGTCGTCACTTATTTGCCGTCGGTCATAAGTATGCAACAACTTGGTTGCTGTTGACCCCCCTGCAAATCCAACCCAGTAGCAGTCAAGACAAATGGAACAAATGCAGCTGCTGGGCAACGCTTAGGACCTGCCTGGTGCAGAACCACTCGCCCTCCGGCACATCTGCCAAAAGCAGGCAGAAAGTGTGGTACCTGCGCATGGATTCGCCGTTGCGGCACCTCCAAACCCACAGAACAAGCAGAAAGGAAACACGCTGGGAGCTCGGTTTCCTTTTACGACGCACGTGGTTTTTGTGTAATCTTTCTCCGCGGAGTGAGGAAGGAGTTTGTGTCGATGCAGGGGCCATTTGCTGCGCAAATGACCGGAGACCTGCGGGTCGTTTCGGCCAGCATCAGGTCTGCCGCGGCAACGCCTGCAGGTTCCTTGCCTTGAGATTCCAGCAATTTTGGACTGCCACCATCAACAAACCACCTTTTGAAGGGGAGATTCCATCCTTTGTGCCTGTGAGCTTCTACAATATTCTTCTAGATATTGTGGACACAATCCATTTCGCACCACTTTCAAACTATGGTTGAAACCCATTGGTTGTTGGATTTTTTACAGACTCATCATCCAGGGTTTCTTAGGTGCGAGAAAGCGGATTTCGCAACCATCCACAGTGACTTTTTCTGGCCAAGGCATCCCTTTGAAGTGGGCAATTGACTTGCTGTTTCATTGATCCCTTGCGACCACTTAGGCCAGTGGAATATACGACAAGTCTCACTAAACACTTGACGTCTAAAAGTCTGAAAGTCTAAAAGTCCAAAAACCTAAAAGCCTAAAAGTCAACAAGACGAAGACAACGTGGCACTCTGCCAAGTTGAGCTTCCATTTGCTTAAGCCCCCTGCCAAAAAAATGCTTCCAATAGTGCTTGATTCCCTTTAAAATGAAAAGCAACAGGGCAAAATAACAAATACTCTTACCCAGATCCCCAGTTGCCAGTGAAGTGGCTGGAAAAAGTGGCTACTTGGGGTTTCAGGTAAATGGAAGTAAGTCCAGAACTGCCAGTTTCTTCACCTGGCGCACCCGAGGTTGCAGCCATCGCAAAGGAGCAGCAACTCTGGCTCATGGCCGGCCCCGCACACCTGGCCGAACGGCTTTCGGAGTTGGACATGGGTCTGACTGCTTTTTGGATTGCTACACATTCTTGGCGCTGGTACAATTTCTTCAGCATTATTGCCCTATATTTGGCGTAGTTACCTCACCATCTGCTGTTTTGGGAGTTGGTATCCCTTGTTTCGCTTTTTCTAAAATTACAACAAAGAAAAACCATTGAGGGGTTCCGGCGGTTGAACTGGGCCCATAGCCGCCATAGCACCCCCAAAGACCCGCACAAAAAAACCTCGGCATTTTTCTCGGGGTCTATAGGGTCCAAAAGGGACATCCAGCCTGTTAAAAGCTCGTCGATTTTGGTTGCCGAATTGCTGTTTCAATATGGCAATTCGAGGGAACCCCTCATAAACTGGAAAGCTGCAGTGGACATATATTGCCCTGTGCAAAGGCTGCCCCCTTAGCCCCTATTGCATGGTTGCGGTGTCGGCCATACCCCGCATAGGAAGGGGCCTCTTGCCGAACCTGTTCATGCAGGGGGACATAAGCCTGACAAACTGTGTAGCAAGGTTTGATCATGGCTCAGCTCGGAAACATGGTAGGTTCGGCCTGTCAATGAAACAAACATTGTAGAAGTACTTAACTTTTGCTCCTCTGCCTAGCGATCCTCCCTGTATCCCTAGTGACCCTCCCAATGGATCCCAGCTAATTACGTCTATAGCCAGCACTTGTTCTTTGAGTTGTTGAAGGTTGGGAAACCCTTGGTTACCTATGCAGGTAGATGAATGCACAAGTCCTGGCACAACAAGGAACAGTCGACCATTTATGGGGGACCCACGTCAAATGTAAATTGGTATCCTACTCTCAGGATGTCCTTTGGGCTTCTCTTCCATATTGCCATTTTATTTAGGCCTTGAATACTCCCAGGCCTCTCAACCAGCGTTATTTCCAGCCTTCCCAGAACTTTGGTTGGTTTTCTGGAACCAGGGATCCCCAACACGAAGCTTCAAACCTTGGCACGGGCAAACCCCGCCCCGCAAACCCCACGCAAACCTGATCCGTGGCGCTGGCGCTTCTCTCTTTGCCGCCATGGTGAGTCTCAGATCCCCCAGACGCTCATGCGGCCAACTCCCTTTGAGTTGAATCAAAGAGTCGCCAAGCCCCGGCAACGCCAGCCCTCAGCGAGGTGAAAACCCATCTCACCACGCTGCATAAGCTGTAGCTGGCTGGCCAGGGGATGCACCGTGGGCCGCCCATGGGCACACCTGGGCAAGGTGGCCCTGCCTTTGCGAGGGGAATGCTGGACCTGATTTAACTTAACATGATCCACCTCCAACCGTACCACCAGTCCCTTTGACCCTCTTTTGTGGCAAAGGGTTGTGTCATATTGCTTGCTCATTGTGTTCCATTGCTTTCTGTGGGAACAGTTCCTAAAGTAGAAGATCCCAAAGCAGTCGCAGGATCTGGAGATAGGAATCAAACCTTCCAGAATAGAAGACCCATTTACAAAAGCGGGTCCAACATTGCCCTTTTCAACATGGTTAAAGTCCACTCCTGTTGGGGGTCCCCGTGTTTTGACACATGCCCAAGTGAACTTGAGGCAATGAGTAGTTTGCTCTCTCCCGCAGCTTGATTCCCGTAATACTATATGGTGTATGTACCCCCTACAATTGTTTTGCTTTGACATATGTTTTAGGTTTAAGTCGACACCCCATCTGCAAAATGATCTTGAGGAGTCCTTCTACGGGTTAATATCACCTCCGCAACGGTCTACCAATTTACCGGGAGCTGTTCTCCTGCCTGTTAGCCCGTCTTGCCATGCAAAAAGCCCAAAAAAAACGGGCAGCCATCATACAAGACACAATATATATTATATTGCTTACACCGCGGGTTTTGGAAACTTGAGTTGGCGTTGTCTAGACCCATCGTCGTGGGAACAGGGCCTTCTCGTGGGTTGAAGTTTAAAAAAGAGAAGCGGGAATGACAACTGGAGATCTGCCATCTAGCGGCAAATCCACAAAGGAAGTCAAAAGACCAATTCGGCTTTTGAAGAGCCCCTGAAAACCCGGGCAACAACTATGAGGTCTCTGTGTGTTTCTCTGTAAGACAAACCCAGCTGGGACAAACCCACCCTCCCTCGAAAGGAGAGTAGTGGAGAGTCAGGATTAAAACACTGTGGCTGATTCATAGGACAAATTTCATAGAGACCTGCTTCGGGGGAAATGCCGTACTTCTCCAGGTCGATCAGTCCGGGCTCGACATTACAAGGGCTCAAACACGTTGAAACTGTGATTCCCCTAAAATCGAAGAAGAGCTGATTGCAAGAACTTCAAGCTGGGGTCGACCAGTGCCAGATTTAAACCTGCTGACCCACTGGGATACTGATCGGACCCCAGCATCCAGCCCAGTGACCCTCGAAAAAAGCAGCCCTTTCAGGGCTGACGAGCTTCAGCGGCGAACTCGCGAAACAGCAAACCAGAGCGACTAAACAGCTGGTTTACACCACTCAAATGCATCTGGTCGTTAAAACAATTCCAACCCCTGAACTCGCCCACCAAAACTTTTGGGCAGCTCAATAATCCAAGCCCTCGTGTTTCCCCTTCCCTCTCCCTTCGCCAGAAAAAATAAGCTCAGGTGATATGCCCAACAGCATGCGGTGCTCTTTTTAGTGCTCGCACCACCCCGCAGCCCTCGCAGAACCTCGTCAAACCCTGGTGGAACCCTGGTGGAACCCTGGTGGGACCCTGGTGGGACCCTGGTGGAACCCTCGTGGAACCTTACCTCAGGGCCGCCCCGGACCACCCCGGAGCCTATCTGGGCTGAGACACCAAAGCTTTCAGCTGTTGGGGAAAAACAAATGTTTGGAACATGTTTCGACCAGCCCGGTCCAAGGGACTCCGAAGAATTTGGATGAGATCCCATAGCCCGCCGCAAAAAGGCATGAACAAACAACCCCAGAACATGGTTAATAACTCCTACAAGCCCAAGCGCATAACCCCAGTTGGCCCATAGCCCTACCATAACCCAGGATAACCCAAGAACATGGCTAATAACTCCTACTCTCACCCAAGAAGCGGATGGAACCAGGGCGCTGAAATGGAAACTCACACTTGCTGAGGTCCGCCACCAGCTTTCGGATCTGCGCCTGAACTTCCGATTCGCTCGGCTCGGGCGGTCGGGCGGTCGGGCTGCTGGCACACATATGAATATATACGAGCATATACATTATTTATACAAAAACAAGCCATAGTGGCAACCAAGGAAACTAACAAACGTAGTGACATAACATACACACAACACAGAAAACAGAAACACTGCCATAACCGAGGCAACCAACAACAATGAACAAACAAGCCTCTAGAATATCAGGCTGCCTGTACTGTAATGAGGAATTTTGGACACGCTTTAATCGCATTAGCCTGTATGTTGTCAAGTTTTCCTAATTCTGGATCTCGTGACTGTTTGGGGTCCTCTATTGCGACAAGTTTCCCCCCCAAAACAAATCCAAAAAAAAGCGGGGAAAACATCCGGAGCAAAAACAACTAGCCAAAGAAGTCTGGCAAACAAATCCGGGCAAACATTAGGAATTCCTTTTTTGTTCTTTACACACATCAAGGGCAAACATTCGCACAAAGGGGGTTGCCCACAAGAGGCCCTGCTCTTTAATGTGACAGTTTCTAAAGAGGGTCCAAAAGACTGGTTCCACTGTTCGGGGAGGGGTGGAGGGCGGTGGTGGGGGGCTTCACAAAGCAGGTCCAACATTACAACCAAAGCAATATGGCCGTGGCTCGAAAATAGGATCTCCCCAATCATCGTTTCGTAATCTAGAACAAGATTTCAAAATGTCCACACAATCTGCCGTCCCCTGGCTCCTTCCTTTGGAGATTCGGTATTGTTTACAAGATACATACTAAAGCTCCAGGAAGAATTAAAACACATTTACTGACGTGGCCATTGATAATATGCGGTTGTCTCTAAATAGGGGACCCCCCCCCCCAAAAAGGGTGGTTGTCATTTGTTTTCCTTCAAAGACAACTACTCCCACACCCGTATTGATATTGGGTATCATGAGAGTCTGAACAGTTCAAATGAAGGCATGGATTTGGCCAAATACGTCATGATAATAGAAACACGGTGCTGGACAATCGAACAACCTAATGTTGACCCCCTATTAATCAACCCCAGTTTATTAATAGGGGGGTGTTCCCCTCCAAAAGCGAACAATCCCCACTAAAACCAGGGACACCCCAATATTAATCAGCAGGGGTTCATTCATAGGGGGTGGTCATTACCATACTTCACACAGCAGAGCTCACGAATCCTAAAGCAAAGGACCTGCATGAGTTCGGAGACTCCAAATATTTTGGAGCCCGAAACTCCAGCGAGTCGCGCCTCTGACAAGGGGTCCCCAAACTTGATGGCACGTCGACAGGCCTGCACTGGACGCCACGATTCCGGAGGGGGGGAATTGTCAAAATGATCGGGCCTTTTGGTGTGGCCTTTAAAAGGCAAGGCGGACCTGGGTCCATCTTTTTGACCACCCCCCCCCCCCATATAGTGGCTATTCTTGCCATCCCATTACACCCTGGAATATGTGATCTTGGGGTAGAAGCCATCTTAAAACCACCTATTATGAAGGCTTGAATGATTAGAATGGCCCCTATATGAATCAGTTCTCGCCAAGTGGGCGTTTCTCATAAGGTATATTGTCGCTTTGAAAGATCTTGGCTAGACTTAATTAGATTTTCTGCAATCCGACCAGTTGCTGCCTGAGGAAATTTGAAGAACCCCAAAGCGCAAAAGTGGCCATGAGAGTTCAGTCCGGAAATGATTGAGGGCTGCTGTCAAGACGTGATTGGCACAAAGTGCTTTCCCTTCAAAAAAGGGCCTGCAAATCTGAGACCCTTGCGGGTGGGACATTGTTTTGAGGAAGGGTCCAAACTCCGAACACCGTGGCCCACAATCAAATAACCGCTTGCGCTAGAGACTCCACAAGGAGGTCAAAAAGCCTTCTGAACGCCAACTAAGATGCCAAGGTTGGGAGAAGGGTTTCCGGGCCTGATGACACAGGATCCCTACCTCGCATTTGTTGGAGTTGGGTATTTGGCGATGACATGACTGCGTGCTGCCCAGTGGTGCCTCGGACATCTGCCAGATACCTGTACCCCACGTTAGGGTGGTGTCAGCTCAAGGGGGATATTGGGGGCATGTTCCCGGACGGGCACAGAAATCTTGCTTTCCACTCAGGCCCATAGGGATTTGAAGTGGCACTGGTTACATCATCATAATCATTCGGTCTGCCTTCCTCTCCAAATCAGAGCAGCACCTGGGAAGCTATGCCTTTAAAGGGCTGCCGTCTTCGGGGTGGAGACAAATCTTTTTGCATCCCTCTCGTGAAAGGGTTCCCCATTTGTCCCTTTTGAAAACTTCCCTCGGGTTGGAATTTGTTGATTCCGCATCACCAACCCCCGCAAAGAATGGATTGGCACCCTTGAAGTCGGGGGGGATCGCAAAAGAACACGGACACTCTGGTTTTGTTGGTTGATTCCTCAACAGGGATCCTTACGTTATACACCTGAACATTGCAACTTGTCAATGGTGGCTTCCATTTCTTTATTTTGGTGTTGAAAAAGCAACATGTTTCAAATGGTTGCAAAATGAATTTCTTTTAAGGAGCCCTGCTCAAGAATCAACCCACCAAGAGCAAAGGAGCAACCCCACTGCCAGCCGCCCATTGCAATGACTCCAATTGACAGGCCAAGGGTACCTGAGAATACTTCTCTGTAGTCTATTTTAGTAGGGGAAGCCTCTCCCAAAAAAGGGGTGAGAAAGGGCACTACTGGGGGACCTAGCTATCTTCAGCTAGCTATCTTCAGCCCCCGCCTTGAACGTCAGGATGTGTAGCACCACCGGCGGCACGCCTTTCACCTCGCCTGAAAACAGAAATGCCCGCAGGCGTCAACCCTCAATCACCCCCGAGAAGTCTACACTTCCCTCGGGGTCCATTTGGGTGTAACATTTTGTTGAGGCTACCTTTTGTTGCGTGTTTTTCTGATCACACAAAAATGTGTTTTACATGTTGTGTAGGTAATCAAAACAACTACCCTTTGCACCAAAAGGAAATTGGCTGGTTGCCTAGTGGGATCCACTGGCGTAAAAAAAATGGACCCGACCCCATCGACATGAGACAGACCTTAAAACGGACTTTATCAAAGGTGAAATTCAAATGATCCAAACATTCATTGGGTGACTTCTTGAACACCCTTTGAGCGGTTTTCCCTCAACCACTCCTCAGTTAGAATAAGGGTACCAACCTTTTTTTCTGTAGTCTATTTTAGTAGAAAAACCCTCCCAACCAAAAAAGGGGAGAGAAGGACACTACTGGGGGACCTCGCCGTAAATCGCAGGTGGTGTCCCCTTGCAACCGGGCGCCGGTTCGCTGAATCGCCTCGCCTTCGCCCTTCGCCGCGAAGGACAGCACCGGCTTTAGGTCCACCGGAGACAAGACCTCAGCGAACGCGGAGCTGGTCGAAGACACCCGGGGAATGGCCCTGGGCTTTTCAAAGTCCGCATCGGTTCGCCAGTGAACGGGACATCCGACCACTGAAATCGGTTCTAAAATGGGTGGTGGATTCTCCTACCCCGAAATGGGGGTCCATTGGTTTTGACCCACAGATGGAAAGGGTCGAAAGCAAAACAACCCGGCAACCATTGTTCTTTTCCTCACTTCCCAGCGGGTTGGCCAGAAGGTCTGCTGGTAAATCATCAAGATGAAGAAAGTTGGGTCCTTTCTTTCCTTATTTGTTTTTTAGGGGACCGGGGGGACCACGCAGAATGGCGGTTTTGCTCGGAACGCCAGGGGTGCGCCTGCCCAGTCTTGTCACGTACTGGAAGGAAGTTGGTACTTGGGAGGTCCTTTTTGGAAAATAGATGGCCCTGATAGACTATTGAACCACCAGGTAAACCAGGGCCCTCAATTGTTCAACCAAACAAACCCCAAAACGACACCCATGCTTGGTAGTTAAAACATCAATTGCCCAACACGGCCTACCATTTGTCTATGCAAGCGCGGTTCGGTCGTCCTAGGGTGTCCTTTGGGTCGGGCGAACATGTCTACTCATTTAAGGCCCTCATTTAGCCCTTTTGTCCGCCACTGGTGAAGGGGTTCCGTAACTAGATTAATAGCCATTTTAAAGGTCCTTTGGAATAGATAACAATGGACCTGGGCAAACTAGACCAATGCACCAACGGAGTGAGCTCATTTTGCATACCGGAGAGCAGGCTGTACTTTGTCCAAATGAATTCCGAAGGCATACCTTGACAACAGGCTGAATTTGAGGAAGCCGTTCCTCCCATTGTTGAGAGCAAAACAGGAATCAGTGGATTTGTCCAACCAAGTAGTCTTTAAAGGACGACTCAAGCTGTCCTCCCTGGAATAGATGGGCTCCACTGGTGAACTTGTTCGATTGTTGGCATCCTCCGCGAGCCACGGACATGTTCTTGCAGAAAGCAGTCTTCCGCAAATGTCAATAATATTATGGCCAGACTCCCATGGTTGTCAGGCAGAAAAACCCCTCTCAAATAACAGAAGGCACCGCAAAGGACCCTATTAGCCCCTGCCGGGTCTTATTCGTCGCTATTACCGCAATGGGATTGGGGTGGCCCTTGACAACTACAGGCCTGACAGCAGCAAAACATGCAAGCAAAAACTTCTCAGGCAGCTCAGCTGCCTGAAAGCGCTCTGGGAGCGTTGCATGCAAGTGAATTCTAGTGTCAGCAACTCAGGACATTCTCTTGTGGTCCCTGTGAGTCTTTCGGTTTGTCAATCACACCTTGGTCATCCGCACTTTCCGGTCCGGGCCCTCCGGGCGCGGCGTTTTTGTGGAGGAAGAGTATGAGCCCCAGCAGGGGCAGCAATGCGATCATGGCCGCGCCGGACCCAAAAAAGGCGGCCTGGTAGCTGCCGCTGAGATCGAAGACCAGGCCCGCTAAGGGCGGCCCAGCCAAGAGCCCGAAGCCCATGGGGATGCCCAGCAAGCAGAAGAGCGGCTGCACCCGGTGTGCGCCAAAAAGCTCCGCCACCACCAGCGTCACTAGGGCGATCCGTACCCCAGAGGACACCCCGTAGATCATGGAGAAGCTGGGCAGTTGCCAAGGCTCACAGAAGGGCAACCACAGCAGCACACAGCCCTGCAGCAGAAACAGTGCAGGGAAAATCCAGCGCGCTGGGATCCAAACGGCCAGAACCCCGCAGGACAGCCGCCCCACCATGCTCCCCAAGCCGGTAAGAGACATAAGCCCCGCGGCATTGTCATAATGCAACTCATCGCGGGCGTAGAAGACCAGATGGGTAAATGGAATCATGGAAGTCGCAATGTAGAGCAGCAGGCACACGCTGAACAGCGCATATTTCAGCTCCAGAAAAGGCCGAAACGAAGCCTTCAGGTCCCAGGCCTTTGGCTGCTTCTGGTTGGTCTGAGTACCTTCCGACTTCAAGAGGCAGCGCAGCGCGAGACAGCATGGGATGAGGAGGCCAGCGTAGGCACCGGCCAGGATCCGCTGTGTGGAGCGCCAGCCCAGCTCCAACAAGACCTCCATAGCACTGTTCACGGCCATGGTGCCAGCACCTGCTCCTGCTGATGCCAGCCCCACGGCTACCGGAAGCTGCCAGCCCTCCACTCGGCCGTAGAGCAGGGTGGCCGCGGGGCATACGATCAGCGCTATGGCCAGTCCAGAGATGAGGCTGTATGACAGCAGCAGCCACCAGGGGCTGGGGGCGATGCTGTCCAGCAGCATGCCCAGCACCAGGCCAACAACTCCCAGCTCCAGGGTCCGCACGTGGCCGTAGCGCCTCAGCAAGGCGCCCGCCAGGACGTTGCCCAGGCACATGGTCAAGTCCCGCAGGGACCCGATCAAAGCCAAGGAGCCCGAGGCCTCGCCGCTCTCCTCCTTCAGCGCGGTGAAGAGCTGTCCATAGGAGTAGTACGGAGCAAGAGAAACTGCCTGCAGGGTAAAGGCCACTGCGAGCAGAAGCAGCTTCTTCCAGGTGCTCGTCAAACTCGCGCTATTCCCGGCCATGGTTGCTACACTGCGAGATGCCCGGCAACAGAATGTTGAGTGTCAAACACGCAGCACAGCACGCGGAATATGAGTCGTCCCCCATGTCCCGAGCCCGCAAACAACCAGCAAAACCATCTGGGCTTGCAACGAAAGCAGTGATTCCTGCAGCCATGGGCTGACACCTCATTGTGGTTGACAATTGCCATCAATGAGTCACATAAAGTGATCATGGGAAGAATGTTGCCCAAACCGGGGTAACCAGCCTCGGGAACCTGCTCCAGGCTAACATCTTGCAAGCAAGAAACGTCTTTCTAACCCGGGTCTGTTGACACACGACTATTTGCTACAGCCCCATCACTCAAAATGAACAGACTCGAAGAAGTGAAAATGCAAACTCGTGGTCCAGCTCTCTTCAATTACCAAGAACCATGCAACGGGCTCGAAGAGCAACCAAGATACAGCAGGGGATACCAGATCCGATTCCTGCTGAGTAAGGCGTCGTCTCGGCATGACCCCAGGAGGCAGCTTCAAGGGAAATGAGTCGCAATCAACCTATTGGCGTCTGCCCAACGCTTCAAACAACTCAAAGGCCGGAATTCTGGCCGCGCCAACTTATTTTTGGACGCAGTGGAAGACAACAGTCCAAAACTGGAAGTGCGATACGGGTCTTGGGGGGGTAGTAGTTCCCACGTGTCCTCACTAAAAAAACGGGAGCAAGTGGAAAGCAGCATGAATCGCCGTGTGTGGTTGTGTGTGTGTGTCTTCTTTCAGGCCCCCCCCCAAAATGGTGGCTATCCTTTGGTTTCTCAAAAACCATGGGGCACACCCCGAGACAAGACACCACCAACTGAGGTCGTGCTGCATTCCTGGGGTCCTGGACCCCTCAATGTGCCGGGACGCAGTTCCAAGGATGTTGGGCACATGGGTAACCACCACTTCTTCTTGGATGCCTCACGGAAAATGGAACGAAGGCTAAAGGGCGCTGGAGATCTCACTGGGCGTTCGTTGTTGACTATTTCAAAAGAGGGATACGCCGAAAAGGATAGATGTACGTTAGGGGGGCCAAATATGTAAACTACAACAATTCCCTCATCATCATAGCAGCAACATAGCTGTAATCATTCAGCCCATCATACTAAGTGTCGAACAGGAGTCTGAAAAAGATGCAGGACATGGCAAGTACAACATATTTCATGTTGGTGTCTTGCAGAGCGCTTTGAACAGTTAGGGCAGGCCATGCGCAACTTTTTTCGGACTCAAAAGTCTAGGGTCCACCCTAGGATTTTTTTGCATTTTTTGAATAAGCGCCCCAAAACAGCCATTTTAAAACATTTTTTGAAACAGTCTAAACACATTTTGATAAATATTTTTTTAGTACTGCATACCAAAACAAAAATTGAATTATTTTTTGAAAAACTCAATACACCTAAACATTTTCATTTTCAAAAACACATATTTTCCAAAATATTTCAGAAAATATATTTTTTCAAAAGAGATAAATATATATAGCAGTTTAAGAAGAATTATTCAATAAGAAACAACATTTTCAATAATTCAATGAGGAGACTTAATAATTAATCATTTTTCAAAATTTGGATATTCCGGAGTTGCGCATGGCCCACCTTGTAGGATTTTATCTTCAATATATAAAACGCTATACTTATAATTATAATATAACATATAAGGGTATAATTTATTATTATAGTATGATTAAGAATTATGTTAATCCAAAAATATTATAATCCAAAAATCAAGCTATGTTAATCCAAAAATCAAGCTATGTTAATCCAAAAATCAAGCTATGTTAATCCAAAAATCAAGCTATGTTAATCCAAAAATCAAGCTATGTTAATCCAAAAATCAAGCTATGTTAATCCAAAAAACAAGCTATGTTAATCCAAAAAACAAGCTATGTTAATCCTTAATCCGTCAAACTCACCAAGATTTCACAAATTAATTCGCTAGGTATTTTATATAAATCTTCCTGTTTATGTATTGTTGGATTGTCTCCCCAATTTTCCTTGGTGCCCGATGGCAGTCTCTGCGCTGTTTCAATATGTTTATTATTCCTGATGTTGCCACAATCCTTTTTACATAATTCTCTAGGTTTCCAAGTTGTAATGTTATTCCATAGCCTTGTCCTCTTTCTATAATTAAATCCATATTTACAATAATCAACATCTTTAAAATCAAACTCATCCATAAACTCCTGATGTTTTAATAATCCAGTTTGTGGATTTTCGATTACAAAATATTTAGGATTGAAATATTTGATAATCTCAATAGTTTTTAAGACAATACTATTTGCATATTCGATATTCCTAATTCCCCTAGTTTTTGCTATGCTGTATTCAGTGCATGGGGGACTACTCCAAATAAAATCAAAATGGTTTCTGTCAAACTGTTTGTAATCCCACTCCAAAATATCAGTGTTGATATCAGCATTTTTCAAGTCTAATGATATTACATTAAATCCAAGCGACTTTGCTATGGTTCCGACGCTTTTTGTTCCGCTAAATAATTCTAATAAATTCATTTATTAGAATTACTTAGATATTAATTATTCAAATAATACATATACTCCATCATCATTTTTTGAAATTTTATAAAATTCTAATGTTTGTTGCTTTGGTTGTTTGATTTTTCCTGTATTCAACATATCACAGTATTTCTTTTGCTTTGTCGGGTAGTCGCCCGATGGTCTTCCTATAGATTTTGCTTGAAATATCTTTTCGATTTTCTCCTTCTCTTCGTTGCTTTGTTGTTCGCGTTCAACTGGTTTAAGTTTTTCATCAATGGATTTAATCATATCATTTAAGGTTTTAATATTTTTACCAATTAATGTTATCTTCTTCATTAAATCATTAATAGTATAATTCTCATTTTCAGACATTACTATATATTTATTTAGATAATTATTTATTTATATTTATAAAGTGCAATTATGTTAAATCTACTCTTTAAATACTAACTTATGTCCCTGTTAAAACTAACATTAATCAAATGTTCGTTAGTTTCAATAACCATATCACCATCTGTTCTTTTCTGAACATTAAAATCTTTATCTGTTTTTTTATAAGAAAACATACATGGGACACAACTAACTTTGACTCCACCTTTTTTATCTACTGTCAATTCATTTTTAAAATTCATTATGTGATTACATTTATCACATTTTATAGCCTTACTTTCGCCTAGTGATTTAACACTTTCTGCTGTTTCTTTCCGTGCTTCAATATCTGGTATTGGTCTTTCTTTGCTTTTACTCTTTTTCTTTTTTCCCATTTATATTAATATTTACATTTTTATTTTTGAGATATTGAATTCCTAACTTAATTATTTCTAATGAATAATAACAACATTTTTTTTTTTTATTGTCAGTAATTATTACTTGTTCTATATTTTCTACTTCATCTATTATATTAATATAATCTGTATAACTCCTTTTCATATTAAATAATAAGATAAATTATTTTTCATTTCTGCCTTTCTCTTCTTGTAAAGTTTTTTCATTGTATCGTCTTTATTCCATCTATATTCTACAAATTTCTGATGATATTTTGAATTTAGATGTTTAAATAAATATTTGTCATCATAAGTTTTACAACAATTGCAATGGATAACAGTCATATAATAATAAGATAAAATAATTATTTAAATTATTTAATCTTATTATTTTCATGCATAATAGAATATTGGTGGGGCACAGCACTTGGGGTTTTCATTGCACACGCGAGAGAGATACAAACTAATTAGCTTCAATGCTTATTGATTGTAGCAATGGAAAACCTGTTCCATTTTATGATATTCGCCACCAGCATATCATAAAAACGATGGTCGCGTTAGCACGCGAGGCTCGTTCCTCACGTCCATTTAATATTAATTACAAGTTAATTTTTAAATATAATTTTCTATATTTCTTTAATATCAACTATGTCAGATGTTCCAATAATAAAACCAATAAACATAACTGAATATGAATTCAAACAATCTAAATATGAGCACGTGCCAAAATTACCATTTAGAAGTATTATAGTCGCGAGTTCAACGGGCGGGAAGACTGTCCTTATTCAAAATCTAATATTGAATGTTTATAGAAATTCATTCGCAAGAATATTTATATTTTCCCCCAGCGTTCATAATGACCCTACCTTTACAGAAGTTAAAAAATATATCAGGGATGAATTGCACGTGGATGATGAAAAAGAACAAATTTATTTTGATAATTATAATCCAAGTGATTTAGAAAATGTAATTGAAAGACAGAAGAAAATAATTAATTATATGAAATCTAAAAAGATAAAGAAACTGCATTCAATATTAATCGTTATAGATGACCACGCAGACGACCCTAAATTTGTTAGATATAGTAAATTATTACATGGATTATTTACAAGAGGCAGGCACGATGCAGTAAGTGTGATTTGTTCAACACAAAAATACAATGTTTTAGCGCCTATCATTCGTTTAAATGCCAGTTCATTATATATTTTTAGGTTGAAAAATGCCAGTGAGCTAATGAGTTTTATTGAAGAAAATAGCGCCATTGTTGACAAACAGCAATTATTAGATATGTATCATCAAGCAGTGAATTTTGCTCCATATTCTTTTTTCTACGTGAATATGAATTCAAAAGACATTAACAAAATGTTTCATATCAATTTTGAACAGGCATTTCAAATTACAAATGATGAATAAAGATATTCTAACTTAATATAATATAATAATATGCCAATGAAACTATGTAGATGTGGTGGATTGTATCGTAGAGGTAATTATAATTTTCATACTAATTCTTGGATACATAAACTTTATAAGGCATTGAAGAGGAGGGCAACGGACGAGGAATTATTAAGATTTCAAAATAATTTTGTTGACGCTTCGCCAGAGGCTCGCGAGCTTCGCGACGATTTAATAGATGAAACAAATAGCACTGTTTCAACATCAACGCCAAAAAGTGAAATGACAGATTATGATAGCAATTAATAGCATTAAGCCATTGGCTTAATGTTATTAATTCAAAATAAAGAATAACTACATAGATTCAAAGCAGGTAATTTATAATATATTTTATCTTTTTTACATTCATTAACTTTTTCTAATTTATTGATTATTGCTTTCAATGAATTTATTTGTAGAATATCAATTCTTGACATTTCACTTATCGTATTTACATCTATATCTTTTATTACTTTAATAGCCTCTTCGTCATCAATTTCTACTGGTTTTGATTTACTTGAACCCATTATATATAATATTATTTAGATTTTAATTTTTCAAAATTGAAATGTTGGTTTTCTTCTTCTTTCTTCTTCGTCTTCAGTTGGTGCTGGTATTTCTGTTGGACTTTCAGATGAAGAACTATGAACAGTAATAGGTGGAGAACTATGAACACTAATAGCTTCATTTGATGAATTGCTACGCTACTTTGTGCATTTCCTGCTGTTATTTGATTAACTAAATCTGCGATATTTATTGTTGTTGCAATTGCGCTATGTGATAAATTTAATATTATATCTGCTACTGTAGCGCCGTTGTGTAGCATTATTTCTATCATTTTTGTCAGTTTGAACTTCTTTTCTTCTTCATCGCTATCATCCTCGTCTGGTGGTTTCTTTGGCGGTTGTTCTGGCGGTTTGTTGTTGTCAAGCATTTTAGTAAAGGCTGACACCATTGCGTCACGTTGGTTTTTCAATGTTTGTGTTGCTTGTGTTCTTGTTGGCTCATTTCTTTTGTATGTGTTGCGCCAAAAGTTTTTAAGCATTATTTGAAACATATTGTCCTGGTTTTCCTTTACCTTAAACGCTTCAAATGTCATATTTAATTGTTGATTTGCATCATTGTATAACTTTTCTTGAGTCTCTCTGGTTTCTGTGGCGATTGTATCTGTGTTGGTTGCAATGTCAATAAATTCTCTCGGTATGCCCTTTTTCATCAATTTCGGTGGTTGTATTGTTGTTGAAGTGTTTGGTTTCATTAGGTTATGTATTGAAAAACTGTCGTCATCATATGTGTCATTGAATTTCTGCTTCTTTCTTTTCAGTATATTTTTCGTTAATATTATCATTATTATTATTTATATTTTTATTTCTTACCTTTGCCCTTAAAACTTGCCTTGAGTTCTTCTATTCTACCTTTGCCTAAATTTACTATCCACCCGCCATTATCAATAGTGTCTAAAATCATATCTACTAAATATTCTTTGTACGTTCTCGCCTTGCCTCTGCCTTTGTGTTTCAATTCTTCTTGTATTTCGTTTTCTTGTGGCACTTGAATTCCTCTTAAATAAAATTGAAATTTAATATCATCTACTGTTAAATTAGGGTTGTTTTTCCAGTAAGCAGGACTAATATTATTATCTATTGTTGTTTTGAATACTGGATATAATGGTAATGGTGGTGGTTGCTGTGGCGTTGAACTTGATGCTCCTGTGGCTTGATATTCTACTTGGGCATCATCTCCGCCTGAAATTGGCGAACCTTCGTATTCTAATACTGGGAGATTATCCGGTACTGTTCTTGTTGTTGCCGATGGTGCTGATTGTCTATTGCCTAGCATTCTTTGAAAAATTGTTCCACCCATTTCTCGTAAGTTTGATGCCATTGCTTGGCTCACTTCATTTACTCTTTCTTTTGTTGCTGTGGTTAGTTCTTGTAGCCTTGTATCTACCATTGCCTCGTGTTGTCTTGTTGTTTGTAGCGGTGTGGAAAAATCATATTCATCTTCTATTGCTTCTGCGTTTCTGGTTAATGGTGTGTCAGCATTCATCCTATGCACTGCATAAGTGTGCCCGTTTCTGCGCGCTTCCTGTTTCATCATTAGTTCTCTCATTTGTCTGTCTAATATTCTCATTTGTTGGTCTTTCAATAATTCTAAATGGTCGCTTCCATCAAAAAAACTTCCTTGAGGACTTGCTTTGAAGAATGTAGCATCTCGGTTAGGTAGTTTTCCTGTTATTAAATCATTTTCGCCAATTAGACCTACAATTTCTTCATAAGTGGGGCGTCGTTTCAATCCAAATTTTGCATATGGATTTATTAATTCTAAACTTGCTGTAGTTGCCATATTTATTATAATAATAGTTAGATTATTAATATTATTATAATAAATTTTAAGTAAATGTTAATTTTTCCAGCTCCTTAATTCGTTTTTCTAAATGCTCCTTCGTCGAATGTGGTAGATTTGGGCGATGTAGTTCCATTGTTAATCTGTCTAATTCATTTTGATAATTTGCTCTGGCGTGTCCTTCTTGAATGTGTTTTCTAAATGCTACTGATGCTTCTTGTGAATTTCTTAATTTCATTTGTTCGTGTAGGTGTTTTAGATATTCATTATCTTTTAAATCAAATGGACTATATTTAATTTGCGAGGATTGTAAGAATATCTTACCTTTATTTTTTAAGTTATTTCGTTTATGAAATTTATACATTATATATTAATCATAGATTTTAATTTTAGTCATAAATTATGCTTCCGGATTCGCGTAATTCCAGAACAGACTCCGAAATCATATGCACAAATAATTCTCGCACATCTTCATTATCTGTCAGTGCTCTGTTGCTTCCTTTCAATTTAAAAACGAGTAAACCTCCCATTTTAGTATTCTGTCCAGTAAAATTAGTGTCTGCCATTTTCTCAAACGATATACCAATAACGAACTTGTCTTCTCTGTAGCGTTTATATGAAATGCTAAAGGCGTCTTGGTCAGGGTTCAAATAGTGTAATGTTCGTCTTAAATAATATGCAGTTTCTGCCATTGATTGACATTCAAACTCTGGATATTTCTTGTTGTTGATTTGTAATTGCCACGTTAAGTTTAAATCTGAATTTTGAAAGCCCTTTCCTTGGTATGTCGCGCGATCAGCTCCATCTGGATCAGGACCATCAAAAATACGAGAATTAATCATCGGATTGTAAAAATAATTCCATCGCTTGTAAATGTAGTTGTCTTGTCTGTAATAATTAGTATTTTGTGGGTCAGTTCCTGCTCTTGGTGGGCGATACAATGTAATGAAACAACCATTTAATTTAGAAGCGGATTTAACAATATTCATATTAATTTCATTTCCTGCCGCGTTGAATGATTGTGTCATAGTGTGATACATTGGAAAAACTAATTTCAAACTTTGACCCTCTAACAAATGTTTCACTATGTTATTATTGACCGTATTGTCTAATTGAATTACCTCGGCTCTTATAATTACGTTATTTAATTCCCACTGCGTTGAGGTGTCTCCTGTTGTGAAATAGTAGCCGTATTTGTCAGTATATGTGTTGTTGATTAAATCCCCCGCTGCATCACGAGTAGCAAATGGTGTAATTACTGGTACGTGCTCATCCGATACAATTGTAAATTCCAGTTCAAGCGGAGCATATCGTAAAGGTAGATAATAATTGCTTTCTAACAGTCCACATACCGGTTTATGTCCTAATCTCATATAACCATTAGCGCCGGGTATTCCTGCAACTGAATGGCGGGTATATCGTGCTGTTAAATCGCCCCAATTATTATGATCTCCCGCGGCGACTAACGCACCATCTGGTGCTGTTCCAGTAGTTCCTCGTTCATTATTAGCATCAAGAAATTCTGCTAATCCAGTAGCATATGTGTGTCGCCAGTCATCATCCCATCGAGGATTGGCGCTACTTTCTAAATCGTCCATATCTCGGGCATCTTGACTTTTGAAGGAGTTATACAATTCACAGTGCCTATTGTATTCAATAATATCCTGAACCTGTTGTCCGCCTACTGTGCATCTATAACGACTGAAGAAGGATGACAAATTACCTAACGGGCGTAAAAAATGACTTCGTGTTCCGTCAGTGTTTTGAAGATTTGCAAATAAACGAATACTTGATAAATCAATATATGTGTTGTCTTCGCCTGAAATATGAAATCTAACATTCTTGTTTCCTGCATTTGGATTATAGACATTACTACCCGATGGAAAATAATTAACGTGTCTTCTGTCTGTGATATATTGTGCTGTTTCTGGAAGTCCAAAATTTAACGAGTTAATCATTGTAGTTTCACTTTCTGCAATTATATTATCCATTACTTATATATGATGATATAGATTTTATTTTTTATTTTTTATATTTTTCTTATGTGGAAGCATTGTAGTAGAATTGTTTGAAGTTGTATTTTTTATAGTATTTATTAGATAATTATTTTTTGTATCAACTATATCTTTTAAAGTATCATAATCTAATGTTTTATATTGTTTATCGTATTTTGTAGGTTCTTTTGTCAGTTTCTTCTCTAATGGAATTTTGTTTTGCTTGTCTTTATTTCTAAACATTATTATTAATATTATTGAGATAATGTTAGTTCAGTTATACGCTTTATACAATCTTCTAATTCGTCTCTATACTTATACAAATAACTTAAATCATCTTCATCTAATGGAATTGTCTTTTCTTCTTGTTCTTTTAAAAAGTCGGTATAATCAATTCTACTATAATCTGTATAATGTATTTTGTTATTTTCTGGATGTAATTTTAAGTAATCATTTTCATAATTAATAATTTCACTATACATGCCTATTATAAGTCCTTCAATATTACCTTTTCTGTAGTATAAATGATTTAAATCATTGCTTTCGTGCTCTTCCTTATCTTTATTCAATACTTCTTTGCCACAATTACATTCATATTTACTATTTGATATGTTGTATTCTTTCTTTTTCTCTCGCTCTATCATTTTCTTATAAGCATATTCAATATCGTTGTCCCATTTCTCAGCATCAATACTCATATATAACTTATATATATATATATTTATTTATTTATTGTTCTGGTGTTGAATTAGGATTGAAACGCGAAGCATTTAACCCGAATTATCATTCGGGTTGAATCCATTAGAAATATCAGTAGTTGGATTAATTTCAGTCATACCTTGTCCTGTCCAATTATTGAAACTGTGTTTATCTAATAAATTATTGCTTTCTATTTCTCCAGTTATCGCTGCGTCATCAAATGCCGCAATTACATCTCCACGATTTCTAAATCGTAGGTGTCGCGGGTTTTTCTGTTGATTACTTCCTGATACAAAAGGTGATGAATAAACAGTACTAGCATATTTGTTGCCGTGTCTGTTGTTGATTTCTTGAACAACGGATGAACCGAGGCTATGTCCAACAATTCTATTCACATCTGGATTTTTCCTTAATTCTTCCATTGCGTCCTTATATCTTTCGCTTAATTGAACATTATGAGTAGGAATAAAAAACAAATCTGCAATTACATCATTGACTTTGTGATTTAGTCCCGTTTTAGCACCAGTACCACCAATATATAATGTGTTGCCTATTTTTGTTATTCCATTTACATTAGAATAGGCCGCGTCTAAACCCTTGACATCATCGATTTTATTTTTATTTTGAACATTAATTTCTTCAGCATATCGTGTTTTATGTTTCATTATCTGCTTATCAAAATGTTTATTGAAACCTCCTATTTTGTCTTCCAATGTCTTTTTATGATTAAAAAATACATCTTCTATTAAATCCTTACCTGCTGTATATGCTTTATCACTTGCTACACCTGCCATCATTTGCGTAGGTGTCCTGCCTTCAATAGCACCTAATAATAATTGTCGTCCAATCATATATTATTAATAGATATTTTTTAAATTATCTATTAATAACAATAATAATTATATTATAATTTGTATTGTATATTATATTTATGAGTGACAGATTAACATATAAAAAAATCTATGTTGATAGTGCCTATAGATTACCAGAAAGTAATTCTACCAGCGATTTTATTATAGAACTTGACCAAAACTTTGAAATTCCACCAAGAACAAAAATGTTCGTGACAGAGTGTTCATTCAGCACTCCGTTTTATACAACAGAGAAAGGGTTTTACGAATTTATGTATATAATGCTTTATGACAACTCCAATGTCTTATTGAGAAGCACTGCCGTCGATGTATCCGGTGAAATTTATTATGCCAACCAATTATCGTACAAAATACAAAGAGAATTAAACATAGCATTTAATGATATTGCCCCTGACTTATTCTTAACCGTATATGGCACGTCGGAGCGCAAAATGGAACTTAAATTAAATGACCCTCTAAATTACAAAATCAAAATACCTACAGATGAAGAATTAGAAACTTATGTAAATGGCGAATGGAACAGAGGACAGTTTGAATATGACAACTTGAGACCAAAGTCTATTAATTATTTATTAAGTAATTATATTGCCTATGAACCTGCGTCATCTTGGTTAAGTGGATATTTTAATTTAGTTCCTTTTGCCAACGTCTTTATAAATTGCAGTCAGTTAAGCGATTACAAATATTCAGCACCTAATAATTTCAGTAGTGCAGTAATCAAAAAAGTTCATATTAATCAACAACTTGGGGGAGTTTTAACAGACTTTCAAACGCCAGTTTATGCAGACTTCATTGATGTAGGTGGTAAAAATATTAAAAGACTACATTTTAGAATAACAACTTCAAAAAATGAGTTAATTGATTTTCACGGCGTTCCTATTTCTTTCTCCTTGCTCTTTCAATTAGACAATTCAATATAATATATTTCTCAATTTGTCCATATAGACAAAATATATAAAACATATAGACAAAATATATAATATATTATATATGTCAGAAGTTGAACCTGAAATTACTAATACAATTGAAGCAGACGAGCCAGTAAATGAATTACCACCAATTGAAGAAGAAGCACCAAAGGCAGAACCAACAATAGAAGCACCAACAGAAGGGAAACCTATAGAACCATTGAAAAACAACTCAAAAACTCAAGCACGCAATGAAAAGAAAATAACCTGTCCAAAATGTCAAAAAACATTAACACTACGCAGTTACAGATACAGTCATGAGAGAACATGCCAGGGACCATTAGAATCTAAACCCATAAAGCCTAAACCAAAAGCAGTTCCAATAGCAAAGCCCCAAAAGGTAGAATACAACGAAGTGGCGCACCACGAAGTAGCGCACCACGAAGTAGCGCACCGCGAAGAGATGCAACAACCACAACAGCAACAAAATAATATAATAGCGAACACACCGCCCCCAAGAAGAATGCAACCAGCACCGCCTCCAAACCCGCTACACAATATAGCACAGCATTACCAATTATTGCAAAATGAATATTTGAGACAGAAGCAAGAAAAATACAATGCATTAAATAAAGGTATATTTGGCTCAAGAGGAAAAAAAAGATAGAATATAATTATTTTATAACCTACTATATAATAATTATGTTTTCAACATTATCATTGGATGGCTCAAGCAGAATTATAGCAAGCGAATTAGTATTAATAAATTCAACAGAACCATCAACCTTAAGCAGTGTTTATGCTACAAAGCAAGAATTATCAGACACCGCAGGCGCATTAGGAGGAGGTTATACAATTGAAGAAGTTGATGCACTGATATTAGCACAAAAAAATAAGATAGATGCTAATATTCTTGATATTACTGAATTAAATGCTACTTCAACAACAATGTTTGACGAACAAGTAAATCAAAACGCAACAATTACAAGCAACCTTAATAATATAACAGCACACGGACTTACAATAACTTCAATACTACCGACTATATCAGCAAATACAACTAAACTTGACACAAATGCTAATGATATTAGTTCCAATACTTTTTTAATTAGTGGTTTTAACAATAGTATTAGTTCCAATTCTTCTTTAATAACAGGACATAATAATACATTAGCATCACATTTAGCAGTATTAACAACACACGACAGCAACATAGCAACAAATACAAATGGAATAGCAATATTAAATAACACTGTAGGCAGTAATATGACATTTGTTAATAGTCATCAAAATACAATAACATCGCATATATCATTAATTGACACAAATATTAATAACATAACAGGACACGGAAACACAATAACAACAATTTTAACAGATATAGCAAATTTACAAGCTGGAGCAGGTGCTTCTTGGACTACAACTGAAAAAACAACTATTCAAGCAGATGTATCAACATTATATGCAAATGATACTAATTTATTCAATACAAATACCGCATACAGCAATACATTTGCTTCAATCATATCAGACAACACTACACAAGATTTATTAATAACTGAAAATTCAAATACTATCAATAGTTTATTAGCAACGGATTTACAAAAATTAGATAAACTAGATTTAAGCAATCAATCAGTATCGGGTCCGGTTACATTTCATGACTCTATTACAATGGTTACTGGTAATACTTTATTTTGTAATAATTATAGGGCACCAAGTAATGGATTACACATTCAATTCGTAATGTTTAACAGAGAATTTAATATTAATAGAGATGGCAGAATGTGGATGAGTAGTTCAGGAGGTCAATGGGAAACTCAAATAGGAGATGCTAATGTTGGTCGTGTCTGGGTTAAGGATAGGTTTGGTTTAGGTGCTGTTGGTGTTTCTGGTTATGTTTTAAACTGTGCCGGACAAGCGAGATTTACCAGTGCTGTTCAGTTTGTAGGAACTGACAACGCAATAAGTCTTAACAATGGTTCATTTTTAAATTTTAATAATAATGGTTCAATACGAAGATATACACCAGATGCTACAGAAGGCTTATATATGGCGCATAATAATTTTGTTGCTGTTAGTGTTGGTGATATTACAAATTCTTCTAACCAATATTTTATGTGCGATGGTGCAGTATCTAAAACCATATTCAATAAGCCAGTTGATGTATTAGGTGATGTATATACAAACGGCGATTTAACAATGGTTTCTGGTAAGAAAGTTGAAGTCAATCAGGTTCAGTCAGTATCAGGAAATACTTTATTATTACAAAATTCACCGAGTGGCAATGTTCAATTTGGCAACACATCAAAACTAATAATTGATAATGCTGAAATGTATGTCGATACAAATGATTTAATAATCAGGAATAGCAACACGTCAAACTCTATTAATTTGGTTGTTGGATTATCTGCAACATATGCTGATAATAAAATTATTTTAAATAGTGGAAGTAATAGCGAATTACGAGGCGACTGGACTATTGACGGTGATATGACTTTTGGAATTGCTCATAAAATCAATTTGAGACATTTAAATAGTGATGCTGTTTTAAGATTAGAAGCATCAACAACTATTGATAGTTATATTGATGGCACTAAATATTTACAATTGGACGATACACAATTTTCATCATTCAATGGATTTAATTTAAGTAGCGATAAGAGACTGAAAGATAATATAGAAGATGTAGAAGATGACACTATAAATATGGTTAAAAACATTAAGATTAAAACATTTGTTAAAAATCAAAAAACTAAAAAGACCGAATTAGGATGGATTGCTCAAGATGTTCAACAATACACAAATCCTAAATATAATATTGTAAATGAAACAGGAGAATACTTAACAATGTGCTATGACAGAATGGCCTGTATTAGTTGGGATGCTTTATCAAAACTAATCCATCGCGTAGAATATTTGGAGAACGACGTCTTTAAAAAGAAAAATAAAAAAGACAAGTCTAAATAATATTTATGCGAGAAGTGATATTAAACTTCAAAAATAAAAACATTTAGTTTAAAAAATCTTGTAAAATGTATTTAAAGAAATATAAAATATAATATAATATTTAATATAATGAGTATTAAACCTGAAGATATGACATTAGAACAAATCAAGGAACAACTGGCACTATATAATAGATTGTATTATCAAAAAAGACGAGTAGAAAAAGACTTTATGGAAACCAAGAGAGCAAGTGCTATCAGATATAATAGGAGAAAGAAATTAGACAAGATAGCAGAAAACGGAGAAATTAATTTAAAAGATATTGATTATGAAAACAAACCAGAAGATTTACAGAATACAAAGCCAAGAAAATACAAGGAACAATCATATAAAATAATAAGCGTTGAATAAATAACATATTAAAATATCGCTTTTATTAATATGGCAAATATTAATAAAAATGATATAATTAGTAAAATCTATTATGATAAGTCAGGATACGGAAGTATCATAACAACCTACAAGGATGCTAAACAAAAGGAACAAAGCATAACCTTAAATGATGTTAAAGAATGGTTTAAAAAGAACATAGAACAGAAGAAGCAATTAAGAGGCAGAAATTCATTTATCGCTCCATATCCTTATTTTGAATTTCAATTAGATTTATTTTTTATTAATGATATACCCAATCAAAAATTTAAAGTAGGGATGGTTTTAATTGATATATTTACCAGATATTCTACAGTAATACCTATTAAATCAAAACAACCGCCTGACATATTAGCGGGAGTAATGGAAGGAATGCAGAAAATGAAAGGCAAACCAGAAATTATTTATAGCGACGAGGAAGGCAGTTTATATAATAAAACAGTTGAAGATTATTTCAAAGAAGAAGGAATAGAATTATACCGCACAAGAGGACATCCTAATTTTGCAGAACGTTTTATACGCACCTACAAAGATATGTTATATAAAAGGGTTGAAAAAGATGAAAGAGAAGGAAAGGACAATATACAATGGATAGATTATAATTTTGAAATATTAATAACTTATAATAATAAAATGCAACATTCAAGCATAGGAATGACACCAGCGGAAGCATTGAAGGAAAAAAACAATTATAAAGTAAAAATGAAAATGGCAACCGAAGCAACTAGAACCCGTAAATATCCTGAAATTAACATAGGTGACGAAGTGAAGATTTACAGAAAGAAAGCAATAACTGAAAAGGAAAGGAGTAGTAATTGGTTGCCTACAAAATATAAAGTTGAAGGGATTGAACAAAAGTTAGGACAAACATATTTTTATTTAGAACATAACACGCGACCATTCTTAAGATTTGAAATTTTAAAAGTTTAAAAAATATATAGTTTTTGTAAAAATAAATTTCTTGTAAAAAAAATAGTTAAAGAAATATTATTATATTATTATTATATATAGTATAATTATGTCTAAGGCTTTGGAACGAAACATTGGATATTTAACAGTGCTAAGGCAGAAGTCATCACGGACAGTAAAACAATCGGACCTTAGAAAAATAGATAGAGTAGTTAATTTATATACCGAGAGGAAGATTTCAAATGTTACAACAGCTGAAAATTTAATCAAGGGTTTAACTTCTACTGACACAAAAATTTATGATAAAACATATCAAAAATACAAGGATAATATTAAGACATTCAAGGAAAATAAACCCTTAAATCAACGAATGGCAGAAGCAAGGACAAATAAGGAGGCGGGAGGGAAATTGAAGATAGATAACGACTCAGGAGGACCAAGAGCAGGGACGAGGAGAAATAAATATTTTGTTCAATTTATGTTATACATAGCAGAGCACAAAGACAAGAGAACCATAAAGTCCAAATATGCATTTAAACACAGACAAAATTTATTTTTTGTGAAACGATACGATAATTTTACTGCTACAATTAAAGCCACTGCATTTTCTAAAGATATCATAGGTAAAAGAATATTTAAAATGATAGGCGACCCCAATACAGAATATGGAATAAGAGGTGACACAGGAAATATCGAGTTTTCTAATACACTAGAACTATTACGAACTGACAAAAATTTTAAAAAAGATTATGAACAGATGACGGCATTTTATGACGATATAGAATGTATTAAAATATTATCAGTAGATATGGTAAATAAAGACGGCGACAAATTTGACATTCTTACAGACAATTTAAGGGATGCTACTAATGTTTCAATTTTTAATAGGTATATACATACACCTTTAAGGATGAACGAAGACACCATACATAAAGCAATTAGCAAGGGTAATTATATCGATAATGAATGCTGGATTAATGCATTAACTGATTTTTACAGTGATACAATTATGAACGAAAGAACCCGTAATAGACTAACTAGAGAAAAAGTAATTGAAATTATAGGTAGAGATAACTTTGGCGAAACGGGGGCAACCATTCAGGAGATGGAGGCTGTATTTAAACAGTTTAAAATTCCTTGTAGAATTTATGATTGTTACAATAAATTAATTTACAAATGCGATCCCGATATAAATAGTAGACACATCAAACCATTTTATGCAATGGTCAAAAACAGTCATATTTACGCACTAAATCACGACTTAAAAAGCATTCAACAGAAACAATTAATAACCAAGATACCAACTGTCAAAGCTTCAACCGACTACTATATTAATGAAAGAGAGGAACCACCGCTTTATAAAATGATAAAAAATATTGACGATATACTAAATATCAAAGTTGATGAAAAAACAAAAGAGATATATTTAGTATCAGAAGACAATAAGTTATCTGAATTATTTTTTAATTTAGTTAGTAGTGGCTACGAACCAAGAATTAGATTTCAAGCTGGTATTATATCAGAAATAAAAATAAAATTTAACAAAACAATATATATAATAAAAACACAAAATTTAATAAAAACTTCTGTAGATGGATGTATTGCAGTATGTGATGAAACCACATATAACAATATGAATAAGGCAATGTTTAATTTTAATACGTCATTGTTTAACTTATCTCATAAATCGTTTTATAATGACATTGATATTCAAATTTTAGACGAAGCCAGAACAGTTGTTCCATCTGGCTTATTGTGTGATAGCAGAGATATCAAAAATGAAATCGAAATCGATATATCAAAAGCATTTACTCATGCGTTTATTACTATATCAGAAATACCAGTATTTAATCAATTCGACATATGGCGAGCGTTTGATGATACAACTGATATTTATGACCTACACGACTTAACGTTATATTATATAGAAAAGAAAACTACTATACTAAAACGGACAGGAAGAATGCTATTTAATAAAAAATATTGCTTAATATATGGTGTATTTTTGAAACAATTAGATAGCATGACAAGAGAACGAATTAATATTTTATACTTTAAACAACCTTCATTCATTCACAAAGTTGAACATAAAAATATTGTTAATGAACTTTGGAACACAAACATTAGCGAAGACAATGAAGAAGATACATGTATAAAAAAACTGATCGCAAATGTTAATTATGGACTTTTAGAAAAAGGGGGAGCAACTGATCAGAAAAGCACAGTGTTTAAAAATCTTAAGGAAGCTTTAAACTATCAGGCAGAGTATGGAGGTAAAATGCATAAATTAACACATTTCACGACAGAACAAATTACAGTAGATGAAGAACAATATACAGCAGAAGAAGAACAGGCGTCGTATTATATACTTAATCTAAAGGATACATCGCGCTTAAGGAATGGTTTTAGGTATGTAAAAGAATTACTACTTCAATATCATAATTTTAGAATGTATCAAGATTATTCTAAATTATATCAAAATGGCATTAATGTGTTCAGTGTCAAAACAGATGCATTTGTAATACAGCGATCGGATATAACAAAAGCAAGAGAGCTTTTAATCTTTAATAATGAAATAGGAGGATGGAGAATTTCAAACGACGAATATATTAAATTTCCTACTGTAGATTATGAAATTACACAAAACGAATTAATACAAATACCAGTTTATGAAAGTAAAACTATTGATATTGTAGATGAATATGACACAGATAATATTATTGAAATTATTGAACAAAATAATCCTATTATGATTCGTGGAGCACTACCAGGCACAGGAAAATCATATATATGTCAAAAAATGGTTGATAAAAATTATAATGTAATTTTTATTTGTCCTACTAATAAACTATTACAGGCATTCGAAGGCGAGGCAATGACAATAAATAAATTTTTCGGTATTAATTATGGAGATGCTAAATTAGAACCATTTGATTTTACAGATTTTGATGTTATAGTATTTGACGAAGTTTATTTTAGTAATTTAAATATATATTGGAGAATAAAACAATTTGTAGAACAGAATAAGCACAACAAAATTATAATAGCAACAGGAGACACTAAGCAATTAAAACCAGTTCAAGAGATAACAAATACTCGAGACTATGAAGTATATACTGATAACATTATAGATAACATTTTTGAATATAATATTTTGTTAAAAGAATGTAAGCGACTTAACACACAGGAAGATAAAGATAAACTAAGAAATATTAAAATTGATATTTTTGAAAATAAATTACCTATTATGAAAGTTATTGAAAAATACTTTGAATATACAACTGACATAAGCAAATCTATCAACAACATAGCATTTTTAAATACAACTTGTAAAAATGTATCAAATGAAATTAGAAAATTAGAAAATAAAAAGGACGAATATGAAGTAGGAGAATTTTTAATTTGTAGAGAATATACAACAACTAAAACATCAGTTTTTAATGTAAATTTCAAATATAAAATTGTTCATATTGGAAGCGATGGAATTTTTACTTTAAAGAATGTTAAAACTGAAATTCTACAGTCTTTGTCAGTTGATAAAATAAGAAGTAATTTTATATTTGCATATTGTTCGACTTGTCATTCTGCCCAAGGCAGTAGCATTGATGATACCATAACAATTTTTGATTATAACCATTTTTTGGTAAAGAATTATCCAGAATGGATATGGACAGCAATTACAAGGTGTAGAGATTTAAACAAAGTCAAATTTTATAAATATACGAAAGATATTGATGATGTATTTAATCAAAAATGTATTATGAGTTATTTTGAAAGGAAAATATTAAATTACAAAGAACAAGACAGGAAAGCCAAAAGAACAATACCTAAAGAAGGTTATGTAAATGCGCAATGGTTTTTAAATAATATCACTAATCAATGTAATTACTGCGGATGCGGTTTTTCTATGGATATTAAAAACGGTAATATAATGACAAATCTGACAGCGCAACGTAAATCAAACGAGTTGTCGCACGAACTGAATAATATTATTCCTTACTGTGTTAGGTGCAATTGTAGCTGTAAATGATAATAATTTAAATAATATTTTAATATTTCTTGTAAAATGTATTTAAAGAAATAAAAACTATATATATTATAATAGAAATGGTTGAATTTACAGAGAAAGAGCAAGAAGAGATTATTAATAAATTCTTGGATGACTTAAACAAAAATGAAACAGAAAAGATTCTCAAACACGAACTATCCAAACATAATTACAATTCATCACTATTACTTTATTTGAAGTTGCCATTCAATGCCATTAGGTTAATCAAAGAATATGGAGAACGTAAATGCAAATGCGATAACTGCATTCATTTGAACCAGACAATTGACCACGCGAATAGATATTTTAGTGATGTCTCTACAGTATACTATTTTAATGAGTTATATAAATTCCCAAAGGAAGAAGAATTAAAGCTACAGTTTAATTTGGCACCAAGCAGGTTTAAGAAATACAGATCTGGATTTAACAGTCGTTTACATGACCCTACGCGTTTAAAACATTTTGTACCATCAAGTAAACTGAAAGAATTTAATGACATACTAAAATACATTCATGAACATAATTTTACCAAATATGAACATATCAAATTAAATTATTATCCTGAAATTAACCTATAACCATGCTATGATTATAACATGTAAAATATTATATGTTATAATTATATTTCAATATTTAATTTTATTTCTTGTAAAAAAGTATTTAAAGAAATAAACACTATATATATTATAATAGCAATGGTTGAAACCGAAATCAATAATTATATCAATAAGAAATGCTACGATTGTTGCCACTTTAAAAAAGAAAATATGGAATTATATAAATTGAATTTACCTAATGGAATAGTTAATAGTATTATTGATTATTCTTTGGACGAAGAAAATATATGTAGAACTTGTAGAAGATGGAGACGATATCAAAATATAATAGAAAATTGTTTGGCGTTTAAAAATATAGATGAAAGAAATGTTGAAGATGAAATATTGATATTTTTAACTGTGTATGAAAGACCACCTTACGATTATGTTAAACAGTTTCTTAAAATCAGTAAGAAAAAGTGTGAAATGATTAATGACATATTATGGATGTTGATTTATTATAGTAAACCCGGCGTTGATGTAAACAAAGTCATAACATCATATATTGAAAGCAAAAAGTTTAATGTGAAAAATACAGTGAGAGATATTAATCTTATTTTTAAAATGATGTATGAAAGAAGTAAAACATATCAATTAAATAGTTATCCTGAACTGAAATTATAATCATAATATAATAATAACATGTAAAATATTATATGTTATAATTATATTTCAATATGTAATTTTATTTCTTGTAAAAAAGTATTTAAAGAAATAAAAATAATATATATTATAATAGAAATGTTATTTAATTATTCAAAGTGCGAATGTTGTACAACTAAAAGGAATGATGTTAATACAACATTGTATAAGTTATTACCTGCTAATCTATGTAATAAAATAAGTGAATATGATGTATATTGTAATCAATGCTGTATAACAAGAGACCTTGAAAAGTTTTTTGTTGAAGAACATAAGGATAAGGGATATACAAAGTTTCAATTACAATTGCAATTCTTTATGAAATATCAAAAACGATGTCCTGTATGTTTTTACCATAAAATTGCTAGAAAGTCATTTGAAAAAGAAATTAATGAGTTCTTTAATAATAAAGATTTAATTAAGAGGTTTGGAGGGACAAACGCAATTAAACCATATAAAGCATTTGTTAAAAAATTTCGACGCATGTTTGATGCGATTGATTGGCATTTATTAAGTAAAGATAAAATAAACGAGGTCTTGAATGAATTTAGAATAACTAAATATCATGTATGGTCTTACTACAACACTAAATATCAAGTATGGCTACTAGTTAATTTGTTTTTCTGGGAATATATTTATTCAATAATAGGAAAAGACAATATCAAATATATAGACATTGGTGATATTGATAAATATGTAGATTACATATTTGAAGACATTTTTCCTGACTATAAATGTAACCCATAATTATTAATCATACTATAATAATAACATTTATACCCTTATATGTTATAATTATAATGTCAGTATAGCGTTTTATATATTGAAGATAAAATCCTACAAGGTGGGCCATGCGCAACTCCGGAATATCCAAATTTTGAAAAATGATTAATTATTAAGTCTCCTCATTGAATTATTGAAAATGTTGTTTCTTATTGAATAATTCTTCTTAAACTGCTATATATATTTATCTCTTTTGAAAAAATATATTTTCTGAAATATTTTGGAAAATATGTGTTTTTGAAAATGAAAATGTTTAGGTGTATTGAGTTTTTCAAAAAATAATTCAATTTTTGTTTTGGTATGCAGTACTAAAAAAATATTTATCAAAATGTGTTTAGACTGTTTCAAAAAATGTTTTAAAATGGCTGTTTTGGGGCGCTTATTCAAAAAATGCAAAAAATCCTAGGGTGGACCCTAGACTTTTGAGTCCGAAAAAAGTTGCGCATGGCCTGCCCTAACTTGAACCGGTATATTGTTCTCGCAACTCGTAGCTGTATACACCAAGTTATGTTTCTTGCCCACAAATGTACATTATAAATAAGCCTCTGAAAGAGGAAATGCATTGTCTACCAACTCTATTTCGAAACTGTCCATTTAATTCATCTTTCATTCATGATAAACCCGCCATCCCCGGCCAAGTTGCTCTAAGAGACAGTTCGGATTTTGGGCAAAATCCCTATCCCCGCCGGGAGTGGCAAGAGCAAAAGGATGTGGTTCCCAAATACCCAAGACCAAACGACTCCTTTCATCAAGCTTCGATTGTCGGGCGATCCGCTTCCGATTGACCCGGCCGGCGATAAACAGAGGCAAACCGCTCCCGGTCATTGCCCCAGTGGATGGTCTCACCCGTGATATCTAGTTTCCAACAAGCATGGAAGCTGACAAGGACAGCACAATGGTCCACTTCCTAGATTGTTCCAAGAAGGCCCTCTGAATCTCAGCTACGAACTACTACTACAGAAAATCAGCCATGTTGCTTTTGGTGCTCAAGGTGTGTTTCCCGTGGTTACCTACCATACATCGAAATGGAATTTCTGGGAAGTACATGCGACAAGTCGATTCATTCAAAGTTCAAGGCGGGCTCATCTGGTCAATGGCAAGGCAGGCCCCAAAGTGTTCTCTGCCAACCCCAAGTTAGTGGGCGCTTTGCCACACACCAAAATAACATTTGAAGGGAGAGGCCCAACATAAACTGCAGTCCACAACACCAACAATTCCTTATGAATGTGAGCGGCAGTTGGATGTCCCTCTACGGAGAGGGGGTGGGTCTATTCAATGGAAGCTTAACACATCCTTATGGCTGCGAAAAGAAGGTCTGTCCAAGCTTGAAAAGCCCCCACGAAGATTGACGTTGATGAACTCAGCTGGGTTGGTATGCACAGTTGTCACTTCTTGGTAAGCCAAACAAAAACAAACAAAACAAAACCCTCTTCGGTCGAATTGACAAACGCCGCTTTGATGAACCCCGAGTCGCTCTGGAGGATGCACATATTCAGTTAGAAGTTGACTATGCGTACTGCTATGTTTACAAGACTAAAATTACAAAAGATCAACTCAGAGTAGAACATAGGTGTGTCTTTTGCTAAACATGCCCTTTTCGGTCAAGGGAAACCACATCGGGAAGCCCACTCGTTTTGGTGGCTTCCCCCCCATTAAAACAATTAAAGGCAACACATCGACTGCACATGTCCCCCCTTCGGTCGATTCCCCAAACATTCCAAGGAACAGTGATTTGGGGAAGCACTGCAGCACCAGGACAAACAGCGGGGAAGACAGGAAGAACACCGAAACTACCATGTGCTTACCTAGGTCCTCCAGTAGAGAGGTTAGAATAAGGGTTCCCGATTGTTTTTTCTGTCTATTTTAGTAGAACCCTCCCCCAAAAAAGAAACGGTAAAAGGGCACTACTATGTACTACTGGCTCCATCTTAGGCCAATTTGGATCCTTTTCCAAGCCCAATGGATCCCAGAGCCTGCGGGAACCCAGGCCACTTCGGTAGCCTTGGACAAATGAACCCAAAGGCCTGATGTTCATACCCCTCTGCCCAAAATACTTGGTTGACGTTGGAAGGGGAGCAACAAAAATAATTCTTAGCAGTTAAGTGGGGATTTTTTTCCACTGAACCACAATAAGCAAAAATGTAAAATGTGTCCCAACAACAACCATGAAAAGGGGTATATACCCCATAAATAAAGTGGGTTGGAGACCAGGGAAGCCAAGGGGTACGTATGAACAAGGGGTGTGCACTGCCACCATTAGACTGTTTAGTCTTCGAAGGGATCCCTTGGCCACCTAGGAAATGGTGAAGCTTGGCGCCGACAGAAACCACATGAAGTCATGATGAGGGGTAGGCCATGAGTTTTTAGACTCTTACACCACTAGGTCCTCCAGCAGAGAGGTTAGAATATGGGTACTCTTTTTTCTGCAGTCGATTTTCGTGGAACCCTCCCCCCAAAAAAAGGGGCAAAAGGGCACCTAGCTGGGGACCTAGACCATCCACCAAACCAAACAGACCCGGCCTGCGGAAACCAAAATCCCCCCCCCCGCCCTTCGCTGCCGGAAGCCTCGCCAGCGGAAGCCCCAGCGCTCCACGTAGTCGCGCACAACACGCCGGCTCAGCCACCGCGCCTCCTCCTGGTTTTATAAGACTTGGATTGGGAGTCGGGTTGTGGGTCATGTACTTTGAAACCAAGTTTGGTTTCTTTTGTTTAGGGGGAAACACTCAGATGTTGGATGAGAACAATACAGATTGACCATTTGTGTGGTGTTTCCATCTCATTCGATGGGCACACTCTTGGTAGGTGGTTCGGTCTCTGATCATTTGACGCGGGGTCTAAGGGGCACAATGCCCTACATGGCGTGTTTATTACGGCCTATATGGGTGTGACTTCAACCGGGGACCGTTTGGTGTGCATTGTTTAGGAGAGAAAGAACATGTCCACCAACCGCTGTTGCAAGTGGGTTCCCCATGAAAAATCACCTGGGGTGCGGTCAAACCCAGCGGCTCGCCGTGGTTTATCCCCTTTAGAACGGCTCCTTGGCCAAGGTGAGGGATGTGGAGGGCCCGAAGACCGGCACCAGGTCGATTCCCAAGGACCTCAAGCCCAGGGCAAGCACGAGGAAACCAGCGGCTAGGCGAAGTTCGCTGGTGGGCAATGGTCATTTTGCTGGTGTGGCTTAAGGCTGGGAAACCCTTTTGGTTGTACAGGACAATTGATCACTTCGAATCTCACAGAACTTTCCCTAGGACCTCCTAAAGGCTGGGAAACTCCCTGGTTGCGTGTGCATGAAAATGGATCACTGTGAATCTCACAGAACTTTCCCAGGACCTCCCCCCCCAAACACAACAACTTTGACACGTGATGATCTCTCCAGAAGAGGTGTGTTTGCGTGTCGGGGGTGGCGGTGGTGGAGGTGGTGGAGGAGGTGGTGGTGGTGCTGGTGGCGGCGGTGGGTCGGAGGGTCCCCCAGGAGGTGTGGCAATCGGTCAACAATAAAGCAGGAACAGCTTGAATTCCATTCCCCTATTTACGTACCCAAAATGATCATGTCGCACCTACAAGCCAACTAGAAGGTCGGTCTGGGGGTATGTTAATGTATCCTGGATGATTTTTGCTAAGCTCTTTTGTTGCTACTAATTTTGGGCATGTCCATTAGAGATACTAAATGGTTCACGTATTCGTTCGCAGCTTGCACGTATTCAAGTCTTTCGGGAGGTCCGAATTTGAGGACTGGGCATTCTCTGAATGCAAGAACAACAAATCGCACCAATAGCCACGTAAATACAGGAACAAACCAAATGGATGAGGAAAACCATCTCCTTTGAAAGCAAGCGACTGGAGTCAGGCTCGGTAAAAATATCCCGTCGATTTCGAAGTTCTCTTAGACTCCGATGTGACTTTGTCAGGGTCCATGAAAAGCCTTAAGGAGTCTATTGTCAGACAACATAGCTGCAAAGGAGTGCTTCATGCTGGTCAAGGGCCAGCTCATGTACTCTAGCTCTGGCCTTGTCAAATGCAAAACGGTAGGCTTGGATGGCAGGTCAAGCTTCCAACCTAAAAGGCTTTCTAAAAGGTGTGTCTTTTGAAGGAAGCCCCCAAAACGGCGGTTTTCAACTTTTGTTTCCCTCAAGCTTTGTTAAAAACCAACCAACAAGGGGAACCCCTCAAACAAACACGCCCAAAAAACACAAGGCATTGCCCCTGCCTGTCAGAAGCGACGCAAGCCTTCCTGATCCATAGTGTCCATCCGTTTAGGGGGTGGTTGGGCGGTACCCCCTGCATTGCCTCAATTGGATACGAATTGAAGCCCACAAAGAATCAGAGAGAAGTTTAAGAGGGACCTAAAGGGAAGAGGAGTCCTTCGAGTTGAGTCACAACCACAACTTATTTCTTGGCGGGTAAAGCCAGACTCGTATGGCTTCAGAATCAACACCGCCAAGAGACATGGAGAGGACCTGCTTTTGAAGCTTCTCGAGCTCCACCCGCTCTGCTGCTGCGTGCTGATCGATGACCAGAAAGCCACCGCCCGGGTAATACCCGTCCTTGTCACCGGTCCTGTCACCGCTTGACCCCCGAGCTGGTGCGCGCGCTTGTGTGTGGTTGTGCCTCGTTGGTCTGCGTCTCTCTCTGTGCAACCGTCTGTGTCTGCGTGTCTCTGCGTCTGTGTGCCTCAGTGCTTCTCTGTGCGTATCTGGTCAAAACTCCCATCCCTTCCCTCACTCTGGGCGCCCAGCGCAGCCGGGACGCCGAGTCCGTCGAAAAAACGGTCTGTGCCGTGACCGCATGGCGGTGGCCTAGCTCAAGAGGAACCGCGCCGCAGCAAGGACATAATGTCCCGTGGCTGCGGCCTGCCCGCCTGCCAGCCTGGTGGGCGGGGGCAGTCAACAAAAAAATCAGCGCGAATTGCCGCAGGAGACCATCCACGGGGATGATCACTGGCGTGCCAAGAGAAAGCTGCCTGTGTTCAAATCCGAGCTTAAGCCAGTCCTGGCTCTGTCCATGAAGGCTGAACATGAGGTCAAGAGCAAGCTTCCACAGGATCACCCACTTCACGTGGCCATTGATAGGGAACAACGGCCAAGCGCGTCGTCTGTACTGCTGGAAACGCCACTTGTCGCCAGAGTGGCACAGAGACTTGTGCTGCTTGTCGTCAAGGGGCTCCCCAGTTTAAACATGCGTGCCAATGCCGATGCACTTGTCCACGAGTACCCTCCGGTCACGAGGAGGATGGTGGTCACGAGGTACCGCCAGCGATGGGACAGTTTCCTATCGCTCTTACTGGCGTCTGGTGCATACGCGGCACGAAGCAGCAAGTCACCCTCGATCCTTGAGCTTCTGCACGCCTCCCTTTGTGTCCGGAAGCTCCATCGCGGCCGTGATGGTTCTGACGAGGATCATCGGTTCCTCGTAGTCGTCTGGTGCTTTTGATATCACCGATTTCGAATGTACCTGTTTCAGGCCGTCGGATGTCAGCATTCGGTGTGCCCATGCGCCGTCTGCCTGTTTGATGGCTGCTGTCCAGGCCCACAGGATCACAGTGTCCCCATAGGCTGTAAACCTGGGGCGCTCGTCCGGGGACTTCAAGTCAAAGCCAGCGTCAATTGCAGAGGAGATGGCTGCTGTTTGCCTCGAGGAGACTCCGAAACCGCTTCCAATCGGTGGAAGACGGCGCGTCTTGCCGTCGTAGAGTGCGTTAAAGGTGGTCATCCTCTTCCTTGCAGCGCGCTCCATGCAAGACCCCATCGCACTGAGTTGGCCGTTAAACTCCAGCACGGCTCTGATTCCTTCGAGTGGCAGGCTGTAGACGTCTTATTTCGGCTTGACCAATGCCGTGTTGTGCCCGAGATACTTTTCGCCCAAAGGGCCCTTTCCTTTGAAGGAGGATGTCACGGTTCCTGGCGGAAGGTCAAGGTCGGCATAAAGGACATCCGAAATGTCCGAAAGCTCCTCGTGGCACTCCTGTTTATCGTGTGGCCCTGAAGTCCAGGCCCGCTGGACTTTCGCCACCTGAATCCGAGGCATGCGAAGAGGCCACGGAACGCCCTCGGCCAGCCCCTCGGAGCGGCAGCCTGCGTGGGAGTTGGTGCAACGTGAAGCTCTGATGCGGGGCTGCAGACTGTTTCTTCCGAATGCGTTTCAGAGCGGGTGGGCCCATGGCATCGGCCTGGGGTGCGCCAGCGGCAGGAGTTCCTGGTGCGGCAAGCGAAGTTGCAGGGGTGCTTGGCGCGGAGGATGTCACCACTGACCCCGGAGCTGGCGCTCCGAGTGCAGCGTCAACTTCCTCTGCACCCGGCACAACTGACTTGGCCGTCCTCTCGGTCTTGCCTCCAGCAGGCTTGTTGAGGATCCTGAGCATGGTCCGATGAGGACCGTCCGGAGAGAACAGGCCCGCCGTGAACGGCGCATACGCCGCCGCCGAATGGCCCCTTCCTTTGGCGCTGAGCGCCTGTGACGCACTCCATGAAGCTGCTCACCACGTCGCCAACTCTGCGGTTGACTTCGGCATCCATGCCCAAGTAGGGTTTGAACGCCTCGTCGGTGTCCGGCAAATCTGGGTCTGACGATGCAGTTACCCAACGTTTCAGCAACAGGTGCGAGTTTCCATTCGTCCTGGTGCAGACGTTCGCTGAGTAGTATGGCACCAAGTACTCAGACCTTCCTGCCGACGCAGTGAGCCCCGCAGATATCAGCGCTTTGTTGGGGCGCCCGAACCCCAACCTGTTGACCGTCTTGAAGTAATCGGTGGTGCTGCGTAGCGCTTTGAGGTCCGCTGTCGCTCATCGGTTTGAGGATGTTCGCCTCGTAGGCGGCTGCCTCCGCCGCCTGGTAAGCGGCCTTGGGCGCTGTGGTGATTGCCGGTGGTGGAGGGTTCCAACACAAATAAAATGATGGAGGCACTCCGGCCCTCCCAACTCCTGCAGCTTTATTCGCACCTCTGAACATAGAATATGCATGAGCATAGTTACTATGATTCTTGCTGAAGAATGAGGCCGCGATGCGGCGGGCACTGGTGCCCCAGCCGCAAGTCTGCCCTGCTAGGCGTTCGTACGCCATCCTTGCATTGGTCCCATCGGGTGGCACGGGCACGGCTTCGCTGCGGATGCCAGTATTGAAAAGGTGAGTGGCAGGTTCACCTTCCTTCGCGCCGAGAGGTGGGATTGGTGTCCCTCCTGAAGCATCAGAGGCAGCGCTATGAATTGGCGCGCCAGCTCGGCCATACCCCACAAAGGAGTCGCGAAGGTTAAACGATCCATACCACTCCGCCATTCGGCGGAGGGCAGAGGGAGCTTCTCCCTATAGACAGCGCGTCAAAAGTGGAGGAAATGCAGAGAAAGTGCAGTCGAGGTAGATTGGCCTCCGAAGAGGCAGTGGGTCCGTCTAGGTTCGATCATAAATGGCAGAGGATATAAACAACATTTTTTTCAACAGTACGCAAGGCAATACAGTGCCATCCTCAAAGCTGTGTGGCTCAACTTGTTATAACTAACAAGTTGAGACACTCAACAAGCAAGGGACACTAGAGCTCCGCGTACCAGACAATCGTAGATGAAGAAAATGTAGGAGAAAGGGCGCGTCCGCGCCCGTGAACACGGTGGTCAAAACTCCCATCCCTGTATCGGATACCGTGCAATGGTGGTCCAAATTGCCTAAGTGGTGCCCTTCCGTCAATTCCTTTAAGTTTCAGCCTTGCGACCATACTAGACCCTCGTACAGTGCTGAAGAAGTCGTGCAAATTAACAACCTCCAGTTGGCACTTTTTTGGGGCCCCCCAGAACAGTGGCTTTCCTTTGGGTTCCCCTTTTAAGCCACTGAAAATGGAACTCTAATAACTCAGACGCACACACACACACACACATTCAGACACACATTCACACACACACACACATTCACACACACACATTCACACACACATTCACACACACACACATTCACACACACAATGCCAAGAAAAATTGCCGCTCTCCTGGCGACAATGAACTTGTCCTGGATCTGGACCAGAGCAGAAGCCGCCTGCGGGCATATAAGCCCCCAATTTGTGGCCATGACCATTTGGGGGTTCTCACAGTGGCTTGTCGCCTTTAGCCCTTTGACATTGAAAGACAAGCCAAAAGGAAGCCCAGCAGCTTGGGGGTTTCCCTAATTAGTTTGAAAAACCCACATTTTAGTCACAATCAAAACCCGGTACTAAAATGGTCTACCCGGAACCATGTAAGGAAGAAAGAAGGCGGCCGCAGCTATTTATGGCTGGGATTGTCCCATACCAACCTTCATCTACCCGGGCTTTGCTAGTGGACCTCATATGGACGTTGGAAGGGGAGCAAACATTTGAACTTTAGCAATTAAGTGGGGATTTCCCACTAAACCACAATAAGCAAACATGCATTTGTTTCCCAACAACAACAATTTGTGGATCCATTTGGACCGCACCTGTAGGTCGATTGCTCTCAGCGCTGAAGGCGTCGCTGTCACCGGCTCCGGCGGCGGTTTCGAGGGTCTCGACCGGGCAGAGAGGCGACTGGCCTTGCAGGTCACGATGGTCGGCACGCCTAAGCGCAGAGTTCGTGTTGGGTGTGTAATGCAAGGGGCTACACCAGTATGTCATGGCTAACCGCAAATTACCTCTACAAGTATGACTGAACTGGGCTGCAAAATACCCCACCCCACAACCCATTGCATTTGTTTAGGCCCTTATGCTCTTTGAGGGTGCCCTTTCAGGTAGGAAACCCATCAGCCACCGTTTTTGGGCTCACCCCAAGTTCCTTCGAACATGATCCCACCCAAGGGAAAATCAATAAACATTGGGTCGTATCTCTCGAGCAGTCTGGTAAACAAGCACTTGCAGAACATATCAAGCCCGAGTATATTAGCTATATAAACACGGACCCTTCTTTGCAACCCCAACAAAAATCAACAGAACAACAGAAGCAAACAGGTGAACCAACTACCAAGAACCATAAAGGACCTGGAGAGCTTGTCTGGATGGACCCACAAAAAGCTGTCACTGAGGTCCGCGAAATCGCTGAACAACTCAAGGCGGTTTTGCCCAGCCGCCAAGATCGACCAAGGCCCCAACTGGTAGCAGGGCATATTATCCTTCTGTATCAACATCACACCTCGCAAAGTGGTGCAGCCACCTCCCTCTAAGGCCAGGGACCCCGAGACATCGCCTGGCACGATCCATCCCAGCAGTAGAGACGATGACTGCAAACCGGGATACACTGCAGACTCCGGCTCACCCGGGTGTTCGCCGCCGCCCGTTCAGCGGGTAGATCAATCGCCGGCGGGCTTTGAGACGGATCGTCCTTCCAAGCGTCATAATATGGGTCTCAAAATCTTAGCCCAACCAAGAAAGTTGGATTCCTTTGGGTCTCCCTTTTCAACCCCCCCCCCACTTTGTGGGGGGAGTTACAAAATCAACATGCTCATAGATCTGCGAAACAATGCCCGATGGACACCAACCAAAGCACCCAAACGGGTTCAGGGCGTAAGGCAACGGTTGGGACACGCTTGCGGGTGTGGTGGACCTCATATGACTCGTAATCAAAAGCTGGTATCCAAATGGCCTACCCGAAACAATAGCTAAACAAATGAAAAAGGCGGCCGCACCCATTTATGTGTTAGTTTTTTGAATTCCTTCATCTACCCGAGTTTTGCTAGTGGACCTCATATGGACGGACAAAACTACCAGTTTCCCCAAAATGGACATAGTTCGGTTTGTCATTTACTGATGAGGTCATCACAAACCGATGCCCCAATCTGCAAAATGAACTCTGGCAAAACACAACACCACATACCCAATGTCTGTTGCTAGCGACAGTCAAAAACCTTCACACCAGGATAACTCATTGGTCCTTTTCTGGTCGACCCCAGTTCAGATATTGATTGAGGGTCCCTTATTTTCCATTGCAAGCCCTTCCCGTTTTGGCCGTGTCGTCAAATGGGAGGAACTGGACGGTTTCCCTTTGGCTTCCCTAAGCAAGACCAAGAAGCTTCGAAAAGAGAAACACATCCTTGCTTGAGTGAATGTCGTTTGCCTGCAAACATGGCTCCCAAACAAATGAAAGTCCAGCAACTCAGGGGCCCATGTAGTTGTGTGACCCGAGTGGGGATACAAAATGGGTTCAGAATCGGAGTGTCTTTTGAAGCAAGCGATACTGCAAAAACTCTTTTTTGGAACCTTTTGGAACCCATTGAACGGTCCCTCGACCAAGCCTTACGAAGTGAAACAAAACGTTCAGCTCGTTGTCCAACCAGGCTAGGAAAAAAATATAATCAGTTGAAGGTCTTTCTGCCGAAGCCTTCATTCTTTCTGCATGGTTCTTCAGTAAATACCAGGAGTAATTCGTATACGTGCCATCACAAGCCATCCCTCACGGGGTGAGACAAGGAAGCTTCCTCGCGTCTCTAAGGTCGAACCTGCCAGGCTGTCCCAGATCCCAATCAATGACAAGCCTCTGAAAAAGAAACCCTTCTCCTTGTATTTTTCAGCGTGGCTCCCACAGGGTATAGTCACACAAGTTGCTTCCTGCCTTTCAGGCCTTTCAGAGAAGGATTGTCTATTAGACAAGCGAAACTGGGAACCTGCATACTTGTTGGCTCATAACATGTTTTTTGGAATAGCAAATGCAAATGCAAACAAATGGCACACAGGCTGAACCGCGAGCTGCCCATTGTCATCCACCTGCAGTGGGACAAAGCGGCAGCCGTTCTTGATAGTATTAGTCAAATCGGGAACTCCCGCAAACAAAACAGCAACTAACCAGGGGCACTGGATTTCGCCTTCAAAAGTTGCAATCTTTCCTGGTGGTGCCCACAACATCTGCCACTTTTGGGATGTTCCAGAAAGAAAGGGAAAACGCAATGAACTCTGCCAAAAAGCCCAAAAGTTTGGGGGTCCTCAAACATGGTAGGGCACCTTGACGGTCGGGGATCTCTATTGAACGGTTCAGGGACGTCTGTATTGGGGAGTCCTGATCCGTGGGGTCTCCGTGCTTTGACACCAAACAGATCCAAAACAAGTTGGAAAAAAGTGGAATGCCCCGCTGGCCTGGGAAACCACGGAGCACCATGCCTTCCCCACGGAGTCTTCCAAATGGTGGGCGCCCCTCGAAAAAATTAACAAGCTGTGACTTGAACGGGTTTTCCTCGTCAAGCCGTGCTTGCCTGGCGCGTGGGAATGAAGCTTGGCTTCGAGAAGAACATAGATCACCTGCGTTTCCCTGCGCTGATCTGGCTCTCCGCTCTCCGGGCCGGGTTTCGAGACACCCAAGCCAAACGGGAGTGGCTCGAACGGGTCCTCTGGCTCTTTGTGCCGGGTTTCGAGACACCCAAGTGTGAAACGCATGCGAGCGCAGCAGCTTTGTGTCACAGAAGCAACGGAGAGATCGCCACGGTGATAAGGCCACTGAATGTCCAGAATGGTACAGATGTGGCGCCAACACTGGCAGCCACTGACACACTCAGGCTCGAGGTCGTGGTCGTCCCAGGATTTAAAGGGTTCCCAGCCCCTCCATCTGGGAGGTTGGGAGGAATGTCAGGCGTAGCATTGAAGTCGCAAATCAGATTCTCCAGTTCCTCCTGGTTCAAATCACTTTGCTGCTGCCCTGTATTTTTTGTTACCGAATAGAACATGGATTCCAATCACTTCCATGCAGTGGCTGGTTATCCACCTGGTTTCACGGAGTCCGTTGTACCAAAGAGTTACCGTTTAAAAAAAATCCAGCAGGGGTGATTCGTCGCAACGTTCCACTCCTCAGTCGGAACAAAGGTTCGGAAGCTCTGCGCTGGCGTGTCGGCCGTGCAGTTGCCCGTGCCCACCACGCAGGTCTGCTGTGGCTGAGTGGAAGAGTCCCCGCAATTGGCACCCACCAAGGAGCTCTGGCAGTCACCTTTGGGAGGCACAAGGTAGTAGCACCTGCCGTCCCAAAAGGAACGTCATGCCCGAAACATCGCAAAACCAACTTGGAGGGAAAGTTGACCAAAGCCCCCAGTTTGGTTTGAGGGTGCCTGTCACCATCTCTCATACCCAATACCATCAGGTCAGCTGGAGAAACATGTTCAAGATGTCTAGAATCAACAGCCTCCTTGTGGAGAAAAGCCGTACATGGAGCCCCTGCTCTTCAATCTTGGACAGAACCGTGGAGTCAAGCTTCAGGCACAGGTCCACGATGTTGTCTGGGTCCCAAATGTCGCCCATCCCAATGTACTCGGTCTCAGACAGCACGCGCTCGCCCACCCGCAGCTGCCACATGCCTTTGTGGCCTGGTTTGTGGTGAGGATGCTCGGGAAGATGGGTGTCCCCCTCATAGGTCACCAGGACGCCACCATTCATTACTACCTGAACAGGCTTTCCTAAAATCAGAACTTATCCGATTCTTTGCTCAACAGTGCATTTATTAGCAAGGGAAGTTTAGAAGGCACTTCCGTGGTACGGAAACCAATGGAAGGATAGCCGAGGATTAGAAAGATACTTGAAATATATTAGACAGAGACTTGAAATATATTAGAAAGTGCAGATTTCGTGGCAGGGGCAGCATTCCAGCATCTTGTCAGAGTGCGCTAAAAGATAGAGAATGCGCAAAAACGTGGCAGGGTGCAGGAAGTCGCTGCCGAAGATGTGCGAAAGGTACCTCTGCCGCGGCGCCTGTTCGGGACTGTCTCGGGACGGTCTCGGGACGGGCTCGGACGGGGGTCCATTGTAACAGCAACGCGGACGTTTCGCACTGTTAGAATTTCGTGGCAGGCGCAGCACTTTGGCGAGCCGAGGTATAGATTTCGTGGCAGGCGCAACACTTTCGCAAGGCCAAGAATAGATTTCATGGCAAGCGCGGCATGTCACAGCGCTGGCACGGACGCATCGCAAATCCCATGAGCACACGCGCGCAAGGTGGCGCATGCAGATTTCAAGGCAGGCGCAGCACTTTCGCAAGGTCAGGTGCAGATTTCGTGGCAAACGCAACACTTTCGCATGGTCGAGTAAGATTTCGTGGCAGGCGCAGCACTTTCGCAAGGTCAGGTACAGATTTCGTGGCAGGCGCAGCACTATCGGAAGGCTGGGTACAGATTTCGTGGCAGGCACAATACTTTCGCAAGGTCAAGTACAGTTTGTGGCGGGCGCAGCACTTTTGCAAGGCTGGGTACACGCGATACTTTCGCAAGGTCAAGTACAGATTTCGTGGCAGGCGCAGTATTTCGTGATCGAAGGTACGATTCCACTCTGCAGCTCCAAAATCGTCAAGAATTAAGTGCAAAAGTAGTATTCGAAGTACACTTTTCCAGCTGCAGCTCGAAAATCGCAAAGAACTTTCGCAAGGCTGGGTACAGATTTTGTGGCAGGCGCGATACTTTCGCAAGCTCAAGTACAAGATTCCGTGGCAGTCGCAGCACTTTCGCAAAGTCAGGTACAGATTTCGTGGCGGGCGCAGCACTTTCGCAAAGTCGAGTACAAAAGTAGTTTTCGAGCTAGATAGATAGCAAAATAACTAAGTGGATAGATGGATAACAAAGTATTCGCGTAAAGACATGGATAGACCAACGCAGATGTCGTGCTGAGCTCTTGCCGCGCGTGTTGTTTTTTGGCTTGCAGTCTCTGGTGACTTGAGCTGCCTACACCAAACACACTAACACTAAAGTCAACAGAGGTAATGAACAAAATGTTGTCGACAACTACAGACTTCTTCACAGGTATCGTGCAAGCCTAAGGCAACTTGCTCCAGTCAATGCTTGTTGCTTGTTCCTGCAGGCGCGGCACTTTCGCATGCGACAAGTAGGATTGAAAGTTCGAGTCGAGTTGAGCTTGGCGTTTCAGCCGGCATAGCGGTGCTTGGCTTGGCGTTTCAGGCGCCGCCGCCGCGCGATTTTTGGGAGTTTCTTGCGCCGCGCACGCGAGCAGTGAGAACTCAGAAGCGAGCATCAGATGCGGGAAGCTGTCTTCTTTCCGCACGCGTGCCGCTTCAGGCCGCGAGGCGCTGCAGCATTTGCCTGAAAAGAAGTGCGGCTGGGAGGTTCTGGTACAGAATGTTTCTGGCATGGCATGTTCAAGGAGCAAGGCATCCCCACTGAAACCAGCAGCAGTGCAAATTCTATAAGTCCCATTTGTTTTAGAAACTTCCGCCCCCCGGCTCTGCCGGCTCTACTCGTATTTGAATATCGCGACCTCACTTCTGACTTTTGGAATAGAAACGATGCAGGAACCATCAGATTTCTCAGAGTCTTCCGGATGCGCCTGCACCACATGGGTGGTTTCTGGAAAGTGGTTGCCGCAGGTGTCATTGGCCAGCACCGCCATTGCTTGCTGCACCGTGGGGTTGGCGTTCAGCAGCGCAGGCAGCGGCGGCTGGCCCTCCAGAACTACGTGGCTTTGGACGTCCCAGAGCTTGGCATAGACCAACTCCTCAGCCGAGCCCAAGCAAGCCATTTGAATAAACATAGGTTGCAAGCCCGCTATGTTGGCGGGGGTTTCCTTGTGTCCCCTTAGACCAAACCCAAAAGGGTCGTGGTGGATGATGATGGTAGATGATGGTAGTAGGATCATATATGATCAGATTGTCTGGTAGATGGTGGTAGATTGTTGGTGGATAGATCATGCCAGAAAAGGCCATGAATTGAACATGAATCATAGGTAGGCACTGAAAGACAACTCGGCGTCGGCGTGTTTGCGGACGTGAGATTTGCGGTGACCTGGGATTCAATCGGGTTCAATGACTCAAGAGTTCCAGTGGTCATTTCCAACTCTGCCTGCTGTCTCTGCATCTAAGAAAAGGCACTGCAGCCCAGTCTCCAGCCCAGTATTTGCGTACTGCAGGCCCTGCCCTGTGTACGCGTTGGAGCCTCCAATGACCACTGAAGCTGGGTGAGTGCCCTCACGAAAGCCAAAGTAACCAAGCAAGAGAATGCTCATGTATTCGTTTGATTCGACTGCTGGCAACCAGGTTGCACCAGTGACCACTGCCGTGCTTCCATTTGAGAAGTTCACTTGAATGTCGTTCAGGGAAGCAATCTGCTTCTTGTGAGAAAGCACGTCGTCCGTGGGGGCAAAGGTGCAAGGCATGCCATCGCCATACGGCGTCGCAGAACTACCAGCGATGGACTGACCATCGTTCAAGCGGAATAAGGCGAAAAATCCCTGCAATGTGCTTTGCATCTGAGCTGCGTGTTGTCCATCTGCGCTGGTTGGGCAACCGAGCTCCGTCGCCTTCTGCAAATCGTCACCCGCCTGAAGCCCCAAGCACTCCGAAAAACCGTAGCAGCAGCTGAGCACCGTCGGGGCAGGAGCTACCTGCTGAACCTGCCATAACAGCAGGGCCGTACAGAGCTGCATCCTGAGCTACTGAGCTACTTACTCGGTTGGGGTAAGGACCCCTCTGCAAAAGCTTAACTTTTTCCTGGGTGAAATTCGGAAAGCCCTGGACTTCAATCAACAGGTTAAAGTCTAAAGATCCGTTACCCCATAGCAACCAAGCTTGGAGCCACAAGACCTGCGGAAAGCATGCAGACCTTTCGCGGCAAAGCAGTAGGCGCGAGCAACGAGAGAGGACAACGTAAGGATCCAAAATGGGCAATTCGATGCCCAAGCAGACGATTCCACCGATATTGGCAAGTCAATTGTCTCTAGGTGCAAGAGGTTCTGCTGCAGGTGGCGCTGAGCGGAGCCTAAGCCCTAAGCATTCGTGCCTTCACGGCAGAATGTTCTGAGACCTTGGACCTGAAAGCATGGAAGCGTTCGCTTTCATGCTGCGCAGGGTTCTGGGATCAAGGGGTTTATCCCCACTTCTGCGATACAAGGGAATCCCCCCCTTTATATAGGGGGGTCAGTCTTTGGGAAGCCCTTTTTTGTTGTATCACAGAAGTGGTAATTTCCCACCGTCCTGATGCTGAGTGTTCTGCTCCAACATTTGATCCCAACAAAAGAGGGTGCTTGAATAGATTTGCGCGAGCCTTGAATCAAGACTGATGCATGAAATGACGGAGATGCATTTGCCTGGGAAGGTCGCGATCTGACCCAGACACCATCGTGTCATGATTTCAGTTTCCTCTGGCTCAACAGGCAAGCATGGGTGAGATAGGCTATGAGGAAGAAAGAGATGGCACTCACTCACCCCTTCCCTCGCCACCATCGGCATACCAGGCACACAAGAGTACTCTTGTTTAAGACCCTGCCCCCGTTGGTTTCCATTTTGGTAAATGCTGTGGCCAAGTGGATACCAGTGACCCGTATAGTTAACCAGCCATGTTCCTTTTTGGCGAAAAAGGGTGGAAGCCCTTGGTTACCATGGCTCGCCTCCGTGGATTGGCAAAAACAAGTCCAGGAACTTGTCTATTGGCACTACACAATGTTGGTTCAAGGTCCCAAAAGTGACTCAAGGATCCGAAACCGAACTGGAGAATGTGTTCTTCAAGCTTACAACAACTCCAGGAACTTGTACCAGGATACCCAAAAATCTCTAAAAGTGTCATACCCCCAACATAAACACCATGTTTCCCCCAGGGCACGACAAATTTACAAGTTTTGAGTCTCTCGGTAGTTCTATCATCTTTTCCACCGACCTTTGGGTGCTGCCGAGTCCTCGGTCCGTTTCTTGGGACTCCCCAAGCTTCAGGGAAGCGCGAAGCGCGGGCCTGGCCTAGGAAGTGCCTACGCACCAAGCAAGCAAGCAAGTAAGCAACCAATCTTGGGATGGGACTCGGCGCACTCTCGGCTCCTCCGGGCGCTCCCGCAGCAGGTCGCGGCGCCGCAGCTTGCGGCCCTGCGGCGGCGCCTGAAATCCGCGCGCGCAGAGGGGTCGAGGGGTTGAGGGGATGGATCTCCTTCGATGGGACTTCCATTTGCTTAAGCCCCCTGGAAATTAAGAAATATGTCCAGCAGTTGGATAAACCGCTTGTGATGCCACCACCCTTCTTTAGACCAACCCTAAATTCGTTTTTCCTCAACACAAAGGTTGTGGCTCAAAATCAACCAGGAGGGGCAAACCGCAGGTTTTGGTCCATGTTTCCACTTACCAGGGCGACCCATTTTGGTACCGGTGTTTTGAGCCACAGCCGTATGGCAAACTGGCCGTTTTTGTTGTAAAGCCTCAATAAAATTTGAGAGAACAAAAACACACAGAAAAGACACACACAACAGGCCAACAACTGGCCCATAAAAATGAAGAACAACAAACAACAATAAAAACAGGCCAACAGTGGCTAGTTGTTTAGCAGCCACATAAAAAAATGAAGAAACCACACACAAAAACAAACAACAATAAAGGCCATCAGTGAAGGGATCTAGGGAGTCTTAGTGTAAGAAACCAGCAGGAAATCCGACTTGAGTTGCTGCTTAGAATTGGCTGGTTTGTGTAAGATGTCTGTTTTTGTGGATTGTCGTTGTGGACTTTCCCCCTGCCCTATAGAATAGCCGATTGTTGATCGTAGTCCGATTGTTGATTGTAGTTGAGTTTCCTTCATTGATGATACTTATGGATCAGGATTGATTGGGTGACCCATTCAATGAAATGGTTCTAACAAATGTGCTCCGAAACAGGATGTGTAAAACATTGTCCTTTGGCGCAGGCGATCGGAACCTGCTTGATTGAAGCCGTTGAACAGGTCTCCTGACCGTTCACAAGCCTCACTTAAAAGGAACCACTTCCTAGTCCTCTTCCACACAGGGCTTCATGGCATACCTCCAAGGAAAATCCGTAATCGTGGGACCGAAAAAACAACTGCCAAAGTCCATATTTGGTGAATCTGGTTCCAATAATAGTTACCTAAACAAACAAAACATCTTTGACCCGAACAACTGCCAAAGTCAATATTTGTTGATTCTGGTTCCAATAATATTTGGTTGGGGTGTTTTTGTTTTACTAGCCCTGGTTTTTGGCTAACCCTGGTTTCCAGGCACTGGCACTATGGGCAAAGTTTTACTCTGCTTTGCGACGCACTGGCACGTTCCAGGTCTCGTTGACCAGTTTGGGCGCGCAACCAACACACTCGCTCCGCTGCCACGGGCAAGCGGCAGGTCGTGGCGCGAAGCTGGGGCGGAGCTGGGGCGAAGCCGGAGCTGGACGCTCGAGGCAGCATATTTCCGAGGCTTGAGTATTTGCGCGGGCTTCCTTCCGTGGTTTGAGTCGGCACTGGCACGTTCCACGTATTGATGACCAGTTTGGACCCGCAACCAACACACTCGCTCCGCTACCACTGGCTAGCGCCAGGTCGTGGCGCAGTCACCACACTCGCTCCGCTACTATGGGCAAAGTTTGGGCAAAGTTACTCTCTGCGTCTTTGGCTCTTTCCTTTGCTACGCACTGGCACGTTCCAGGGAGAAAGAGCCGAAGACGCAGAGCAACCAACCAACCAGCCAGCCAGCCAACTAACCAACCAACCAACCCAACCAACCCAACCAACCCACCCACCAACCAACCAACCAACGAACCAACCAACCAACCAACCAACCAACCAACCCAACCAACCAACCCAACCCAACCCAAACCAAACCAACCCAACCAACCAACCAACCAACCAACCAACCAACCAACCAACCAGGGTTGGGGCCAACCAGGGTTGGGGCCAACCAGGGTTGGGGCCAACCAGGGCTAAGCAAAAAAAAACACACGACCCATAATATTTAACCAACCAAAAACAAAACATCTTTGACCCGAACAACTGCCAAAGTCAATATTTGGTGATTCTGGTTCAAATAATATTTAACCAACCAAAAACAAAACATCTTTGACCCGAACAACTGCCAAAGTCAATATTTGGTGATTCTGGTTCCAATAATATTTACCCTAAACAAACAAAACATCTTTGACCCGAACAACTGCCAAAGTCAATTTTTGTTGATTCTGGTTCCAATAATAATTACCCTAAACAAACAAAACATCTTTGACCCGAACAACTGCCAAAGTCAATATTTGGTGATTCTGGTTCCAATAATATTTAACCAACCAAAAACAAAACATCTTTGACCCGAACAACTGCCAAAGTCAATATTTGGTGATTCTGGTTCCAATAATATTTAACCAACCAAAAACAAAACATCGTTGACCCGAACAACTGCCAAAGTCAATATTTGGTGATTCTGGTTCCAATAATATTTACCCTAAACAAACAAAACATCTTTGACCCGAACAACTGCCAAAGTCAATTTTTGTTGATTCTGGTTCCAATAATAATTACCCTAAACAAACAAAACATCTTTGACCCGAACAACTGCCAAAGTCAATATTTGTTGATTCTGGTTCAAATAATATTTAACCAACCAAAAACAAAACATCTTTGACCCGAACAACTGCCAAAGTCAATATTTGGTGATTCTGGTTCCAATAATATTTAACCAACCAAAAACAAAACATCTCTGACCCGAACAACTGCCAAAGTCAATATTTGGTGATTCTGGTTCCAATAATATTTAACCAACCAAAAACAAAATATGTTTGACCGCAGTTGCAGGTCTGATGACCCGGGATGCAAGTCTGAACTCCCCGCGCCTCAGAGCCCCGTGCCGTCCAATTCCGGCGAGGCGTCCGCGACATGTGACTTGAGCCAAGTCAGCTCGGCGGAATGGAGGCGACGTGGTGAAAACAGTCCTGGCTGGTGCTAATGGTTGGTTCAATCATTGGAGAGCCATACATTTGTTGTTGTAAGCATCCAATACAAAAAACGCGCATGCCCAGCCGTGTCAGAGAGTTATTTTAAGGGCCCCTACGGTTGAAGGTTCTCCCTTGCAAAGTCCGTGGGTCTGCAAGGGTCATGAGCGTCTGATTGGTTAAAGCGTCTGGGGTTGGATCGACATCCACACCCCAAAACAGAGAAAAACTGGCTCATGATTGGAACATTGTCAAGATTTCTCGCCAGAAGGCAGGTTTGAGGACTGCTGTTTCTGACTTTCAAAAGCCCTAAACAAACAAATAATCAGGGAGAGCAAAAGGAAAATCAAGAGAGTGGCAATCAAGAATTCCAGGGTGAAATCCAAAGGCCTTTTGCCGGAATCCACTTAAAAGCGAACCAAACCATTCCCTTGCGACCTCAAAACATGGCGAGCTTCAATTGGGGTCCTTTGCATAAAACAACCCAAACAGGATCCACGTGCACATGTTTGCCCCATATTGTGGGCGGGCTCTCGTTTCACCTTGGTCTCAATACCATCCAATAGGGGACGGGGGGTGGCCCTTAAGTCTAGGACATACCTAAGCAGGTACTGCCCTAGAATGAGTCTCCCCCGCCCCAGAAATGACTCCCTTCGGCCTCGCAGCAAATGTCATCAATGGCCTGCGCGACGATTCTTATAGTTGCCCAGCAGCGCAGTTCTCCCGCATTTAAAATACCAGGTTGAGCTAAAAAAGCATCCCTGAGAGAAATTGGCTTTGATGTTTGACAACGCCTCCCTTGGATGCTAGTAGACAATCAACGACAATCCTATGGCAAACCAAACATGCGCAAGTGGATCCTGCTTGGGTTTTGTATCCAAAGGACCCCTCAATTAAAACTTGCTTTGTTTTGAGGTCGCAAGGGAATGGTTTGGCTCGCTTTCAACTTTGAAAATGCCGCCCTGTGCCAGTTGAGACCTGAACTCAGGCTCTGAGATGCCCAAAGCGACAGGGTTCCATCAAAATGGGTCAGGGGTACCTCCTGAAAGGGGGACTTAAAGTGGTTCACCCACTTGCCAGGTTGCAAGTCCCCTTTCTGTAAGTATCCGTGCTTTCCAACCCATTTGCATCCTGTGCTCTATTGCCCCTTCAAGTGCTCCATGTGTCAAAATAGCAAGGTATGTCATACATGCAATGAACCCTCCCACGGAAGAGCACGGTCGACGACTTTCAAACAGTACCAACCCATGGCGACCAATCTCAAACTATGGAGGCCATCCACCCGATTGGGCATGTCGGTGCCATGTCACAATGTGACTACAAGGGGCTGAATGGGCGCGTCTCATTGTTTGTCTTTTTTCCCCGGCGGGCCAAACATTTGGTTTCCTATTGGTTTCCCTTGAAACCAATCCCAAACGGGGTACTATCAAGAAAAGACCTACTTCAAATAGTCCCAAACACATACTATCGTCCCATGATCATACACAGTACGCCGCTAACTCTTCCTAATTGGTTCGGCCCTGATAGAAGACCCCTCCTGTTGGAAGCAAAGGACATTATTGACCTGAACAGGCCACGCCAACCCTTCCGAGTCCAGAGTCAGCAGCTCACTCGCAGGAATCTCAACACAAGTGCGAGGAAACCCTATGGAAGCACCTGGTGGGGGTACGACAAAAGGACCGAAAGCTGAACTTTGGTCACCTCACTCAATGAGTTTTTTGACACCATACAAGCCTTGGGTTTTGCCCATGGGCCATACAGGGAGGACACCCAAGCCTTGTGTGGTTTCATCTCGGTGAATCACAAATCGTGAGCCCGCAAAAAGGGATCCGAGCCTCAAGGAACGTGAATCGGAGTCACGAGCTGAGTTGCGCGAGAATCGCCAATTTTGTTGTATTCCTCAAGCAAAAGCCGCCACCATGTTTCGGGTTCACTGGACCATACCAATCATACCATGTCTAGATCCGGAGACCAGGCATAACGCAGCGGGGCAAGAGCAAAGCACATCTTTACCTCGCTCAAGTTTGGCCCGCAGCGCTAGCCCTCCTTTCGCAAAGATTCGGCAACCTCCGAGCTGAGATTGTTATACCTCAGGCTGGCAGCGTCTCAGGGGTTCTGTAAAGTTGTCCCTTGCAACAGTATTCCGAACAGTTGCCAAGCCCCGCGGCGGAACCCATGATTAACCGGAGGTTTGCTTCAGAAAACACCGACTTGCACTTGGCAGCTAGCAGTCCAAAACTCGGCCTATGGAGTACCCCAGAACTTCGCGGGAACCCTCCAGGAACCTGCCCCTGCATTTTGGCCCATAGCTGTCGCTGGAAAGATACCAGTCATGGCCGGAACAACCAGTCATGTAGCCGTAGCCGAAACAAACTGAAACAAACACGCAACAAGTCATGCCTTCCAAACCAACTGGAAAAACATCATGTTGAGCAAACGGACGCAGGGACCCCTGCATTGCGGACCGGCAAGAGATACACAGAACCACCATTCTGGTTAAATGTATGGGGCAGGGCCTTGAGTGCACCTTCCATTCATCCCCGATCGAGCGCGGAGATGGAACGATTCACTCATGCCAAGATGCATCAAGTCGAGAACCTGAGCGCAACGGCCAAACTGAGCAGCGACCAACGGTTCTTCCAAGATGCTGAGGTTTACGTAGCACAAAAAACACCCTGTACCCACATTCCAGTATGTTGTTTGGTTGGAGGGGTCCCAATCAACGGACCTTATACCCTCCCTTCCGCACATGACCTTTTGATGGTGGAGATCTTCTGCCATGACTAACAGGGGTCAAATGCTCGCCTGGCCGTCTCTGTGAGCAACACATTCACCTACCGTGGATGGACAAAATCCATTTCGCCCCACAGAAGGAAGCCATGGTTGAAACCATTGCTTGTTGATATTTGCTTGGGAATCATCATTCCAGGGCTTGTTGGGTGCTGCGAAATGGATTTTGTCCACTAATTGCTGTTTTGGAGGTGTTCCGAGGTCAAGAAGGGGCTCCAACACCCGAAACACCGATCCACACCACCAAATCAGGGCAAACTTATAACCCACCCGGAATAAAAAACATTGTGAAAAAGCATAACTTTCGGGGATCCGACAAAGAAACCTGGCCGACAAAACAGAAACCAACCAGCTATGTTTCCTGGAATCTGGATTGCCCAAGATGGGCTCATACTTTTATTCGAATAGTATGTAAGTTTTTGGCAACCACACCAATTATTGGGTAACTGCATGTCCTTTGACAACCACTCGTAAAAGGATTTTTGAGAGAACTCAAAACGCAACCATCCAGCCTTGGAACATGTTTACTTGTGAAAAGGCTTGTAAAAAAAACTTGTGGGGGTTGCATGTTGGGCAAAACAGGGGGAAGTAACTTAGAGGGGAGAGATTGTCGCACTTTCTCAGACCAGTGGCCATGGGTCAAAACAGGGCACGATTTTTCGGGAATTAATGTTAAAGGGAAACCCCTCCAAAAGCTTTTGGCATCTGGTTGCGTGGGTTGTTGATCGAATTCGGTCGCGTCGCCAGCCCTTTCTCCACCGCGGACTTGAACTCCAAGGCCCCTTCATCGCCTCAGCAAAAGCCCGAAAAAACGCATTCAGGGACCCGATCGCGCGCCCCAAACACACTCAGCGGGGGGGGCGGGGGGGGGTGGGGTGGGGGAGGTGGTGGTTCGCAAAAAAGGTGGGGTCTCCTTGGCTCCCTCATGCAAGATGGGATCCCTAGAAATGGTGGGCTTCTTTTGGAACGTTGGTTTCCCTTTGAATGCTAAAAAAGCCACGACTCCCATTTGAAACAACAGCCATAGTCTATGAATAGTGTGTCTTTTTCTCGAGATTCTGTGTTGAAAGTTGCTTGGGAAACCACAAGAAACCCAGTGTGAGGTGTCCCATCTTGTTGACGTGAACCTATCCGCCAAAGCAAGCAAGGGAAAAAACATTATCGCAGAACCCTCGGCATTTCTCTTTTCTTGGACTTTCTATGGGTGCAGTGGGACATGGAAACACGCAATGTCTCTGAACCCTGCGGTGCCTCTGTTTGGATGTATCTAGAGGCTTGGCTGTTGCAGGTGGATCGGATTTTGGATAGTTCCCCCATCCTGCCTGCGTAACCCTCCTTGCGAAGACTACGGAGGTTTGGGACTCAGCCAAGTGCTTGGCAATCATGCTTTGATCTGAGGACTTTTGTATTACACCCTGGGAGTACATGTGAAAATGACCCCTGCAATGAGGCAAAATGTGCCTAAATGGGGTCCATACCTGGGGGGGTATTCCCAACGAATAGAAAAACCATTGGATTCGGCTTGCTGGGGGGTTAGGGAAGTAAGGGGCGAAGGGTATCTGTTGCATACCCTCCCACCAACTAACATGGAACCTGACGTTGGAGGGCAATATGTTTCACTGCCGCTCATATACGAATGTGCGATAATGCATGCAGTGGTATCAAACCATCACATTTCTCACGAGGACTCATCCTCCTTCTGGGGTATGACTGTGGCACCTTGCCCACAAAGGTGCATACCTCAATGTATAATGTATAGCGAGGGCACTCACCCTGCTTTGGCAGTGGTCGTAGAGGGAAGTCAAGAGCAATCACCCTTTTTGGGGGGTTGCCTTCAAAAAGAAACACAAACGCACTGCATGCTCAAGAATGATACACTCCCTGCTCGTTCCAACCTTCAGCATTCCCTCATTCCCTCATTTGGGCGGGGGGGACTTTGGGTGGCTTGTTCCTGTGTAAACAAGCACGACATTGTGGCATTGTGTGCTTTTAGTTTGAACACGCAAAAACAATAGACAAGGCTTCATCCCTTAAAACAGAGGCATGTACAGCAGAAACCCTCTTCGGGCTGGATTGAAACAATAACCTCAATTTACGCCAATTGCCGCAGAAACTCACTACTCACATTCCCCACAGTGATCGTACTACAGGTCTGCACTCAGTCTTACCCCTTAAAACTCCAAGCCCTGGGGAAGTTAATCTTTTACAGACATATAGCCAATGTTACCCAAAAAGTTGAAAAGTTGTGTTTTTAAGAGGTAAGCAGTCGTATCCGATGCGGTATCTGACGTTTTTACCACCAAGGTAGTCTTCCTCAAAAGTTTATTTTAGCATTCTCGAGTTGCTCAAAATGCGTCATACCCCTGTTGCATATGCGGCTTGCTTTCCAGTTTTAAGGGTTGTCTTAAACCTAAACCAAAAGGACACCCGCGCTTCTTTTGTTTGTTTCGCTCCTTCTACCTGCCCCCACCCCAACCACCCCATTCACCCTCACCCCAACCACCCCCACCCCACCCCCACCCCACCCCCACCCCACCCCCACCCCACCCCCACCCCACCCCCACCCCACCCCCACCCCACCCCCCCACCCCCACCCCACCCCCACCCCCCACCGGCACCCCCACCCCCCCCCGGCACCCCCACCCCACCCCCCCCCCCCACCGGCACCCCTTTCACCTGAAAACGCCCTGACCGACCGAAGTCGGCTTCGCCGTCGTCCGAGGTGCCGATGGCATTGCAGGTGAGCTGTAGGGACTCCAGATTTGCCGGCAGAGCTGAGGCCAACTGCTTGGCACCCTGCCGCTCGCGGATTGAAAACGTCACCCCCCTTCAGAGAACCTCAGACAAAATGGGAACCTCCATAACTAGGGAACCTCTCTTTCAAAATGGGAGCACTATAGATAATGAGGGAAACCCATTGAATCAACGGAAAAGTGAAGGTAAACATATATGCCTGGTCTTGGTTGCTGGCAAAGTCTAAAGATCCAGTCCAATAGCAATCAAGCCCCTGCCTCTCGCGCCATTGCAACATGTCCCAAGCATCTTGGAGGTTCTCGAAGGAAAATGGTAGAACGGGCAATTCGAGGAAGATAAACCAAAGAACGAATCAGCGGAACGTCGAACCATCTTGAACCAAACCATCTTGGTGGGTTGTAGAAAAGAAGAAGGGAAGGACATCGGCTCAAGTTTAGCCACCATTGGGCCAGGGATTTCCACGCATCTAAGGCCTTAAGGCTGGGAACCTGAGGATTTCCCGCATCTTGGCAGGTTGGAGGAAGCTCAGCTTGGATGAGTCAGATTTTGTCATGGGGCCTCAGAACGGGGCCCGGTTTTAAGGTTTCAAGGGCCGGGTCCGGGGTCCAAAAAGGATCTGCGACATCCGTAGGTCTGGGGTCATGAGAACGGGGTTTTCCAACAGATCATACCGGATTCCCTGATAGGACACATCCCGATAACTCACCCCAACCTGAGGGCTCTTGAACACGAAATCCCACTTTTAGGGGCCCCTTCCTTCTGAAATCGATGTTTTACACCAATAGACGTCAACAAAAAGTACCTTGTGAGGTCAAGGGGATAGCTGAAACATCTACCATTTCCAGACCTCGTAGCTCCTTAGCTCCCTCTTTAGGAGCAAAGCTGCATAGCCCCAGCTCCGAGTCTGGCTCCCTTCCAACCACCAGCTGGAACTTGCGACATCCACGTCAAGCGACAAGCTGAGCGCCTGGTCAGTGATGGAGTTGTGGCCAAGGCCCAGGCCAATGAGCTTGCACCGCCTGACGGTTGACTTTCTATTTCCCATGTCCCGCCTTTTTGAAAGCCGCCTATCAGCTTCCTCCTTTCTTGGTGGTTTGGAGCCTGGTGGGAACTGGGGAATTGAACCCCTTGAAGGGGGTTAATGGTCTACTACTTGCTAACTTGCAAACCACCCTGATTCAGTCCGTGTTGGTCTGGTTTTGCTTTCCATGTTTGTCTTTCGACCCTCCGCTTACGCGACAGTTCCGCGGCTGGAGGGCAGAAAGGAGACACAACCAGCCAGGGTATCACCCACAGGACACTTCGTGTGCTGGCCAAAATATATCACTCCCACAAAAAGTCAAACTTGTTGTGCCAATAAAGCGGTCTCCCCCAAAAAAATCAAAAAAATGAAAGGTGCAGGAACTCCGGAAGTGAGAATTGCGTGGAACATCCCCAAAACAAGGGGCCTCTGATTGACCCTATGAATGGCTAGTCCCGAGATGAGGCACAGGGAGCATGTTTTGCAACTTACATGCCCGAAGGACCTGGAAACACAAGGTGAACACTGACGAAACACGCAAACATTGAAAGCCGAAGAGTCATAATCAAACTGCTACAAAAGGAGTCTACCCAAACTCATGTAAATAACTTAGATCAAAGACTTCCCCCCCTGACCCCAAACCAACCCCCAAAGGAGAATGTACCCCAATTTACCGTTGATTGTTGTCTTATGTCTAAGGGGCATGTTCCAGGGGTCTGGTGGAACAACCTTTGATTAGAGTCTTTAGAGGGTTCCACACCGATTTTCTGGCTAGCTCCATCTACCCAGGCTTAAATATGGCTCAAGTCAGGCAAGTGAGACAAGAATCCATGATTCCTACATTTGCCTCACTTCTCAGTATTTCCAAATATTTCCAAATAGTCTCATAATTTCTCTACATTTATTCTCTACATCTACCACAATTCACCATATTTCCGAATATGTCCAGGCGTTTCCCAACATGTCCCCTGAACGTTTTGTATGTACCGAACTTCCCAATATCCTCCAAAATCCGAGTTGTGAGAAAGAAAAACAACTAAAACAACCTATATCTCCCCCCCAGCCTTCCAATTTCAAAGTTGTCAAGGAGAACTGCGCCATCTGACACCAGCATGGGTGTGTTTTGCATCCAGCTTTGAAGCTGGGCGAGGCGGTTGGTACCTTTTGAAGTGGACATTTGGAAAACGAGCGCTTTTTGGCAGAACCCGGTATTTCCCCTGTATGGTCGATACTTCCCCCAATTTCCTCACTTTGCCAAAAGGACCTGGCAAGAATGGTTGACGTTCTTGGGGGTCACTAGACAGCCGCAGCATGCTGTACCCCCTTTGCAAAAACCGGAAAGGTGGTGCAATGAAACGAACAGCGACCTGCATGGCAGCACTTTCCAAGGGCTGTGGAGTAAATACCACAGGAGCAGACTCCCTTCTTGGTGGTACCTCCCCCTGAAGGGGCAAAGGATGCCAAAATAATTCAGAATTAGGCGCCTAAGGCCTCATTCAGTTCTCCTTCAAGCGACAGGACCTAAAACCACATCCTGACCTTGAGCAGTGCATACCAATACGCCTCCACCAGAAACCCCAAAACCGGGAGGACCCTTCCACTACTAGGTCCTCCAGTAGAGAGGTTAGAATAAGGGCACCCTTTTTTCTGTAGTTGATTTTAGTAGGGAGACCCTCCCCAAAAAAAGAAACGGTGAGAAAGGGCACTACTGCGGGACCCTTCCACTGGCACGTCCCATGCTCACAACTCCGCTCGGATCTGAGTGTCTCCAGCACCGCTGCGAGGCTCGCGGCGCCCGTGTCGCCAATGCCTCAGGCGTCAAAGGCCAGGTTTTCAACGGGGGGCGGACGAACAACGCCCTCACTCCAAATACCCACCGTGTTTAGGAGGTAGTTGGGTGTGTGTGTTTTAGGGTTGGTTACTTGAAAGGGAAACCTAAAGGAGGACCAGCATTTTTTGGGGTCGCCCTATTTTCACACAAACTCTTCTTTAGGTTGACATGGTTGACATCATACCTGGATATAGGGTTTAGGGGAAGTTAATTTTGGGTTACAACACAACTGCCCTGTCGTTGAAAACACACATTAAAAGACGACACAACGTAAGAATCGACCAGTGCGAGCATGCCAGGGTCAACTTTTCTTCGGGATACTTGTCAGCACGTTTAACACAGGGCTAACTGGCTGGACTAACAACAGGGAACAGAACAGGGTAGACTCCAAAGGTCTGCTGGTCAACTGGTCATGACACATCTGGCCCTACACAAGCCTGGTTCAAAAACAACAGACATACCTACGATGGTTGAGACATCTCTCCTAGGGCACAAACGCGTGGACTCTGTACAATTCAAGGTCCCAAATGATCCTGGCTTGGGACCCAAAGAAAGAGCGAGCCTGCATCCCCTTTTGGTCGACGTTCATCCCCAAACCTAGGATTGGACTACTTGTTGACCATAATCGTTGTTGTAAAGGGAAGCTCGGAAGCTATAAGAGGCTCCCAAACGTCGACTCAGTCTGCGCTCCTGTGCACGTGTAAACCCTGTAGAACGCTCTACTTTTCAGGGGGACAACAAACTTGGCGAGTGTTCATCGCTGACCAACAACTTGGGGCAGCAAATACCGTTGATACAAGAGTTTACGCGCTGTTGGTGAACACGACAGCTAGATACGCACAAGTCTGTGGATCAGCAAACACAGCTGGCGCGATTCAAATATCGAGGTTGCGGCGTGCACTGGAAGCCTGCAGCTTGGAAACATCAAGCTGCCATTTTAGGTGACCAGTATCACTTTGGTCTTGAAGGGTTTCCTTACTTAGGGCGATGACATCATTGGGCCAAATGAATCATTGGGATACGAAAGTCCTATCCAGCTCTCGTTGACCCCTACTTAGGCCTCGCTAAGAACAGAAAAAGGCCTCTTGGTTCGCATCGGGTGTTGGGAGGTTTGCCGAACATATTCGGCAGTTTTTTGGCAAAGAGTGGGGTTCTTGAAGGAAAGAACATATTACTCAGTTTTGGTGCTATGAAAGGTAAACCCCATGAGGTGATGTTTCAATCACCCAGCAAGGAGAAACAATCTGCATTGGATACAAGTTACAATAATCCCAAAGCCTGAAACAAGGGGATTCCCAACTAAAGAACCCACATCACGACATGGGCAGCCTCACCTGGAGGTAAACCAGGCAAAGTTAGGAGTTCAAAAGCCGCATTTCGGGCAGCGACCAAAAAAAGTAACAGACATGGCCATGGGTCAAAAGTCAAGCCGTACCCCCAGTGAACATCCCAATCCAACCAATCGGTTCTAACATGGGTGGTAAATTCACCTACCAACCAACATGGGATCCCAAAACGGTTTTGACAACCACAGCCACATCAGGCCGTTGGCGCCGTTGGCAGTTTGGAGCCCTCGACCCCTCGATGCCGAGGAGCTGTTGCCTGCCAAGTCCAGGCCGGTGAGGGAGCTGGAACCCAACAGCTCCTCAGCGGCTGTCCCTCGTGTTTTGGGGGTGGTACCCTCCAAACGATTCCATGCGAGCTCCCAGGACTTCTTTGGAAGACTTGGCTCCATTTACGGAGGCCTTATGGGAGCTTCCATGTTAGTCTGAGGGAGTGTAATGAGAATTGGGGTCTGACCCCAAGAAAAACCATCCAACTGGTGGTTTCCTTTAACTAAGGGAACCAAAGCAACTGGGCTCATTCCATTCCTGAAATTCCCTACTTATCGCACCAGCAAGTCGTGTCGTTTTCTTGAGGCTGGGGCTGGGGCCCTGGAGTTGAAAAGGAGACCTCAGGAAGACCAAAGCCACTGTGAACCGCCCTCCCCCAGGAAGAAGGGCACCGACTTGGGTATGCAGTATGCGTCAAGCTAGGGATTTGGACCCCACCAATTGGTGGATTGCCTGGCGGTGTCCCTTTCAACCAACCTGAGCAGCGTACCCTCAAAAAAGAGAGGACCCAGTTTGAGGGATTCTCAATTAATTTTTGGACATAATGTCCCTTTGAACGACCATTTAGGGGCTAATGTTTAAGGATATCGCTAACTTGATAGACAAGTGTTCAGAGTGTTCGAGTCGACGGAACTTGGCGAACAAAAAAGGGTGGGCTTAAAAGCCCATGACTCATGGACGGTTGCTGCTGATTCCAGGGAAGTTGTCAGAACCACTTAAACCACTTGTTTGCACGGAAGATATCCCGGTCAAAAAGTGAGGTTCTGTTGTTTCTCCGTGGATCCAGTTACCTAGGTAGCCAAGAGACAGCGAGATGCAAAACACAGAGGCAAGACATCCAAAGTTATTTTTTCTACGGCGAGCTGTATCTGGATTCCCTGTTTCTAGGGAAACTGTCACCTTCAGAAACGCAGAAGTCTGCTAGGGAAGTAGTCCGTTTCAAACCCCTGCGCCTGATCCCAGGCAAAGGGGTGTCCCCTTCCGGTACAGGGAAGTGGATCCACGTCCAAAGCGCTGTTGGGGCGGAGGGTGCTGGGAGCAAAAGCGAGAAATTCGAGAGAGTCACAATCCAAGCACCTGGAGTCTCCAAGACTGCTTTAAAATTGGGAGACCGCGCGGTAACTGACTTCTGCAGAGTTACTCTCATGAATGGCGGTGTGACTGAGAATGCTGTCAAAAGAGGGCATGCACCAGTTATTTGCTGTTCGTCACCGTGACCCCATGAATGGATTCTGGAGACAGGATAATCACAACTCGGCACTGGCAAATTGATTGTTGCTGAACCCTCATCTTCCCTCAGCAAAACCTTAAGCCCTGGGACCCCACCAAGAACATCACGGACGGCCATCTCTCAACTTCTAAGTCTAGGCCCCCAGCCCCGGCCTTGGCCCAAAGGCCTTATTTTAAACCAGGTGCGAGCATCTTCCGAAAGGCTGCCTGGCTCCCTGGAGCTGATTGCTTCGGAATCGCCGGCCGAAAGCCAGAACACACTAGCTCCAGGATTGGACCAAAAATTACCCCGCCTGGCTAGCGAAGGTCACGTGGACCATTGGTGACTGTCGATTTCCTTTGAGTGTAAACTTCTCAAACAACCCAACATATAATATTTATTGACTTGGCTTTCCTTGGCCCCCTGTCCACCACAGGCTGGCGCACATCTGGCCCATGTACTCTACGCTCAAATAAGGGGTGCTGAAATAGGGGGTCTGGAAATGCATTCCTTGAGGAAAAACAACCATTGCGGGCTGGATAGCACCCAGCCCAATGTCCAGGATTGGCCTTCTTTCAGCTGGCTGCATTGAGAAGCATCAGCTGAACCAGGATGAAAAAGAAATGACTTCTCCCGCTGAAAGCTGTGTTTCGTGTTCTACATGTCCGGCTTCTGTGGGGGACTTGAGTGACCTCCGCCCTTCTAGTCCAAAACATTTTCCGAGACTCCGCGACATGAGCAGCGCCGTCAGGACCAAGGTCATTCCTCAAGGACTTGTGGGCGAAAGAGCCGAAGGGCGGCTGGAAGAACTCCAATCTCAGGGATCCTTCACTAACTAGGCCAAGCTGGGGACATGGATGTTCTATCTGAGAACGAGTGAAGAGAATGGGGAATCAACTCGAAGAATTGGAAAAAAACACAGCGGCTAAGAAGGGATTGGCTTTAAACATGGACAAGCCAAATCGATCCTAACTAGCAGGAAATATTTCCACTTTCTGGGTTTCGGGCACGCGCCATTTAAGGACAATATTGTTGCTTTCATGGGCCCCGTCTCCGCGGCCCATGCGAGCTGACAGAGTGACAATACGACAACACACGATTTTCGACAAGGTGCCCAAATTTATTTTGAAGATGCCGGCATGACCTAATTTCAAGGCCAAAGAAAACCAGCCTTAAAACATGGTTCCCTACGATGTTCCGCTGAAACACCCCTGACAGCCCGACGAAAAGTAGGCCTAGTTTGCCCATCGCCCACGGCTTCCAGCAAAGCGGCTGCTGCAGCATTAGGACCTCCAGCCTGGGGCAAATGGCTGACTGACGCTTTCGGGTATTTTTTGGCAAAATGTCACTATACTTCCAAAAGCCCGCATGTTTCGGATGCTGAATTGGCTTTTGAGCCATAAATGCAAGCCAAGTCTACAATAATTTCGGAAATTGAAATAAGGGATCCCCCAAATTCGCTCGTTATAATTACCCCCGAATCGGTGAGCTAGGCAGATCTTTGTACTTGAGTGTTCTGCGAAGTGCATACTTTTGGACATAAACTAGCTGTCGGCTTTTGCTGGGAGCCAAGGGGGCTCGGGTGAAGTGTCTTGCTTCCGCAAAAGGACGGACATGGAAATATTTGGGCTTGTCCCATTGTCCCGTCTTGACCACATTTCGGATGATTATGCCTAAACGTGTTTTGCAAGTAGGCCACAACCCCCTAAGAGAAGCCTGGGATTTAGAACTGAGTGGCCGTCCACGTGAATCCATGTACTTGTCCACGTAACCAAGGGAACCAACAAATAGCTGCCATGGGGGTAATTGGGATTCACCGCTTAAGGTTCACCATGGGGCGTTCCCAAAATGGGGGACCTTCTGTCGGTTGGTATTTGTGCAAAGGGATGGAATCCCCACTGCCAATCACCAAACAAACCAAAGGGTGGTAATTCCGAGATGCTTGTGGACCCCCTTTTGCTTATTAAACAACGCAAACCAACAGTAAACTAGCCATTTAGGGGCAACCCTATTTTGAGAAACCAGTATATCTACGAACTGGGTATGGCATGGTACCCACTTAGTAGGTAACCAAGAGAATCAAAAGGGAAATGGCTGGTTCGCTGTAGAAACTGGGGATCCATCGGGAGAGATTATTGAATCTCTAAGGCGAAGGGGCTAGCGGAGAGCCCTAGATTTTCGTTCAGTTCCTGAAATCCCCCTTAGGGACTTCACCCCAGGTGGTTTGGATTGGTTGGGTGGGTAAGGAGTGGTTTCCCATTTACCCTTCACAAGAAGGGGTTCAAATCTCCAGTTCCCCCCGAGCTCCAAGCTACAACCTTAACCTTTCTGGAATCCCCCCCTTGCACCACCCCACCCCTTTTAGGATCTCCATAGATCGAGAAGCCACGCGACGACCAAACCTCTCGCCTGGAGTTCTCCTTCAGCGCAGTGCAGATCTGCTGCGCGCCCTCACCGTCGATGCGGTTGCTGCCCAGGTTGATGCTGTTCAGGCTGCTAGACGCCTGTTTTCGCCCCCCCCCCCCCACCCAAAGGAAAAAAAAGAAAAAAACGGACATGTGCTCATTGGTCACGCACATGAGCACGCGAATCGACGGGCATGGCAGTGGTCAGTACCCTAGCCGGAAGTCGAAAGAACGTCAAATACCCTACTACCCTTACTACCCTACTAGTCGGTCAGCACCCCCTACTCCCCTCCTAGCCGGTACCCTGCTAGCCATGCTCAAGATCTCGCTACTCTGGTTCAGTCACCCTGGAGAAGAAGGGAACCCTTTTTGGGGGAAAACCATTTTTGGTGGGGCAGCCACCGAAAAACAATGGGAAAAAGGGTGCCACTGAACAACTGAGTAGAGGTTGACATCTGCCCCTGCCAGCCCACTCCCCACCCCCCTTTGGCCTGCTTCTTCCCAGTCCAAACTGCAGCCGTCGGATGGTGTCTGTCCCCCTTAAAAAACCACCTCACCAGAAGAAGGCGGCTCCTAAAAAAACATGGGTCCGTCTCGAACTAGGGAACCCCCTGGTTAGATGAGCCAAACATTTGACACCACATCGCCTTCCCGGAACCCATATGGACAACTCCGGGTGACCACTCCCAGCCCACCGGTCGGGCTCCGGCCAGCGGGGCCAAGATGAGATCCAGGTTCTGAGGGCCGATCTCGTTCATGGCCAGGTCCAAGTGTCTGAGGCCTCGCAAGTTGCCAAGGCCTCTCCGGTTCTCCTCTTGGAACCAATGGTTGGAAACCCTCTTGGTGCCATTTTTGGGGAACCCTCTTGGAACCGGTTCCTCTGCTTTGCTTCGCGATAAGCAGGAGAACTGGCAATGAACGTTGCTTTGGTCCCCGAAAGGACACCAACTGGATGGTTTAGGGCCCCTGCCTATCGAAAACACCAGCAAGGACCAGGTTGGATGTGCCAAACGGGTTGGCCCGAACAACGGGATTTTGAACCTCCATGTGAAAGGTCAGCAAAACGTTGCTTGTGTTCGGCCTAGAAACTGAGTAGGGTCTGAAGCAACAGGCCGAGGAACTCGCGAGAAAGACGCTAGAAGTTCGTGGCAACCATGGTCCGTGGCCTAAACAGGCCGCATTTTCAGTCACTACGAGTTGCAATGGCTCCATAGCCTATGGCTCTGAATCAGAATATGAATACTCCTTGTCGTTCCTACCCCACTCTTTTTCTTTATGATTGCTTATGTCTCCAGTTGTTCATTTGCGTCGGAACTCGTTCCCCCATGTTTACTTGGTCATTCCCTATACCCCCTGTTCAGCTGAATTTGTGCCGCCCAGTGTGCTTTGGCTGCGCCTTGGCCAGTGTTGCTCCGACATCCCTGCAAAAAGGAAAGCCCTCCCCCTCCATACCTCAGGCCAATGTCGCATCTGATTCGGGTGTACAAGCTAAGGTCCGAGGCCCACCAAACCTCTTTTTTGGTGCACACAATGACCAACCAAACAAATCCATGACGCCAGGGCTGTCCTATTCACTCCTTATTGAACGTACACCTACCGTCTCCATGACACTTGAACAAAATTAGGGCCACATACCCATATATATATTTTTTCCTGGTCCCCAGTTTCCAACGACCCTCTGCACAGTACTTGGGTTTACGTGCATCTTGCTCACCTAAAAGTCCCTGATAGCCTGCGGGAGTTCGCCCAACGCCTAGCACCGGACTCGACGTCCCTTTGCCTTTTGCTGGGCCCACGGTTCCACCTTCATCTGACACCTGAAGGTTCTGCAATCCATGTGTCGGTGGGAACTTCCTTTCCAGTGCACAGATTCAGATGAAAACCAGAAGGTGGTCAGATGGCAAACCTAAACCTATATGCTGTGGATTCCATGTCAATCTGTAGGGGTGTACCACAAGTTTAGAACTAGGATGGTCCCTTTGCAAAGCGTCTGCAGCAAGTTTGTGCTTTCATGCCTGGCGCAATCAACTGCAGGGGGTACTCCTTGCGCATATTTTTGCAAAGGGCTGGCAAAGACAAGCGGCCCTGGTTTGTGGTGTGCCGATTTCACAAAACAAAGACTATGGCCGACGCCAAAATCGACGCCCCTGACGAAAAAGCTGAAGTAGATTGACCGTTGAAATTGAAATGTAACCAGGCCCAGAAGCTTGTTCCAAAAGGACTGCCCTAGCTCCGTAAACGGGTGAGCTCGTTTTACCCAAGATCAGTGAGCTCGTTATAGTCTTGTTGGTGCTCAGTAGGGAATGACCCTGTGTTGGGAATGAACCGGAAGGGGATTCCCTGAAAGGAAACCAAATCGGGGATGGTTTTCTGAGGGTCCTTCCAACTCATTCCCTTGCCTAGGTCCTCCAGTAGAGAGGATAGATTCTGGGTACCTTTTTTTCTGTATTCCATTTTAGTAGGGCAACCCTCCCCCAAAAAAGAAACGGTAAAAGGGCACGATCCTGGGGGACCCTTCCACTTGCTGAGCACCGGCGTCCCCCATTGCCCTCAGTCGCCTGTGTCCTTGGAGGCCATCAGCAGCTGCTCAGCCCCACGGCCGCACACGCGGTTGCCGCTGATGTTGAGGTAAGCCAGGGAGGACCTGACGGATGTTCTACGGGTAGCTTCCATTTCCATTCTTTTCAGGGATCCGAATCTTTCTAGAAAACCACCAAAACCCCAGGGGAAATGGCCGGTTTTTGAAAAGAACGATGGCTGAAAAGAATGTGGAATCAACCCCTAGAGATGTGTTTCCCGATACAGAAGCCTTGCCACCGCATTCATGACCACTGGAATACTCACAGGCAGGCATACTCATGGGGAAGGTTCAGCTCCAAGCCAACATGCACACACATGCTGGAAAATGCCCAAGCTTACGGACAAACGTGCAGCCTGCAGCGCAACATCTAGGAAAGCAAAGCACGAAGCACCGCTGCAAGAAAGTGCCAGTCTTGCCCACCTTACCTGTCTACATCTTCAGCTAGTTTTAAAGCCAGGCAAGCATTGCCAGCGCAATGTGCTGGTCAGTTAATGCAAGGACATGCCAGAAAATGCTAGAACATGCCAGAAAAAGCTACACACAATGCAAGGAAGTACACAAAGACCATGACCGTAAACATGACAAAACCCACGCTGTGATATTACACATATATATATATACATATATATATATGCAATTACCACATCATGACAATGTAGAATGCATCCTGGCTTTGCCCAACATGCAGGAAGGAAGCTCTTGCTATGAATTGACATTGTTGTTGCCGGCCAACTGCGCCAACATCTCAGTTCAAGGCCATTGTTCGTCATTGAGCTCAATGTGGCTTTGCGCATCCAGCACAAACACATAGTGTGTTTGCATGTTCCGGTATTATGTTGTCAACACATGTCAAAACTGTGTTTGTTCAGCTGCGTATCCCTTGGCCTTGGCTCGATTGCTTCTATACTGGGTTTTGATGAGGCGAAATGATGCCGAGTTGGCCTCACACTTGGAAGCCCAGGCTGCCGCCCACCCTCCGTGAATTCGCCAAAGCTTCCCCAAACAAAAAAACCAAGTCAAACAAAACCCCTGGAACCCTGCAGAGCCAAAACCCTGCAGAAGAGCCCACATCCTGCTCTTCTGGATAATCTATCTTACTCGTCTTAATCTTGCAGGGTGTTGGTGTAAGTGTGTGTGGGCTCCAAAACCTTAATTAAGCAGCGACAAGTACCAATCCAAAAGCCCGCAAATTGACACCAAACTCAAACTGCCCTTTTCCCCCCGACGCGAAACGCAAACTCCCACTACCTTGGCACCAACTCGATGAATTTGACTTTTCGAAACGGAGCACCCCAAATAAACCGAATTTTCGATTCTGGCGTTGGTCTCCCCAGGCGGCTCCGTGAGTACAGTGTAAAGCAGGCGGCGAGCACTCCTCCCTTGTGAGTAGAAGGGATGATAGAAAACCTGAATGTGGAACTAGTGCCTACTTTCACCCTGAATCCTTGAAACCCTGACCCGAGGGGTCAAGGGAAAGCACAACAACTCTTGAGTTGTAGTCTATTTGCCAATGAAACACCCTCCAAAGAAAAGAAACAGAGGAAGCAGCCCACTAGAGACCCCCAACCTAGAAGGGAAAACCTCAAAACAGGTCAGATACTTGAGGCCTGAACCTCCATTTGCTGAAGTCCCCTGGGACAATTAACATATATGTCCAATAGTGACAAACTCCCTTTAAAACCAACAGGGCGAAATAACACATAGTCTTAAGCAAATGAAAGCATGTTGAGGGTCTCCTAGTGCGAACACCCATCTGTAACAACCAGCCCACTTTGGTTCTCTTTAAATGGACACCGAAAGGAGCTCTTGGTTAAGAGGGTTTGTCACCAATTTTGGGGGTGGGGTGGTCACTGGGGAGTTTTCTTATTCCAGACACATATCCATGTAGTGGTTTAAGTATCCGACAACTTGGCAGAAAATTCATGGCCATCCGACCCATGGGTTTGTCAGCCGCCCGAATCTCTTTGCCAAGAAGCTGCGCAAGCCCCGAGGCTACGAGCTCCGCGCCGTAGATGCCCAGCCTGGCGCTTCGGTGCCGGTTCCGCTTTGGGCGCGGCTTAAAGGCAACCCGGTGTTGCTGTGGTTTCTGAGGGTAGCCTCTTTGGGGTGGCTTTCCCACAAGGGACAAGCAAGATCTATTCTTAAAAGGTTCCCTATTCTTGCACAGAGCAATCAG
>CAUJNA010003228.1:1857202-1946031 GCA_963377175.1 Effrenium voratum
AAAATAAACATAGCCGAGCAAATGGACGCATGTTAAGGGTACCCTAGTGTCAACACCCATCTCCTGCAACAACCAGAACCGATTAAGTCCCCTTTAAATGGAAACCGAAAGGAGCGATTGGTTGGGCAATATGGGTCACCTTTTTTGGGGGTGGGAGGGTCACTGGGAAGTCCCCCTATAGACACATATCCATGTAGTGGTTTAAGTATCCGACAACCTGGCTTAGTTCAGCCTGCCAGGCTCCCATGGCAACTGAAACAAACACCCCCCAACCACTGCAAATACCCAACAAACACCCCTCACCACTGCAAATACCTGCGGATCTTTAGGTTACGATTTGGTCTGATGTCCACCACGAGGTTTTCCATGCAGCGGGCCTCGGCAAGGAGCTTCACACCGTCGATGAAGATGGAGTTTCCCTGGAGCTCCTGAACGGGTGTCTTGAGCTTGGATCAACAAACCAGTTCCGAGGGCATTCCGCTTTGGGTTCTTGAGTTGGGCGTCTTTGCTAGGCAATTCACCTTTTCAGGGCTGGGTTGAAAGGAAAACGGAAGGAACCACGAATTTCAAAGCCGCCATGTCAAGAGGTTTGTATTCTGAGACACACCGACCTGTTTTAAAAGCAAATCGATCCAGCTCCCCCCCTTTGAAGGGAAACCCAAAGGTTATGTCAACAATTGAGGTTTGAACATGGAGGTGGGCCAAATTTGTGCTGAAGGAGAAGGCGAGAATACTGAATGAGAACCATCCCTGGTATATTCTCTGTGTTTCTTAGGGCTTAGGTTTCAACCTATATAAACAAAAAACAAAAGATATTGACCGCTACTGCTACTCATCCACTTCACCGAACTGTATGGTTCAGAAGCATCGTCCATCACCCAAAAAGCTCAAGGACCCTACAAACCACAACCCCCAGAAGACCCCGTCTAAATGCTGGCCTGCCCATGGCCAAACGAGGCCCAACTACGACTTAACATTCGGCCCAAGGAAACAACAACAAAAAATACTCGACCACAAAAAACAAAAACAAAAGAAAACAAGAAAGACAAACAACAACGACATACACACAACATATGACCTTACTACAGACCCTTTTTCAGCCAGGCAGAACCCTTTCCTAGCAAAGCAAAAAGGAGTTCGACCATCTGAAACAAACAACAAGCGGTTCGCCGTCCAGCTCTTCAATGGTGGTGTTGGCTGCCAGCACTTTGGCGCACACGGCGGCGGCCTCATCTCCTTCGGACTCGCGAGAAAATCGCGGATGGTTGCCGGTGGGTGTCCCTACAGCCGCAAACCACCCCTTTTGTTGGGCATCCTCAAAACAAGATGCACCTGGACCGGGCAAGCTAAAACGCTCTTGAAGGATTTTGTTTTTTTTTAGGAACAAAATTAAAAGGACACCAAAAAACCAGTCTAAAAGAAAATCATCCCGTTCGGAGAGACCCTTCTAGGCTTATCCAGGAATACCCCAGGCTTTTTCCACCTCCCCCTTTCCAGCCCTTCGTATCAACCAAAGAAACCGAGTTTTGCATGGAAAAGAAAAACCACTCCCGCCCCCCATCTCCGCAAACCAGAAAAAAACCAAGCAAACAAAAAAACTAAGCAACAAGGTAAACAGCTGTAACACGCCAGCACCAAAATTTGGAATTTCCACCGCTCCTAGCTCGTTGCTATTCATCGCCAGCCGCCTCACCAGCTGGTTCTGCATAAAGAGCTCCAGAACTTTCGCGCCTCCGGGAGTCACCCGAGCTCCCTTTTCTTGCTGGTGCAAGAAGGTACTGTGAGTGGACAAAATCCATTTCGCATCACTTGGAAACCATGGGAAACTATTGTTTGTTGGTATTTACAAGGGAATCATCATTCCAGGGTTTCTTAGGTGGTGCAGGATTTCGTCCATCCACAGTAGGGAATGAGGGAATGAACCCAGGGGTTCCCGAATAGGAAAGCATAGGGGATGGTTTGTAGGGGTCATTCCCTCATTCCCTGCTGAGCACCAGCAAGTGTTGGCTCTGCCAACCTGACAAAGGCTCATGTTGGCGTCTGTGACGAAATACGGGGGCCCCAAAGATGGTGGTTGTCCTGTTGGTGTCTCTCAAAAATAACCTCAAACTGTGTACTGTGTACCCTCAAAAAGGACGCCACGTTCAAAATGATTGTTGTTTCCCAATTAAAAGTGGATTTTGGTGAGTAAGCCCCAATGTCCCAACGGTTTTTTGGTGAGTTTGCTGAAACAACATGGAAGCAGCAAACACAACAAGTGCCCATTGACCCATGGTCATCCCCTTTGCTACACTAGATGACCGCAAACATTCCCACCGTTGCGCATACCCCGCTCACCGCAATCGCTTGCTGGGAGCTCGTTGCTCAGCAGAACCCCCTTTAGCTACGAAGGCCTGAGGGAAAAACTGGGCATGCTGTTTTTGGCATTGGATTTCTCCTTTAAGCGTTGATCAATTCACCACTTTCCATTGACTTGGCCTGGTTCGAAGAGGAACCCCGGCTCCAGAAAAAAAAGAGACTGGACACTGCCAGTGTGAGCAAACAGGGGGAATCATGAATTTGGGCGCCAGTCCCTATATTGACACACAACAATGTGGGATCAAGAGGGGTTCGGGAATAAACCCCTAAAAGGAAGCCACAAGGGATGGTTCAGGGCTACCGAGAACCAGCAAATATGTCGGTTGCTTTCTGCTCCCCTGCTAAAAGATAAGTTTAACTTTCAGTGGCTTAATGGAAAACCCATTAGTTGGCAAAAAGGCAAAGTCCTAACATCCAAGCAAAATGCACCAAAGATATCTTTGCCAATTGGATCCTTCGTGCCTCCTTCTTCTCCCAAGTCATTGCCGCTCACATCCACCGCTGTGATGTTGTGCGACTTGTCCTGGAATCACAACTAAAGCGCTTTGTAGAAACAATAACTTTAATTTGGTTAAGGCCCCAGGAAAAAATATATTTCCAGTAGTGATAAATTCCTCTTAAGACCAACACGCAAATAGAGGATGATGTCCTCCTCTGGTCATTTGGAGAAAGCGTACCGATTAAAGCATACGCTCCCATCCATCGTCGTTTTCGGGGTGAAACCGGCGTCTTGAGAACCTCAAAACAAAAAAGGACCAACATCATCATCCCAGTGGAGCACTATTGATTCTAGTGAGATCGCTACAAAAGGTTTGTATGGGCATTGTACTCCCTTGAACTGACCCTACAATGATCAAAGTCACCCAAGTGGCGGGTGCAAAGGACACCACTCCAGGTTCTAACTTTGATAACCTCAAAAACAAAGCCACAATAATGACAGCATGAAGCATTTGGAGGACTAAAAGTTGATGCCCATTTTGAGGAAGGTTGTCAACTAAACGGAAGGGCATGTGATTGTGTAGGGCCAACAAAGGATTTTGGTTCTCGGTTTGGTTTCCCGTTTAACACTTCACAAGCAAGGCGTATCCTTAAAAGCAGACAAGAGCCACGCTGAAAGTGATACAATTGATTTCCCCAATGACGTGAGTAACCCTCAACGTCCAAAGTGGAAAGAACAGCTTTCCATTCGGTTTCCCGTCAAGAAACACACACACACACAAAGAAGGTATCCTGGTACCCTCTGAATGGGGAAAAACGCGTTTCCGGAAAGAAGTTCAGATACACAAAAAGAAGGCACTCTCAAAGAGGCACATGAAAAGCACACCTCTGGACTTTCCTTTCAGACCCACACCAAAACCAAAAAAGAAACCGTACCCTGAAAAAGGAAAAGAACAACATCGTGAACAGCACCCACAGCTCCGAAATCCTCCGCCTAGCTCCGAACCTCCGCCCTGCGGTCGTTTTCTCGTGGCCACTCGTTTCCGGCGGGGCGGGACGCGGGCCCGGGATCGACTTGGTTCTCCAGATTTGAGAGGTTCGAAAAAGTTGGTGCCCTTCTTTTCGGTGGTCTATTTCAGCAGGGGAACCCTCCGGGCCCCAAAAAACGGGGTCGAGCGAGGCTCGAGGCTCGAGCGAGGCGAGCGGCTCGAGTCCTGCAGCGCCAGGGCGATGGAGTCGAGATCCGCCGGCTCGAGGCCCGCGCTCTTCACGTCCAGGACGGCCATGGCCCGAAGGGGGTTTCCGGGTGGGGGCGGGGGGGGGGGGGGAGGGTTGGGGAGGGGGTTGCGGGTGGGGGGGTTGGAGGTGGGAGGCTGGGTTGGGAGGTTGGGTTGGGAGGTTCGGGGGAGGTTGGGGGAGAAATGAAAGCGTAGCGATTGGGAAAGCTACTTTAGGCCCCCCATAATTATAGCCCTTCTTGGGGTTGGCTTCCACACCGCATGTTTGGCCAAAGCTGATAGAGCTTCCGTTTGGCCGGGTAATGTTTACAAAGATCATGGAAGGAGCACTGTAAGACACCAAAGCATGGGTGCATGGAGAGTAGGGGACCGTTAACCCTCATGTTTTGCCCTTAACCATTGATATCACACCCGTGGCAACGGAATTCAAAGGGACTCTTCACATTTATCATTTGAACGGGTAGAACCTGGCACAAACCCGATGCTAAACCTGCGAAAGCGATAGGAATCGGCCCACCTCTCGAGCCCACCTGAAGGGAACTTTGGGGAGTTCAGGTTCAGTCAATGACTTGCGGTTGGCTTGTGACAAACATGGAAGCTGAGATGCAGCTGACAAAATGGCTGCAAAGGTGAAAGCAAGGATCCACGGATCCACGGGGGCTCTTTTGTCTTTTGTTGGTTTCTCTGTAGAACCCACCCAAAAACGCCCCCATCAAAAAAAAACACACTTTCGGTTTCGGGTCCAATTCGCCTCCAAAGAAAGCACACTCACTTCTCGTCTATCTTGAAGGGAAACTCACCCAACGGGAAAAATGCGCCGCTGGATCTATGCCTTCCGGCGTGGTGAGCGGGAGCCAACTGGTCGGACCGTGTTGTTCAGGGGCGCAAAAGGGTACGTGTCGGAATGAGAGGGGCAAAACAAATTCGTGCAGGGCTGTGGGGAATGACCACTTCTGTGATACAACGGAAAGGGCTTCCCAAAGACTATTTTGTTCACATATAAAGGGGGGGTTCCCTTGTATCACAGAAGTGGGGAGAAACCCCCTTGATCCCACAACCCTGAATTCGTGGGCTTCCCTGTTGTTCGTTTAAATCAGGCTGGGTGGCTCTTCCGCTCTGAGAAAAAGGTGGAACAACGAAGAAGCCATTTGTTTCCAGGTCCTTTTGGGCCCTGGATGAGGGCGTCCAGGGAAAGTGGCTGGTCTGTGAAAAGACTGCTTAAAAAGACCCTAGAACAATCGGCTGTTTGTCCTTTGGTCTCTTAAAGGGAGGTTACACATTGGTTCGCCTTTGATCTCTTTAAACTCTCCAAACCGCTCCCAAAACAGATCACACCCCAATAGGTAGGCCGTGTGTTTGAGGCCAGCCCCGTCCAGCCCCGGGCCCTTTGCCTCGGCATCTTCCGCAGGCATCTCCTGACACTTGGGCCCCTTAGGCTCACTAACTTTCTGGCTACCGCTAAAATGTCGTTGTCCAAAAGTTTAAAGTCAGGAACAAGAGGCAAAATGGCAAAGCGGTCAGCTAAGTCTGTGAGATGGAGCGGCTGTGCATGAAACCATGTTTCAAAAGCCCAACGGATTTCAAGCATCTCGGACGTGGCAACTTGGCTTCGCACCCTCACCCAGCCGCTAGCCAAGGCAAACACGGATTTGCAGCTAGTTGGTAGATTTCTTGCAGCAGTCAGCCCATATTCCCCCCCCCCAAACAAGGAAACAGGAGAACCCTTTGCCTGACCTATTTCCAACAATCAAGGAAGTGGGAAGGACGGGTTAAAGCGACCAGCATCTTGAAAAGGCCCTTTGTCCACTTCCGTTACCGTTGAAAAAAACAGCGTAAAGGCAATATATATGTATATATGTATAACTTCTATGTCTGAAGGTTCCACAAGAAGCAAGCTGATCACACATTTTCACGGGTCAAACCTACGAGTCAGCTATCTTGCAGCCATGCGCGAAGCGCTTCCGATCGATTCACAACTGCTTGCATAGTGCCAGTTTCGCCTTCCAGCAACGCGAGCTTCCTTGAGGAAAGGAAGTCCGTCCCCGGACTCATGAGCCCTAAACCCCAAACTCAAGAAAGGACACGGCAAAGACCCAAAGATCCTATAGTGCAGATACCGAAGAGGCCATTCCTGGGGCATTTTCAAGAACAAAAGCCCTCCACAACAGACACATCACAGGCACCGGAGGCTTGGGAAACCCTCTGCAAGGTTTCTGGACTTCACAAGTTGCCGCAAACAAACCAGTCAGCACCTGCAGCCAAATGCAGTCAATGAATCGGCATGAAACATGTCACAACGCATCCGCAAGTCGAGCTTGTGCCACGCCGGGCTAATAAGTCAGCTATCGTGTATGCTCACTATGCAAGAAGACGAACAGTGACAATGAGGATGCAGAGGGCTTTGTCTGTCTCATCCCCACATGGCAGTCATTGAAGCAACCGTAGGGGCGTCTCCATTGGCAAGACGACGGCGTGCTTGTTGAAGCTGAGTGGCAAGCGGGTCCAGGTTCTTGTTGCCGTTGAGCCGTGAAGCGTGGCATAGCATAATCCGTGTCTCCACGCACTGCGTGCTACACCCCTGCAAATAAACATGGAAGATGAAAAAACAATTCGGATTTTGGTGAGTGGCCGCCTATCTTCTTAGATTGCCGGCGTATATTGAGTGCCTGGTGCAACCAGGTCGCAGAGAAACAAGTGGAACTCCTTTGGGGTTGGCCATTTCCAGTAGAAACCCGCAGATTCAGAAACTGCCCAACACAGTCGTCAGACCCCTATCCTTGCAAAATCTGTCTAAAACACCGAAAGGGAAAGGTCTGGTTTAAATCAGATCATAAACTCTGAGGGGAAAAATGCATTTGGACCTCCTTTGCAGTATTCTTTCCAGTAGTCCCCCAAACCAGGTCTAAAACGCTAAATTTCAAGGAGTAATGGCCAAGCAAAGTGTGCTCTTGTTGTTGACGAAAACAAACCGTCTTTAAAGGTAAAGTCCAGAACCAGGATGAAAGTGAGGTACTCACTCCCCCGGAATTAACGTGGACTCCCAAATAGGGCTCCCCAAAAAAGATTCCTCTACTTTTGCTATTATCCATGTCAATTTGAATATGTTTCCCGCCCCCCCAAAAAAAGGGGGGCCGCAAAGGCCTGCCCCGAAATTCCCCACACGAACCATCCTCAAACCTCCCATCACGACCCCAAGCCGGCTCCAGCTTCTTCGGCTCCACCACCCGTCGCTTCCACCCTGGCCGAGGCGGCCGAGGCGGCCGACGCCCTCGGCCGGCCAGGCGTTTTTTTTTTTTTCTCGGACGCTCTCCCGTTTAAGCCATACAGCAAACAGCCTAGATAGCAAATTAGGCTGGTTTTTTTCAGGCACTGTTGCTGGTTGTCTGGGTAAAGTGGATGGAAAACAACAACAGCAACTGGCGATCTAGGAGGAGACCCTCACAAAAAGACACCCCATGTGCGCAACCGAAAGGGGTTAACGATGTTCCGGGAGCCGTACCACCCGGTGGGAAAATACCTTGAGCACCAAAAGGGATTAAATCTGACAACGAACCACGAAGCTAACTTTAAGAAAAAATGCTCCAAAGACACCATTGGCGCAAGTTGGTGGTCTCTATTGAGGGGAAACCAACTGACACCAAACCAATTTTCTAGCGCTGTAAAAACTGGTCATCCTTAGGCCCAGAGCACCCCTGTTCCAGGGTCTGGCGGATTGCCATCAGGCCTTCGGTACGCAGTTTATTTGGATGGACGGAATCCTGCACCACCTAAGAAGCCCTAGAATGACGATTTCCCTGTGAATGCCAACAGACAATGGTTTTCATTGTTCCAAAGTGGCGCAGGATTGCGTCCATCCACAGTAGTGCTCAGAAGGTTTCAGTTATTCTGTCCGTACAGAAGGGTTAAGGGCACTCCAATCCCCCCAAATCCGAGTCAAGCCTCATCTCAGGCCTGGAAACATTCAAAATGGCCTTCCAAGCTCCAAGGGGTCTGGCTGTATGGCTCTCGGGTAACCTCTGAAGTCCTGTGTTTCTTCCGGGTCCTCCAATATAGGAGCCCCCCTTCTGGACGAATTTACCACTTACTCTCGCTTCACGAAAACTCAGGCAACTGTTGGGCCGTTAGATATGCACACATCCAGCCTATGCGTGTTGGTTGACAAGAGGACCCCTTATTCATTGTTTTGCACTGCGGGGTAAACCACATGTTCAACCAAACAGGGCATGACTGCAAGTCCATTGAAACGGAAATCGAAAGATCAAGTTAAGTTCCTTTCCATCCGAATGAACGGACACATCAAGCGCAGTGACAAATCACACTAGGCCGAGCCAAGACACAACTCGCAACACATCCAGCCCGATAACCAATCATACGAGGCCGAGTAGGCCTCGTAAACTCGGAAATAGGGACTGAGGGCATCTTGATCTCCAATTGGCCGCATGAGCAATAGTCAAATCTACGTCCTTTTTCAGGAGGACGTAGCGTCTGAGTTCAGTTCCTCACGTCCCTCCCAAATGGCCAAGATTTTTAATAGGCAACCACCTGAAAAGTAGTTGGTGGGCATGAATCCCCACCTCCAGTAGAGAGGTTAGAATAAGGGTACCCTTTTGTCTGTAGTCCTTTTTAGTAGGGGAACCCTCCCAGCCAAAACAGGGTAAAAGAGCACTGGGGGACCTCGTACAATTCATTCGCCCGGCCGCTCCAGCACTGGCCTCTCAAGCCCTGAAGGCCGCGACGCTGGCGCAGAAGTACGCCCATCTCCTGAGACACAAACTTGGTTTTGTCCCAAAATCCCAAAATCGAAACACCCGAACTGCTTGGCCCCCGAACTGCGCGATTTCGTCTAGGTCCGCGAAGAAAAACCATCCAAAAAGGTTTGGGTGGCTTCGTTTGTTGTCTGCTGGGCTCCTTTTCTCGTTTTTTCGGATGCGGATATCCAAGAAAGCCGCCACACGGAAAGCGTTCTCGGCGTTTTTTTGAGGACCGCTTCTTCGAGGCTCGGTTTTACGGGACTGGACACTTTCCACGGACCTAGGCTGGACTGGAGAGAAAGGGCTATCAACTATTGAGCCCAGTCCAAGTCCTTTTATTCTATTCCTTAGCGTATTGCTGCAATGCTCAATGTCAACTTCGAGTGAGGATGCTGAGTTTATTGGGATGGCCCCATTTGGGCGGGCTTGAAGGGTCTTGCAGAGTGCGACTTTCAACTGCCAAGAACGACTTAGTTGGGGGTTCAGCTTATAAAATGATATGGTTCCTAACTGGTGTTGGCAAGCCACCACAACTCGCAAAACCTGAAAAATAAGGGGTCCCCAAGCAATGCACCTGCATTCTGGGTGACCTTTGTTAGCTCGTTACAATTGGCACAGAGAAGTTGCCAGGAAAAAAACGTTGGAATCCCTGTGAAACTGCCACGTATCGAACTCAGGTGGGTTGGCCATCTTAGGGCGTGATTTCTGCGCTAGACTTCCCGTTCGAACGTGTCACCTACCGCGGGCACAAAATGTGAACCAGCAAGGAAACCACTTGTTTCATCTCCTGGTAACCAAGTTTCCGTCAGTGCTGGGTCCAGCGCTTCCTCTACACTCAGGTCGATACCATGGAATCGAAGCCCCAATACAAATCACAGCTCAAGTTCCCCTAGGATAGGCAAAAATCAATTCCGAACCAACCCCATCATGGTCAAACAGGAGTGCAGGACAGTCTTAGCCCATTCATAGCAGCTCATAGCACTCCTCGGCTCAGACTGCGCTCGATCCAGTTTGTACCGACGACACTTCAAGCCATGTTTGGAACACGAAAAACAAACATCTGCCAAAAGCTGAGATTGAAAGTTCTTTTCCTTCGCCCCTTCTGCACAACAACTAGTAGGTAACCAGGGTGTCTTACCTCCAGGTTTTCCATGATGGTGTCCCTGGTTTCCGACAATGGCAACTCAAGGCAACGGGGTCTGCCCTTAGTGCTTCCATTTTGAATTGTAGCAGGCACACAAGGGAAACACACCTTCCAAACTATAAGGGAAAAACGATTTCCCCTGCTACCCCTACCATAATGGCAACTATCAGCAGGGTTCTGCGGCCATGTCTGCATCTGGGTTGGGGTTGTCTGTGGTTCTGCCAGCTTCGCCTGGATTGACATGATGGTCTCCCAATGGCTGGAAGCTCTCGGCTCGAAAACGCGTCCTGCTTGCACAAAGGGCAGCAGGAGCAGCGCTCGGCCCACTGCTCGATGCAAGGCGTGCAGAACCGGTGCCCGCAGACCGCCTGGCGAATCGCCCCCCCACCGCCAGGAACCCCATGGACAGTCTATGGGTTCAGTGATCACTGGCTATGGAAAACTCATGGGCTCATGGGTGTGTCCATTTTTAGGACCCCCCTAAATGGTGGTTTTCCATTTGGTGTCCCTTTACAACCAACCAAAAGAGGCTTCCCCAAAAACACAACTCATATAGAATCATAATCTGACCCAAAGGTCCCCCCAAAAAAATGTGGAATGGCAGATGCCCCACATATTGCGAGTAAACCAACCGCCATCGACCACAAAACCATGGGTAACTTAGGGGTGCCTTGTTCCCTTGCAATAGTTTAGGGCAACCTTACACCTCTGCACATAAGCCGCTTAAGGTTTGTTCAAAACCAGGGGGGCGAATCGGTGATCTGCAGTGGAACAGCGCTACAAGTAAAACCAGAAGCATGTGGCATAAGCAGAAAGGATCGAGGGTTCCCCAAACAAAATGAGGCTCATACGGGGGGGGGGGGGGGGGGTTGGGCTTTTGGAGTACCTGAAAAAATCGCTTGAAGGGGGGGGGGGGGCCGCCACTTGTCCGTGAGTCCTGACCGATTCATCATCCCTCAACAAACCAAGGGGTCGTTTTTGAGTGAGCACTGTCTGTCGGGCCTGCCTGTAGTATTGATCACTGTTTTGTCTAGCCGTCCCACCCGTGGACTGCCTAAAAGAGCTTCAAGAGGTCTAGACACTGCTCTTCAATCCGCAGTTGGGGCATCCAAAAGGTGGTCTAGAAGGGTTGTTCACATCAAAACAACAGTTTTGTTGACTGCGAACAAAAACAGAAACAATATGACAAATCTCAACAGTATCCCAGCTGGATACATTCAGCCGCTGTCGTGTACTTAAAAATTCAACCTTCTTCTTCCTTCTCAGAAGGTTCGTGCCATGGTTATAAGAACACCAACCCCTGCCCCCCCCACTAGCCATTATACCCTTCTGAGCTGTCTCCTGGGAAATCAATGTGAATCTATTCGGTTCTTTTCTAATTGCTTAAGCCGCCTGGAAAAATACAAATAGGTCCCAGCAGTGACACGTTCCCTGTAACGCCAACATTTGCTTTAAAACCATTCTCAAGCAAACGGAAGTCTTGGTTCCAAAAACCAGCAAAAGAGGGTGTTTGCCCTTGTTTGGAGTTGGATCCAATGGCTCCCTGAAGTGCCAAAAAGGGCGGTGCTAGTCTGACGCCGTCGGGCAAATCCTCTCTTCTCCGCGCATGTCTAAGCCACTTTTGCTGCCAGGCGCCTGTAGTTCTCTTCTTTTCGGAGGTTCCGACCTAACGTTTGGGGCGATAGGTCAGTCTCCTTTTGGTGGGGTGATGTTCAAAAAGGGAAGGTAAAGAACCCTAAACAATCCTGTGTTTGGCTTTTCTTAATACTGTAGCCACCTTTGTTTGCGGGCTGAAACGGCAAACGAATGAAACCCAAACACCCAAAAGGGCAAAGGGGCAACAGGCTGGTTCACTATGCAGGGACCAGGGTTCCCTTGGTGTCTCCGGCAATTACCCCTTTTGCCAGCCTGCGAGCAATCCTGCGATCGCAGGTTCTCCTGTGACGAATGGAGAAGACCTGCCCAAAGGACCCAGAACACAACCCGATCTACTTCAGTCCCCGAGTTTGCAAGGGCGTGGTGTGGGGGGCCGCCCCTTTGGGCTGTGAGGCTCAGAAAAGCCGAATCAAGGGTAGGTGCTTCTGGGATGGTTAGGAGTCCTGTTATGAGAAGCTTCTGTTGGTGCCAGAGGAGATGACCCGCTTGAACGATCCTTAGGGCACACCTCAAAAAGAAGGAGCCTAATTATGGGATATTGAAGGCTCCTTCTTGGCGACATGACATCCACAGTTACCGAGAATCTGAAGAACGATTTATTGTTGGCTCTACAAAGGTACTCCACATGTTCATATGGGCCATACTACAAGAGCCACGAAATCAGCAAGAAAAGGACACCTCTCGCAGGGAAAACACGATAGCACTGTCGTCTGACGGCGAGTGCCAGAATCCGTCCTCCCAGCAAATGGGGCAGGCCCTGCAAGCCGGCGGCGCATGACCGGATCACCCCATGCATTCCCTTAGCTGATACATCGTTCACCGACTCGAAATCATGATAACAATGCAGTCCCACAGAACTCAACTGTTTCACTGAAGGGACCATACCCTTTCAGGGAGAGAGTAATTGAGAGGAAGGGTTGCATGTCTTGTCATGTGATGTTATGGGTTGCAATTGCAGGTTGTGCGTATGTGTGTGTGTGTGTTTATTTGTGTGTGTGAAATCATACAGCATATCTATTTAAGGGCGTGTAACGTTCTGAAATATTGAGTAATCATATGTCCCCCATATTGGAGGTCCGCCTAATACTGAGAAACATCTGTTTCGTTCAAAACCCCGGTGGGGGGGGGGGGGGGGCGGGGCAAAAGCGATCTGAAACCGGTACCAAACTGGCGATTTCCCCCCGCCAACCTCTCTTCCAGTCTTATTAGGGGACCCCCTGCCCTCAGTCAGCAATCACTATGTTTAGGAAAGAAGAACAGGTTCGGGTTCAAATCCTTTACGTAGAAACATCACGCTCAAACACGATCTGGCTGCTCATGACCAAGACTGCACTCCAAACCTAGGAACACGGGACCCGTAAGAATAAAACATACATGATTCCCACGTTTCTTGTTTTCACAATGGGGCCCATTCAATGGCGGGAGGACTTCCTGTTCAAAATAACTGGGAAGGGATTACAAAGAACATGCATTTATGCTGTTTGATGCAGTGAATGTAACATGATGCATGTGTGTGCCTAACGCTCAATGATGTGTTTTGTGATATCACAGGGTGTTTTGCCAGACTTGCAAATGTTGACTGTCTGGCATCCACTTTTTCAACTTTGTTTGCTGGAACTTTTCCGGACAACACATTGATTGCTGTGTGAGGATCTGAATGGACTCCGGGCGTTGTCACTATGGGCAACCTCCAGCCTGTGCAATGCACATCATTGATCATGTTAAAATATTATTCGTTTGAGGGACAGGTCGAAAGTTACAAGTGGCCTGCCCCAAAATAGGGAATCCCCTTGCGAGAAGGACATCAATCATCGTTGAATGGAATCCAAGAAATGGTTTCCTTGAAAAGGTCCCCTAATCAGTGGTTCCCCTTGAGCAACTCACGGCACACGAGTCGAGTCCGAACCCCTCCCGGCGGAACTGCCTCTCGTCCATATCCGGCTGTTCTGATGGCTGCTCTCTCTGGCACTTGAACCCACAATGTACTCTTTGGTAGAGGAAACTTCTCAGGGACCCTTTTTTGGGGCTCTCTGTGAACTTGCAGGGCTCTTTCTTCTACCGTCTGCTTGGGATGCATGCGAGCTATTGACACCAGGCAGTCAGTCACATTCATTCCATGATGGGATGTTTTCCTCCACGTCAAGTGTCGAGGAGTCTACTTCCCAAAGCAATGAGTGAAAGAATCAAACGTCGGAGATGAAACCCTGTCTGGTTGAGATTGCCTAGCCTTTCACCTCGAAACTATGGCTTGGTTTGAAATCTTGGACAGTCCCCAAAACACAGCAATGGTCATTCAAGAAAGCCACTTTTGGGGACCCCCGTTTGGCTTCCATACTCATTTCCGAGAGACTAGGTGTTGATTCTGGATCATATTCCCTGCTGACGGATTGGGCGCCCAGCCGGTAGCAGCTGCGGGACGCAATATCGCAAGGCTGTCCAAAGGGCTACCTCAATCCTTGCGTGTTTCAACAAAGTGCTGGTTTCCTATCGGCTTGCTGTTGAATACCCAACCAAAAGGGGTCTGCCATGTTGACAAACTCAATTGGGTGTCTCAAAAGGGAATTCCCAGTTCAGTGCAGTGGCATGCTTGTCTGGTTGGCATGCTCGTCAGTCGAGAAACGGGCAGTACCGCTTGCTGGTTAGCGCGCAAGCAGTCATCTTCCAAGTCAAAATGGATCCCTCTTTCTGGTACTGCCCATTTGACACCAGGAGCAGCGTATCAACAATAAACTCTGTCACCAAATCACTGGATTCCAACTGTCCCCCCTCCCTTAACCCCGCACCGGGCGAAAGGTAGAGAACGGGGGCTTGGAATCGTATAAAGCCATCTTGGAATGCCCCACATGGGGTGGCATGTTTTATTTCAGGGTATCCTTCTGGTTGTTTCAAGGCGAAATCAAGGGAAAACCGTCCAAGTGGGTTCCCAATGTCTCGCTTCAGTGGATCCCAAAAAACTCCGAACTTTCGACTTGCGTTTCCCGCATTTGGCCGGTCTTCCCACAACGCACTGTATGGGTGTGTCTTTTTTCGGGGACCCACAAACTGATGGTTTTCCTTTGAATTCCCTTTAAAAACCAACCAAATGGGTGTTCCCTAAGATAACAGACAAACCCGTCTGAAGTCCAGAAGCTTGTGAAGACAAAGCGCCGGCATTTTTGGCGCGCCGCATGTCGCCGCTCACTCCTCAAGAGCCCGGGCCTGTCGTCAGACACGAGCAAGAGTTGTTGGCGGTTGCAAGGGTTTTGAGCAACCAAACAGGAAACCAACAGGAGGTTGATTGAGGGGCCAGCACACCCGTGAAAACAACAGACGGTTCTTCTAATCGAAGCCAACAGGAGGTTGTTTGAAGATCGGTTTATGATTCAAGGTGAATGGCTCAACCCTGGAGATGTGAATTTTCGAATCCGGATCAGAATCCCAACCGTTTCCCAATAATATTGGATTGAATTAGTTCATCTCAAGGGGATTCCAGCAGCTTGTCCTTCATTAAAAACGCAGGGGCGATTCAAGTGCCATTCTCATATTATCTTCTAAATGATAAATGCAATATGAAACACCCCCCCGAAAGTAGTTTTGGGAACCCTTCAAGATGGTCACTTTAGGCACGGAACGCCCTTTTGGTTCACCCGAAGCATTCTGTCCGATCTCTCCCTCGGGTTTTCTGCTGGTTTGCCCTTTGAAAAACCAACGCCCATGAAAAAGGCCCAGATGTTTGAGTCCGGAACACTGGAACTGCCTCCTCCAACCAACATGGAGCTGATTGCCTGGCCAACCCAAAAAAGGGGGTTCCTACAAACAAACACACCCCAAGTGTTGGGGTTCCTGGACCAAAAACAGGGTTCCTACAAACAAACACACCCCAAATTTTGGGGTTCCTGGACCAACAAGGGGTTCCTATCAAACAAACACACCCCAAAAATCCCCAAAAAGGGGGGCGCCCGCTGGTTCGCAGCAGTGCACTCCACCCCGCCTTGGCTTCTTCAGCCTGGCGGCGCTCACGCACCAGGCGCACAAGGGTCTTGAAGTGCTCCTACGGAACACCAAGGTCCAGTCGGTTTGTTTCTTGGTCCGTTGGTTGGGTGGGTGGGTGCTTGATGCTGGTTGATGTTGGTTCGTTGGTTGGCTGGTTGGTTGTTTGGTTGCTTGGTTGGATGGTCGCTCGGTCTTGTAGTTATTGGCTTCTTTGTTTCCTGGAAACTGCCCGAAAGGATTCAGTATAGACAGTTGCTTCAGGAATTTCCCTGAGTGACAGGGAGGTTTCGTGGGAACTGGAGCCACTGGAGGAAATTGCTCCGCTCCAATCCGACCGATTCCTGCCATGAAGATACAGTGCAGTTGTTTCACCCCATCCTGGCGCCGGATTTAACAAGCCATATGGCAGTTGTGGGGGTGGGGCTTCTTTATTTCAAACACTTGCCCAACGGGTATGCGTCAAATTTGGGAACCCCCATTAAAAAATGGATTATATGCTTGTGTTTCCCGTTAAACCCACCCTCAAAGGGTACCCATGCAAAAAAAAAAAAACGGCAATGGATTTGGATGATTCAAATATGTTCTTTCCCTCGACAATCCCAAAGTGCGGACCTTTTCTGGTTTGGACCCTCTCACCGAGTGGGGTCCATGATACTTGGGAAACAGCACAAAGACTACCAAAAACCGCGTCCAAACCGTTTCTGGACTTTTCCACTAGGCCCAAGATCGGCATGCATTTTGAGCTCTGGCAAGGCAAGTCGTCTGCAACGACTGCATTGTGATTGTCGTTCAGTTTCCAGACATTCGTGAAACAGGCCTTCCCGACTAGTAGACAACACCTATCTCCTGAACCTGGATTATCAAGAAAAATAAAACCGCTTGACACGGCGCGGTCTGAAGTGCCTCCCATCAAAACATCCAAGAACCTTTTGACTAGGGACTGGGACTCCCTGAAAGTGTCACTAGTCACACGCAACTCCCTCCCGTCCTTGTTCCCGAAAATGTCCTCCTGACACGGCGTGTGCCATTGATTTCTCTGCAGCTTGCCTGCAAAGCTAGTGCAAAAAACAATAAAGCCGTCTATATAAACATGTCCCTCGGCACTCTTTGCACAACCTATGTGTCAATCAACCCTCACTGAGGGGCCGGTTGCTACCAGAATCGAACCTATGCTTCGAAGATCCTCTGCGTTTCTGCAACGACTATTTAAACTGAGTGCAGTGTCCGGTTGCCATTTGTTGTGCAAACGCCAGCGTCACGGCGTCACGCATGCGCAGTGGCACCCAACCCATGATAGGTGAGTAGTAAACAAGTACATATCTCGCGGCCCGCGGCCCCACTCCAGTGAAACAGACAATTCTGCAGTCCCTATGAACCTTTCATCCATGGAACGAGGGTCTTGGAGACTCCAGGAAGACCTGAAAGACGTTAATGGTGTTGAGCGTTGTGGGAATGTGTCGAAGCAGGAACTGCCCCGAACAAGGGGCCAAACTGATGTTGTCTAGTTTGATCGTGCGAGCCAGGGTCAACATATAGGTGTGTCTCAAAAAACAGGCGGATCCCCAAAAATGTAGTCTTCCCTGTGGTTGCTCTCTTAAACCCCTACCCGGTCCCCCCCCAAAACAATAATAACATAAATTATCCTTGGCCGTAGGCAAGATGGATGAGTCATTCAGCCAGGCCTCTCAACATTTGTCGACCCAAGGACTCCCAGACCTTTTGCCACCCCTTTTGGGACAAAATTGGCACACCTCCATGGGAATTCTAGATGTTTTTTGGATGTATCTTCCTAGGCAAATTCCTCCCCCCCCCCCAAAATAAATAGAACGAATAAAAAGAAAGCAGCTTTAAGGGGAAGTGCCTGTTGATTTTGTTGTTCTACGGACCACGGCAATTGCCCAAAATTCCGAGTGTCACGACGAAATACGGCATCGGTCTTTGAGCATCTGTCTCAGAGAAACCAAGCGCTGGGAAATCAGATGGATTCCACTGGCTAGTTTTCCAAAATGGGAAATCAGATGGATTCCACTACACAAACGAAACCAATCGTACCTCTTTTCACATGGATCACAGAGAATACATCTCAGCAATGACGACTCGGCATGGAGAATCATCCCAAAAGTGACCCCAACTGCTTGCGGTAAATGCAAGTCAGGCACACCATGTCCCAAAGAGTCAAAATGCAAAAACGTGCCCGCAGGCGTCGGACCGTGTCGGACCGCTATTGTTCCCTGGACAAAACTCGGGGGCACGGGTCTGGGTCCCTTGCTGGCCAGTGGTGGAAAGTCCAGTCTAGAAGGGCACTTTTGGGCCTGATCCGCCGTTGTGACTCCATGTAGGACTAGCAGCTCCGGAAGGCTCCCTCTAAGTCAAATTCCTGCATTTGCTTAAGTCCCCCCGGAAAGGATTCCCTTAAAGAATAACAGGGACATATAGAACATCATATAAAGCGAACAGAATTGGGATGCAAGCTGAGTAAGTCTTGAACACGGTTTGGACGCGCTTTTCGTGAACTTGTTCTTCCCCAGGTTGGTCCTTTCTCTTTTTGACCGTGTAGTACTCTGCCGGTGGATCAGATTCGACACCTCCAACGTCGTAACGGCTGCACCCTTGGCTCCTTGGGAGGGCCACGCCGCTCTTTGGCCTGCCGCAAGACCTGCTCCTAGCGCGAACCAAATGGCTTTCCGGCCGAGCAAAACTTCGCTTCAGCTCCAATTGGTTTGGAGGTTCTCCCCCTTTGCAGATCTTCAGTTTCCCTCTAATTGGTTTGAAGCGTTTACTTGCGTGGGTTGAATGAATTTGGAACTTGCAGATCGGCTTCCCTCTTGGTTTGAAGCCCGCTGGTTTCGAGGCGAAGGGGCATTTCCCATCCCGGCTTCGAATCCCCGAACAAGTAAGCTTTGCGAAAAGCTTGCGCTCGCGAAAAGAGAATACTCAGGAACCCGAAGGGGCAAGGCGCTCTGGAATTAGGACCAAAGGCCTTTTTGCTCCCTATAGGACAATAAGGGCCGACATAGTTGGAATGGGGATGTGGGGTACAATCAAATCAACTTACGTCCTGACCAAGTGTGACTTGATTTGGTCCCTCTGGTGTTTTTGTCCTTGGGGTTAACATAGGGCAAATGGGGAGGTTTCCGAAAACATTCCGTCACCCCGGGACTCAGACCTGCTGTGGGCCCCCAGCTTTCAACAAAAAACACAAATCACCCCCACCCCCCCACCAAAAAAAAAAAGAACCAAAAGAACAAAGAAGAACACAACAACCTAGACGTGGGACGGCTCCAGAAAATCCCAGAGCCCGAGTTCATCCTCGTGCTTCTTCCACAGCAACTCCCGCTCGTTGGGTCCCACCGGCACCGGCTCCGGCATCGCGCACCCGGACACCTTCCGCATATCCACGGCGTGCCGAGAAAACAACAAGTTGACCGTAGCAAACCTCACTTCCGATCGAGTGGATTGGCCAAAACAGGAACCAAACTCCTTACTTACAACTAAAATATGTAGCAAAACTCACTTCCGATCGAGTGGATTGGCCCAAACAAGAACCAAGCTCCTTGTTTTCCACTAGCATGGCCCAGACCCAACAAGTTTGGAATCCGGGAACTCGGGGAGTGAGAGCACCCGCTCGCACCTGGGCTGACATTTGGTTGTGGACAAAAACCCTTCCGTAGGACATCCTCATGAATCCTTGATCACTTTAAAACCGGGTCTCTTGATATCACAGGAACTGGTGCTAAAACCAGGTTTTCCACAACTGCCCTTCGCCGTACCCGTCCTACGACCAGAAAGGTGTGATCTAGCGCAAGTCGTAACTCACTGACCCAGGAGCCAAGGAAGCTGGAGTTTCCTCGGGGCCACCTTGAAGTGCAGACACGTCAACAGCTCTGCGAGGAACATCCCGGCCCAAACTCGACAGGCCATGCGCTAAACATCAAGGTACATTGGCGATGGTCTCTGGCTTTGTGCAAATGAAGCAAGCCTTCCCCCTTGGCGGTTTTGGGATTTTTGGAACCCCCAGGTCTTGTTTCCCTTGGCATCGGACAGCTGGCTGCGCACGGGACCGGAGCCTTGGAAATCCGGACACCTTCGCCGTTCATGGTGTAGCGCCTGCCACGTTCAAGGCTCCAATTTGAAGAACAAGAAGGAAGACTGGGTTTGTTACAGTCCCATCCTCAAAATTACTCTCCAAATAGTGGGTTACAGGGAAACAACCCCCAAAAGGAACTGTGAGAACCCTAAACATGTTCGCTGTTATAGACCTGGGAAAATGGGGTGCATGCCTGTTTTAGTGGCTAGTGGTCCTAGGGGCTGCCTTGGTACGTCATGTTTGCACGGAAACTGCAACTGACATTTCCTCTACGCGATATACACACGGTGCACTCCAACCACCGCATGCTGCAAGTAAGTAAGCCAACAAAAGCCGAGTCTTGTCTGGCAATGCTTTGACAGGTGCAGGGACTTGCCCAATCATATCCGAGCTCGAACTGTATTGACACAATGCACCACTGGGCGGCGACCCATCAACCTGCAACACCAACAAGGGACCACTCGATATCTTGTTGAGCATGGATTCACAATTGGCGCGAAACAAAAAACAAAAACTGAGACAGTACAGGCTCCGCGGAAAAGCTTCTCAGACCCTCCGAAGGGTACTTACAACCTTTCTGCAGGCTTGGGGGTACTGTTCCTATCTGTCTGTCCTTAGTGGCACAAACTTCACAGAAAAAGCTGCGGAGGCAGTCCATCTGCAGAATGCCCACCGATAGCTCGGAAAAGCAATTTGGTGTTTTGAGATTCATGGAATGTCTACTGATACATGTTCGCGTAAACTATTACAACTGTGCTGCACTAGGTCGTGACGCACCGAACAACACACACACACACACACCTCCACAGCCTGGATCGGTCACTCCGCTTTCTCTGTTTGAGGAACAAAACCTGCACCTACCATGAACCATGGAAGACGTCCACAAGAAATGGATACAACACTGCAATCCGCAGGTTTGGTCTGGGACCAACCCCAATAAACCTGCGCTGAGGGGTCGAGGTTGTTGCACTTCGGGCAAATGCAAATGATGATCTCGTTTTATGGTTAAACTTATTGCGCACTGTGCCTTTTCGAGGGGCCCGTTATTTGATATTCACCATCATTTGCATATTTGCAGAGTCCCTTGTTGACCCAAAGGAATTCACCAGCTGAAGGGTTTATGATGAGAAGCACGATGGACTGCTCCTGTTCTTCACCCCGCACCCCTCCTCTTCACGCGTGTGGGTTGCTTCGTCACGGGATCCACCAGTGTGACGTTGGTGACGTGGATGGGGCACCTGAGTTCAGCGGCCGTGCCATGTTTCAATTCTATCTCTCAAACCGCGCCCCAAAAAGGGAACCATTTTGTAAGGCCAACACAACCTATGGGTTTCACTTCAGGAGTGTGGCTGGAAGGCGTATAGACTAAAACCGACAGAGTGACACCCATCAGAAGGAAATTTGAAATGGACCACCAAAAATCAACACCATGTGGGAAAATTATCCGTACCAGGTCTTGCAAAGAATGATGTGGAGTCTCCTGCGATAGATGCTTGCATGCTCGACCCACTCAATGAGCAGGTTAGAAGGTTTTTGGCACAGAAGGAATCCAACTTCTATTGCCTCGCTCTCGGCTTGCCGGTAACCCCCCCCAAGACCTGCCCCCCGCCACCCCACTCCACCCCCCGCCACCCCACTCCACCCCACCACACCCCACTCCACCCCACCCCACCCAACCCCACTCCCCCACCCACCCCCACTCACCCACGGACCGTTGGAGAAGTCCTCCATTTTCGACTACGCCCATCGCTTCTCGCATGACTGTCGCGGCTCGGCCCCGGGCTCCACGGTCACCAAGTTCGGCTTCCCAGGGCCCGGCTCGGGATGCCAAAAACCTCCCAGGACTTCGCCGGCGGCGTGCTGCGTTTTTCGCGGGGCGTTTTGGTTTTGCGGAGAACAAAAGCGGCGCTTGCACGCAGGCGCTTTTTTTCCCCTGTTTTGCGGTGTTTGGTTTTGCGGCTTCCAGGCGATTCGCGATTGGGCTAATAGCGATGGGCAAGATGGCGTTTGAGTTTTGTTTGGTTATTTTTTCTGGAAGGGGGAGGTATTATCCTTGGGTTCAACAAGTTGTGCTTTTTCCGTTGAAAGGGAGGTATTCGCCAGGACAGGTTCAGTGTCTTTTAAAAGTTTACATGTGCTGAGAGGTTGAAGGACAACATGAGTCGCTTCCTCAACGGGAGGACTTCTGAATGGACGGTTCTACTTAACAGGTGTTCAAAACTGAGGCACCATGCTTAAAATGTTAAAGCGGCTTGTTTTGCCCAACAGCAGCAACTGTAATTGGGTTGCCAACCCCAAGTTCGTGGCCGTGAAATGTGTTGGTTTTGGAGGGTATGACTGGATCAGGTTCAATTATACAGCTATGGCTGCACGACTTGCCACGCCAAACAAATTGATTCAGAAACCCGGCCCCTGAAATCTGAACGCAGGAACCAACCAGCCATTTAGTTGGGTATCTTCAAGCAAAGACACGAGCACGGAACTTCCCTGTAGATGAAACTCTCAGACGCGGGTCTGGCATGGGCGGCAAAATGTTACATCGCCTTGTGACGTCCTTTGCAACCTGGTAACAGGATGAAAACACTCACTGACAATCAAGCTTGAGTCGTGCTAACTCAACAGGTAACAAGACTATGTTGTTATGTAAACATGGGTTACGTAGTACCGATCAAGGTAGCACACCAACACAAGCTGGCATCGCTTTGACTCAGCAACACATCGCCTGCACCGCTTTCCGAATTCATCCCTTATGCACTCCAAAACATCCCAAAGCACCCTTGCACCTGTCCAAGACTGTTTAAAGTGTGATACAGTTTGAAGTAAGCAAAGTACCCCAAAGGGCAAAGCGTTTTGCTTTTTTCTTGAGCCCCTCATACCTTCCCGCAGGCATCCCACACTGGGATGCAAGGCTTCCAAAGGATGGAAAGTTGCATGGACTCACCTGGAGGGGGGCCTAAATCATCAGCCTGTTTGAACCACAATTTAGAGGTTCACAAAAATATGTCTGCCACGTGCTTGAGACCAAACGTGAGGGAGTCCCCTCTTAAAACTCAGGCCTTTATTTCCCGCCTCTCTTCAAGCTCACCCCGTTCACGATGACCTGAGGACTCCAAAATGGGGTCTGCCAGCCAGTCAGCCACCCCGCATTCATGGAAGATACTCCCCTGCCTTGGGGGTACGCAACCCCAACAAACAACCATGTTGTTCGCTCTGATCCTTGCTAGACATGGGAGTATGGGTGCTCCTATGCCCAACCCTGCGGGCTTGGAGCGCTCAACTCAAACGAGCCTTACACCTACCACGTCTATGTTCTACATGTTGCATGACCTTGCCTAGATTGCCAGTAGACGTAGTCAACCTGGCATTGCAGGAGTCAAACAAATTCCACCTCAAGAAAATCAAATGGGCGCGTCAGGAAACGGGCGCGTCCTGACTCGCCCATTGGTTGGGACTGACTGTCCCACCAATCCCGAGGGTTGTCGAATAGGGCCGTCGGGTGAGGTCGCTGATGTGATGGTCGGTTGACTTGGCTAAAGGCAGCAGGCAGCACCGAGTTGCAAAAGGCGTCAAACAAGTCTTGCTGGCAATCACTCATAAAACTACTCCTATCACCCCCCAAAACACACCACCCCCCAAACTCATCTCCAGTTTTGGCCTATTTTGGTCTGTGTGTTTTAGGGGGTAACCCTATGTTCTTTCACATTCATATGGCGTATGTACACCGGATCCATCTGGGCAAATGGCAATCATTCCCAAACCAGACATATGTATTTTCGGGGAGCCCCTTTCAAATGGCAACAGAACACCGCAACGGAACCTATTCGGACCCTGGTACACAACGAAGCCTCTGCCTCCACAGATCATCGGATCGGATCGGATCTCGGATCAAATCCCGCGATCCCCCCACCTCGAGGTGGTGGCGGGGGGGGGGGGGTAGAGGGGTAGCAGTGTCCTCATTCCGCTTTCCATTTTCCTAGTTGTCCAACCACAAAGGGAAAGCTCAAAGTCACAAGCTTCCAGCGTCGAACCCCCAACTCCATCGCTAAGTTGGAACCAAATGGCAACCTGTGCATCGCTCAAAGACCAGTAGCCATGGAACAGGGCAAGGAACAAACGGGCACTGGGCAGCACAAAAGGGATCGGATAAGCCGCGCCTGATTCTTGTCTCGCAGGATGCGGCTGATAACCCCGTACTTCCCCTTCTCACTGCCGTAGAGCACTCGCACACGGTCGCCCACCATGATGTTCATCAACTACCGCCGGGCTCAAGCACACGCGCTCTTGCGATTCTAGCTGCACCCAGACCCCTTGTGCATTTCTGTGATTTGGAAAGCTAATTTGGAAAGCTGATTTGGACATGTCATTTCTTGAGTTGGCTTTAAAGGGAAACCAAACGGACAACCACCATGTTGCGACCATGTTAGGAGAGTCCCCTGAAAAAAGTCAGCCATTTCCTCGGGGAACCCGCACAAAAGAGTTCCAACCTCCCAACTACCAGCGAAACTGCCAGAAACATCACTGGAAAACCTCTTTGGGGCTACAAGAAACCTACCAAAAAAAGGCTTTGCAACCGGAATCCCGTGAACGATTTGATTCCACGAAATCACCAGACTTGCTGCTCGCCCTTGCCCAGACTTTAGAGCTTGCTTGCGCCTGAGCGCGCCTGAGCACAAGGTCATGAACACCCAGACATCGACAAACGACGTTACTTAACTAGGTCCTCCAGTACAGAGGATAGAATAAGGGTACCAACTTTTCTCTGTTTATTTTAGTAGGGAAGCCTCCCCCAAAACAGGGTAAAAGGGCACTACTGGGGACCTCTGCAACGTCAATCCAGGAATCTGGCCAAATGTTTAGCAAGGCCGGGCCAAAAGTGAACCTCTCGCTGAAGAAATCCGCCGACTCCTGCAGAGGGGACCGGCGTGGGATGCAACTGGAAGTGATTGGAATCAATGATAGTTATTGGGGGACACGCCCGAACCCACAAAAAGTGGATTCCCAGGCCTGTCCGGGACCCCTCCCGGGACCGGTCCTGGGACCAGTCCTGGGACCAGTCCTGGGACCGGTCCTGGGACTGGTCCTGGGACCCTGGTCTTGTAGTCAGCCAACTGAGCCGCGACCGGTCCCACCGGTCCCGGGACCAGTCCCGGTCCCAGGAGTCCTGGGACCAGTCCTGGGACCGGTCCTGGGACTGGTCCCAGGACCGGCGGTTTGGTCCTGGAACTGGTCCGGGATGGTCTGGGAAGCCGGTCCGGGATCAAGTCCTGGTGTGACCGCTGGTATTGGGTCCCAATTCAAACTGCTGTGCTGCCACCTCAAACCGCTCCAGACACGTTCCCAGGTCGTCACTCCCTGCGACCAAACCGGCCCATGCGGTTATTGACGTCCTTGTGGTAGTAGAGGATCCCTGGATCTATTCTGCAAGAGAGTCCAATACGTCAAGTCAAACCGCGCCAGACTGGGACCAGCCTGGACAGGGTCCCAAGTCCCGGTCCCTGCCGGCGACCGGTCCAGGGCAACTTCGGGAGGGCCAGTTTCAGGGCGACCCCGGGAGAGGCGACTGCTCCCGGCCAACTCGAAGTGACTTGGGCGCAAGCCGGCCCAAGCGGTAATTAACGGACTAGCTGCCCTATTTCTGACTTTTCCGTTAATCCTTGTTTGTGGTCAACTTCGGGAGGGCCAGTTTCAGGGCGACCCCGGGAGAGGCGACTGCTCCCGGGCCAACTCGAAGTGACTTGGGCGCAAGCCGGCCCAAGCGGTAATTAACGGACTAGCTGCCCTATTTCTGACTTTTCCGTTAATCCTTGTTTGTGGTCGTAGAGGATCTTATAAGTGGTCCCTGGGTTTGCGGACGTGTTTCAGGACCGGTCCTCGTGACTTTTCCCTTAATGCGCCGAGGGTCGGCGGCAGCAGGCGGGAGCCTGGTTAATAGGGAAATGAAGGAAACCCCGAAGGGCAACAAAGCTAGTTAAGTTTGAGCATGCACAGGCATTGCGTCAGTGGGATCGGTGAGCTGGCCAAAAGTTGTGCAAAGCCTCTGCTACTCTTCTAAGAACCTTGTGGGTCTCAGTGCCGCGCACGACTCAACAACAAAAAAGCTCCCCCTTTTGGAACCTTCAACATAGATCAAACATGGGCGACCAAAAGCTAAGGCAGCTTTGGGGTCGAAGCAATGGGAGAACTCCTGCCAAGGATCAGGGGAACCGAAAAGCTTGGAGGACTCCGATAAGGATCTCCAGGGGTAAAATAATACACGGCATGGTGCTTTGATCGTGACTAGCCTGGGTTTAAAGAGGTAAAGGATCTTAGCAGGTGGCAAATAATGCGCGCTTTTGTTCAACCTACAAGTAGTGCCTCTCTCTACGCAGCGGTTTCCATTGCGGCTCAAACGACCCCCGAAGGTTCTGCCCTCAATTGCAGACCAGGCTGGATGATGTATCTATGGGTAAGGTCTAAGTTGTGAAGGCGGCCTGGCCTTTGCCATGCATACACATACAACGTGTATATATATATATATATGTTCTGAAGAAGTAACCACCCTTATGCAACAGGAAATGAATACATACGTACACATGTTCTGATACATATCAAAGCTAGTCCCATTTGCTAAACATATTGCATATATAATCAGAACATACACACAAATTGCACGTGTAAATGTGTATATATATATATATATATGTATATATATATATGCTATATATATATATATGTCCATTTGTACAGGGGAAACCGATTCCATTCCGTGCGCTTCTCGCGTTTCGGCTTCAGCTGCCTGGGCCAGGTCCAGCTTGCAGAGGCGCCGGTCCGTGTCACGGGGGTCCGGGGGCGACGGCCATTTGGAGGGCTCCTTGCTGATGCTGAGGAAGGGCAGCCTCGCGATCCGGGGCGATCCGGGGCGATCCGGGGCGATCCGGGGATGCGTCGGAGCTGCGCCCGTTTTGTTGGGAGAGAACTTCTGGGCGTTTTGGAGGAAAAATAGACGTTTCTTGAGTTCATCTTTTTTTTCGGGGGGGAGAGAGAGAACCCTTGCGCCTTTGGGATGGAGGAATTCGAGATGGCGTTGTTACCTCTTTTTTCCGCATTCTTACCCCATATTTGGCCTCGCCATCTGGAATTCTGGACGTTTCTTGGGTGTAGCTTTTAGGGAAGAACCCCCTTTTGGTTGGTTTTCAAAGGGAAACCAAACAAAAAGCAGTTTTGGGGGTCCCCGAATTTATAACACACCCATGTGCACGCCGAAGTCTTCGGCCAAATGGAAGGGCATTGTTTATCTCTCCTCGGGCATCGCGACGGATATCCAGAGGCGGCCCAGCTGCACGCGTGCTTAAGCGTTTCAACAACGCCAGGGCAACGGCTTAAACATGTGTAAAGGTGTAAAGCTTTAATCTGCAAACATGTTTCCGCCGACTCCGGCAAAAAACAAGATACACATTGCATGAATAAGGGTTGACTCTTTTTGCGCAATTGGTTCAGTCATTGAGTCCTTTCTGGTGGGAAACTAAGCCTTTTTCGTGGCTGGCGGGGCTGGAGAACATCCCTTTCTTGCTGTTTTTGAAACCCAGCCCACAGAAGTTGAAGAACCCTTCACCCCTGGAGATCTGGAACTAAGACAGCAGGACCTGTGGATTCCCCCCCCCAAAACGCCCCGGCCATCCAACTTGCGTCAAGTTGAAAATGCTTGCCCGAAGCCACGCCAGCTGGGTAGCTACTGACTACTCGGGCCATAAGAATCAGCTCAAAATAATCCTGAAAAGGCGCGCGCCATTGCGTTCGTTGTATTCCGGTTAAATTAAACCAACTAGGCGGCAAGATTCAATGACCCCCAACATGTTGGTTGCCCTTCTCTGTTCCCTTTAAGCCAACCTGAACAAGGGTACCAACTCCAACCTCGACAGTATTGCTTTGGGGAAGTGATATGTTTCCCGCCTTCTTATACTCAAATTGGAGGGCCCAAATGAAATGAGTCCTGATGATTTTCAAGTTGAAGTTCCTGAATTCTGCCCACCCAAATCAAACTTACTCTAAACTGATCCGAATTCTGCACGAACCGGCGCGAACCTCCTACATGTGGATCTGAAGGTGCCAGGCTTGGAAGTGACATTTTTGTGCTGCTCAAAACAAGTTTGGGAGGGGCTATTGCAACCATGCCCACTTGCTTGGCTACATAAACCAAACTGATGGAATACCCCCACGCATAGTAAAGGCATGCGGCCAAAGCAGACTGAGTAAGTATCAGATAGCATACCCAATAGGTGCAGTTAGCACATTTGGATAGTTCGACCAGGAAGCTGTGGGCCACACTCGGGGGTCCATGCGCGAACTGATTGTTGCTCACTACACATCGCGGGGGCACCTTCGTTCCAACTGATGGTTTGAGGTACCTTAAAGGGTTTTATGCTTTTGTGGATTTGTCTTGCTGCATTGAAGCCAAAGAAAAAAGGCCACACAAATAGAAAGACCTCATTCTCCTAGGAGCCATGCGTGCTTTGGCCTTAACATCCTCCACAAGGAAAAATCCTTTTTGGGGTTAGGATACCTGTCCTCGGTACCTGTCCTCCACGCATTCGAATTAAGGCCCTTATTGCATGATTGGAGTTAGGCCCAGTTATAAAATGTATATTTTATTGCTTGCTTCACTTTGAGTCACTGGTAAAACGTAAAATGTATCCTAAGTCCACCCCAGATTGCAACCATGGATATGTTGGACCTTCGCGTCCCACTTAGGTGACTCCTGAAACTTGTTGCTTCCCTCTGGCTTATTTGCAAAACCAGAGGGGTACCTCAACCAAGACACGCCCAGCAATCATCCCATCCCCTTTCAAACTTCCTCATTGCTATGTAGTGTCCGGTGTTGAATCTTCTTCTTCCGGATCTGCGCCACATGCTGTTCGAAAACGAACACCTTTCGGACCACCCCCGGGAAAACAACAACAACAACAACATGGAGAAAAAGGACACGACATTGGGCTTTCAAAGGGGCCGTCTCTTTGGGTCATCACATTCACGCCGAGCGTCTGCCGATACCTCCGCTCCGTCTCTTCCTGGGGACTGGCAGGGGTTCAGTTCGAAACGTTGTTCTGTTGCTATCCCAACTCATGCTTACCCCTTAAAACTCCAAGCCCTGGGGAAGTTAATCTTTTACAGACATATAGCCCATGTTACCCAAAAAGTTGTGTTTTTTTAAGAGGTAAGCATGGTGAAAGGGGCACCCTCGAAACATCTCACACACACACACACACACTCAGAACCATCTGTTTCCAACCAAACCGACGCTTGTGGACATGTCCCAAACCGCCGTCCCCGCCGGAACCCCTCCTGACGAATCCGCTGGTGAAATGGGATCACCCCGCCCTTGATGCGGGGCTTGATGCGCACCGACGACCAGCGCTGAGCAGAGATGAACATGGCGCCGGATGGGAAATGAGAGGCCCTCAGATATCTCGCTTGAATGGATTGGCCAAGAATGGTCGAAACACGTCTACACGATTTTTTGCTGAACTGGTTTCTCAACAAGTGTCTACAGCAAAAGTTCGTAAACTGGAGAAGAAAGGTAGTTTCAGTTAGATTGGCGGGTACTCATCGACGCGCGGGCCAGGGTTTCAATCACTGGTGTCCCCTCGACATACATACATAAAGCAAAGTGGGCCGCTTGCTGTGAGAAAATGCTGACGGTGACGGTTTTTGTCGCAAACAGCATGGCCCATGGATCTTCTTGAGGACTGTAGCACCCTCCCACGCCAAACTCCCGCCCGGGTTCTGGATGGCCTGTAGGGGATCACTGTTAGATTGTTGAATGATTTTTGGATCAGCCCAACCCCACAGAGGTAGAGCTGCAGAGCGGAGTGCGGATCGCTTGCCAACTTCTACCACTGCTTGTTGCCTTGGCGAAAGGCACGAGCTTATGGGCTTCTCAGCACCCAATGAACCAAGAGGCAAAACAATGACAAGGCACACGTTGGAACCACCGCGTGACGGTGGATGGAGCCAACGGTGTCAAAATGCTGGAACGGGGGCTCCAAAGGCAACCTCATGTTCAGAAAGGCTCCAACTTGGTCGATTTCAATTGGAACGTGGGTGCAACTTTGGCCAAACGAAATGACTCCTACTACCCTCCGACCAACTAACATGGAACCTGACGTTCGGGGGTCCCTGCAAAATTAAAATGGTCCAACCAGGACCACCCGAACGTCAGGTGCCATGTTATTAATTGGTGAGAGAGTATTTTTTCCCAAACCTCTGGCAACATCTTCTAGGAACGAACAAAGGAGCAACCCCGTTTGGTGGACATGGCGGGAAAGTAGGGCCGAATCATGCTCGAATAAACCTTATGTGAATACCCGCCCATGTTGTGACAAATGAACTTCTATGTGGTGTGTCCTTTTCGAGTCGGTACCCTTTTTTGATGGTTCAAAAAAGGACACCAAAAGCAGACCATATGCCATGTCCACCTCACCCCTCAGATTTCACCGCACCGGCGCGCATCGCTTCTTGTTTGTTCTCCTCGAGCCTCGCACGCTTGAGTTGCGGCTCCGTACCTTCGCCTCCAGGGGAAGTTCAGGAAATCCCTGAGGCATGGAACCTGAAAGCTCCTCCCACCTTCCCAGGCTTCCTTGTTGCCCTTGAGTGAATCCAAAAGACTTCCCTTTGTTGCCCTTGAGTGAGTGGTCCAAAGTGCCTCTGAAATCTGTATTTCCAAAAGTTTGTCCAGAAACTGGGCAAGCAAGTCCTCGGTTTCTGAAGCCAACGCAAGGTCCAGAAGGTCGCCGAGTTAGATGGGGCCGAGCCTCAACGCTGCACCGAATTTGAGGTCAGAGGTGATCGCAGCCGAACTGGAAAACGAACAAGCAACGCCGGGGTTATGGAGAATGACCCGTTGCCGGGGCCTCTTATTTAAAGTCCTTCGTGGTCAAAAGCTCTGTGTTGTGTCCCCTTTTCTTTCACTGAGTGGACGACCCCCTGCAGCAAGTCCACCTTTTTGCTGGTTGAACGTTCAATCAACCAACCAACCAACCAACCAACCAACCAACCAACCAACCAACCAAAACAAAGCAGACATGTGTTGTTTGCTTCTGAATTCTTCCCGGCGAGGTAAGTCTTACCTCTTGCCGCCCGCCTTCCAGCAAAACGCCATGCATGCGCCCGAAGATCTCCGGGTCTTGCACCTCGATCGATCAAACTTTGACTAATGTTGACCCAGGATTCATAAACCCGTCCTAATATTATTAGGGGGGTGAAAACCCCTCCAAAAGTCATCTGAATCCCCACTAAAAGGAATTGGGCACCGGGACCCCAATAAAACACCACCAGGGGTTCTGCTTAGATCCGGGGTTAACACTATGTTTTTGTTTGTTTCGGATGCTCGAGCTTGAGCTTGGTCGAGCCCAAAGGATTCCCAGGGGAAGAAATCAAATCCTTCCCCCTTCATTTGCGGAAAACGGAAGCCACGTGACTAAAAAAGAAAAGAGAAAACAACAACAACAACAAAAAAGTCCGGCAGGATAGATTGCTTTTAAACCTGATCTTCAGGAAATGGACATTTCAGCTACCCTCTTGGTGCGTGAGGTTTGTGTTTTGGCGGCTAGCGTTCCATCTACCCAAAGCATGGGTTCAAGTCCCCAATCCAAACCAAGGGGAAGCTGATCCTTTCTGTGCCTTGGTTTCAAAGGGCTCCCTCAACAGAGGCGAGCCCAGATGGATTCTAACAAATGGGTTCCGTTCTGACGCTCACGTGTGGAGTCTCCTTGTTGTGGGGTTGTTCCCGTCCCAAAGAAGCGGGCGCATCAAGACCATGAATCTAACCAGCCAACGCCGTGGCAACTTCCCAACGGCAAAAAGGGTATGATCTTGAACTCGTGGTTTTTTCCCCAGATTTCAGGCACCTAGTAAAAACAAGTAAAAATAAACGCCCATGCTTGAAACAACACCCCTTCTCCCAGAAAAACATGTGCATACACAGGGTGCTTGTATACTTCGTTTGCCCTTCATATGTTTTGGGTGTTGAAATGATCTTGAGCCTCCGCACTTTCTCGGGCCTAAGAGTCCCTTAGGGTCCCTTACTTTGAACCTCCTGTGGCCCTGCAACAACCCTATCCTCAGAGACTACCAAGGACATCAGTCAAAACCTGGTCCTGATTGTGTGGCTGGTGCCTCAAATCAAGGACCCTCAAGGAGAGTCTTCTCTTGCTCCCCATGCACCCTAAAGGTATTTACCTTGTGCCGCGCCTAAATACTCCTGTCTTGGGAATGGTCTCTAGGTGACACCACCCCGCGGATCAAGCTTCGTGGGCCCACTCCGTATAGTTTTGTCCGGGTCTTTTCGACTTTGATCCCTTGCATGGTTGAGGCCTAACTAATTGGAGTGAAGAAACCATCGGAATCCAATGATTGTTGGGGGCTCCCCACTTTGGGGACCCTCCAATCATACCAAGAACCTGTACAGGCGGCCTTGTTAGTTTCGGAAAATCGCCGGTCTTGACCATAGGAAAGGAATGGAGCCGTGGGCACCTATCAAGACCGAATTCAAAAATGATAAGAGTGACGCATGCAACCTGAATGTTAGGACCTCAAAAAGGACTGAACATTCAGGTCCAAGCCCATCCAATGGCGATCCAAACTCCCAAATTGGAGAGTGTCAGCTGATCTTTGGCGTAGAGTGTGTTCTTGTTCGCCTCTGAGAAAAAGCCCAGCCTCCAGCTGGTGCCAGCACCTCAGGTCTGCCATCTTAGCCTGCGCGGGTCGGGGTGGGTTGAAAGGGAACCACAGGAAAACCGTACATGTCTATATATATATATATATGTATATATTTGTATATGTATACGTAAGTATATATATACATATACACCACTTCCATGTATCTCTCTCTATATATATGTATATATGAATGTACGTATATATACATATATATGCGTATATATATATATATATACGTATATATATACCACTTCCATGTATCTCTCTTTATATAGACATATATGAATGTACGTGTATAGCATGTATACAATTGTACGTCCATACCTTGGCGCAGGGCGAACCCACTGATGTGAGTGCCAAGAATCGAGCTTCAATTGTTCGGTCAGTGTCCTTACAAACACGCAACAACACATATAAGATACCCAGTAACCGATTGCCCATAACCAGGGCTCGATGCATGATCGGAGGGTTGCGGAAGACTACCATCGTTAAAAGGCCGGCGGCTGCCCACGCCCATGGTTGTTGGAAAGAGGGTGTATATGTTCGAATATAACATATCATATATATATATATATATGCTTTGTCCAAGGGTTCGTCCCGGGCTTTTCGGCATAAGAAGCAAACGTCAAACCTGTCGGGCAACTCGTCCGGGGGTTTCTCTAGCTGCTTTTCCGGAGGGTTGTCCCCAGGTTTGTCCAGGGTTTTTAGCCCGGTTTGAGCTGACAAACAAAAGGAAACGCGCGTATGCAGAACCGCCTCTGTCAATAAACATGTGTATAGTGTATATTATATATTATCTATATATATATATATATACAAATAACAACCCCCCCCCCCAAAAAAAACAAAAAACAAAAGAATTACCCCCCCCCCAAAAAAAAATATATATATATATATATATAAATAAAAACAAATAACATAATAGTAACAATAATAATAGTAATAATAATAATAGTAATGATAAATAGTAATAATAATAGTAGTAATAATAATAAATAGTAATAATAATAGTAATAATAATAGTAATAATAATAACAATAAAACTAGTAATAATAATAATACAAATAATCATAATAATAATAGTAATAATAATAATAATGCTAATAATAATAATAATAATACTAATAATAATCATAATAATAATAATAATAATTAATAATAATAATAATAATAATAATAATAATAATAATAATAATAATAATAATACTAATAATAATATATAGATATATACAAACCATATATGTTTTGTTTGGGATCTGCGTGCACGACCGCATTCTCAGCCACCGATGAGGGCCTACGGAAGGCCAGTGCCGCATTGCCCAACCGATGGAGAAGCTGATATGGCTCACCCAGCAACTTTGCTCAGATCGTCCACTGTGGTGTTGTTTGTGTCGTTTTTGGAGTTGGTACCATTTGTTTTGGTGGATTTTGTTTTGGGGAAAACCAAAGGACAACCTCCAGAAATTCAAAAGACACATCCGCGTGGATTGGCACTTCGAGTGTTGGAGTTGCTGAAGTGAGGAGTTTGGCTGAGATCCCCAAAGCTTGCGAGAGGAAGCCTTCCAAACTGGTGGAACAAACATCTGACGCCAGCTGATTGAAAAAAGAAGACCCCATCCCTCACCGCTCCATTGAACTAATTGCTTTCTACTCACACTCGCGATATCTGACATTGGAAGGCGTCTCTTAGCGGCCCGTTCCCTCTCGCAGGTGGGGATGTACCCCATATTTGCCACAGTTTGCCTAGACCAAAGAAGGACTTCAGCCCCCAAAGCCAGCCGGCTCTTTGGTGTTAAGAGCTTTCGCCCAGCAAACCGCAGAGGGAGGTGAAACTATTGCTTTTTGTGATTTCGCAAGTCTTAACTTTAGTGTTTTCAGCCTCTCCCAAGCAGAGATGGATCAGAGTCAATGGGAACCAGTCGAGGGGAGCCATATATAGATCAATCCAAGATAATCCAAGTATTCCTCCTTTTCATCCCAATCGGCTGGTTGAAAAGCTTGGTCCCTGGAAAAATCCTCAAAAGATAGATCTTCTTCGGCTCGGTTCCTGTCCACTCTCTGCCTTCTTTACCAACCCTTCTGCAACCCTTTATTCTAACCCTTGTGACTTCCAACAACAAACATGGAACCTCTTTCAGGGACCCCTGGAAGACATGTTTCCTGCAGGGACCCTCTTTCAGGTTCCATGTCTGCTTTTTGAAGGGTAGCCCTTTATTTGGCTGGTGCTCAGTAGGGAATGACCCCCAACATTATGGGAATGAACCTAGGGATTCCCCTATAGCAAACCATAGGGGATAGTTTATAGGGGTCATTCCAACTCATTCCCTGCTGAGAACCAGCAAGTTATAGGGGCCCCAAAGCGCAGCTCGGTCGCCTCTGCATTTCCATGGACCGCCCGGAACTTTGCGCGGGCGGAGATGTCGGAGTTGACCTCGCTCCATCCCAATGACAGCCATGGCAGCCGTAGCAGCCATGGCAGCCATGGTACTTGACACACTGCGGATGGACGAAACCCGTTTCGCACCACAATTGAAACCATGGTTGAAACCCATTGTTTGCTGGTAGAGGGAAATCATCACCAGCCAGGGGTTCTGTGAACGGTGGTGCGAAATAGATTTGGCCCATCCACAGTAGGATCTGCAAGCTCAACAATTCTTTAAAGCGTGCCCTCAGAATTGGATCCCCCAGTACAGAACCCACATCGTCAGCCTTTTTTGTCCCCAGGTGAGCTCGCCAGAGGCAAATCGGATCCACACGTCCCCTAGCCCCCCTCACCCCATTGGTTGCCTCCAAACAAGGCAATATATGATGAAGAGCCTGGAGACAAACCAATAAACAACCCACTGCGTGACGGGTGTAGCTTTTTTAGGGGAGCGGAGTGCGTGATGGAGACATCAAAATACAGCGAGTGTTCTTTGTTTTGCTGTTGTTGATATTATCGCTATGATCAAGCCATACCTGTCATTCTCTCCAAGGCTGGCTTCATACACATACTCAACCTGCTTTTCAAACGCAAACCGAGCTGTACTGAGACTGCCTGAAACCCAGACCCGTTAGTGGATTGTTAAGGGCTTTCTGAGATAAAGCCCCTGTTCGCGCTATGATCATGGATGGATGGTTGCTTGTACAGAGCCAGTCTGAGCCGTCTTAGCAAAGGACATTACCCTGAAAAAAGAAAGCAAGAGAGAGAGAGAGAGGGAGAAAGATAGACAGACAGACACACAAATAACTGACACACGCAAACACGCACGCATATGTATATATATATATATTATGTGTGGTATGAAAGCGACAGTTCTGTTCGCGTGGCCAGCTACTTTCGGCATGCTGGGCCAGGCACGTCCAGAAAGAAGACGCCCAAAGGTCGCAACCTGGCAGCGACGTGAAACCGTGGCTGGTCTGCTTTTAGGAATCGGACCCCCCCCCAGATGGCCCTGGGACAAAAACCCGTACCCCCAGTGAGCATCCCAATCCCAACAAAAATAGACTAACATGAGTGATGCACCCACCCCAAAATGGTACCATTGGTTTTGACCCACAGCCAAATGGCACAACGGTTGTCCTCTTGGTTTCCTCCTAGGATTTAAGCCGTGTCTTTCACCAGTCAAGATGTGACATTGGATTGAACCAGATTCCGTGAACTTCTCCCTCAAGCCTAAAACGGGTCTAGTTTCAAAAAATAAGCCTACGTCTGTCTCCACCGGAGACCATTCACAATGGTTATCTTCCTTGTGCCCTTTATAAAGCCCTTTGAATGGCTTCTCCAAAGGCCTCGATATCCCATGTCCAGAAGCAAACGGCCCATCAACAAAAAACAACGTGCCTCTATGAAGGTGGAAGCACCTAACATGGCCAGGGACGTTGGATTTTCATGTCCAGAAACGTGTTCCACCGCAATTATTTATTGGATCCAGAACCGCGCCTGGCCGAAGTGATTGGTCCCTCTAGGAGTTCCACAAGCGTAAAGGTCCTGCGCGAATGGGCGCAGCGTGGAAATTTTCTGCGTGGTTCGCCACGCACGAGGTCTTTCCGACCGCAGGTAGCTTGAATCTAGAGATCCAGGCCCAGGCATCTTTGTTTCCAAAAAACCACCCAATATCCTGGGGAAACAGCTGGTTGTTGAAAGAACGATGGTTGACAATAATGAGAAATTGACCCCTAGAACCATAGGTGGTTTGGGTCTAGAGACTCCGAAAAGATCAATTCCTTTGTGCAGCACGACAGGTATGGCCTCCAGCCACAGACGGTTTATCCAGGCAGCTCCCCGTTGAACCGTCAACAACTTGGGGGCGACTCCGTCGGGAGGCGGGAGGTGTATACCACCAAATAGGCGGTTCCCAGGTCCAAAAGTGTCCCCACTAGGTGGAGTTCCTTGCAATGTCCCTTCAAGCCAACAAAAAGTTCGGAAGTTCGAGGTGGGCTCAACTTGGCTCCCGTCTTTGTGACCCCAAGCCGGTTTTGGGGACAAGTTCCTCCTATTTGAACCAGCGGATTCTTTTCCCTTTGTTTGATGATCGACCTATGTTGACCATCGATATATCAACCTGCGCCCGAGAAAAGTGAAAGGGGTTGTTCATCGAAACGCGGGCCCTACGGCCCCAAGTGCCAATGTCCCAGGCTGCAAGGGCGCGGACAACAACCTTCGAGTCGAAGTTTGTCCTCTCCAGGGGATGGAAGAGGAGGTCCAAGACCCCGGCGTAGGTGTAAAACTCCTGAGACTTTTGGACGCGTCAAAGAAATGTCCGGCGTATAGATACCAGGGAGGCCGCTAGGTTCGAGTTCAGGGGTCTGTAAAGCATGCATCCGGCTACTTGAACGTTGGCGAAAGCAGCCAGACGTCCGCACTGGCTCCAAACATGGCATGCAAGCACAAATCCTGGGCCGACAGCAAACGGACAGTGTCTTGACATCAAGATCAACACGGAAACAACTTCGCTTCGCTTGTCTAGGCCAAACACATCCGTCCGCCTTTCAACAGTTTACTTGTTTTTTCTGGTTGAACGGCAGCATAAGGACACCACCGAGGCAACAAGTTAAAAGTAAGGCAAGGCACGTGTGACACAATACGTTTGGTTGAGTTCAGACTGCGCAGCTACGCTGAACTAAACGATTGAATGGGTCCCTACCACAAAAGTGTCACCCGACAAACATAGAACCCGTCAGGTCCCTGTACCCACGATTTTTTACACCTGGAGGTCCAGTGGCCTTTGTTACCAAATTTAATTCTATTCCATCTTTCCAACAATTCAAGAGATGTTCCCCAAAAGGAAAAAGCTTTCCTCCCACACCTTCCGCCTTCCGGTCAGCTTCCATGATTGTTGGAGGGTTGCTAGTAGAGCCAAAATGGGTGTCAAAATAGGGACATTCATTCGCTACCCCCAAACGGACGCCTTCCCGTTGGTTTCCCTTCAAAACCCACCTGAAAAGCGTACCTATCCAATTGAAAAGCACACATCCAAATTAATGTTTGTTTTTGTTAATCCCTCGGAATGTGGTCTCGGGTGGCGCACTGTAAAGAGTGAACACGAGCTAATGATAGGAATGACTGTGGGACACATTGGGATACTATGGATGACTATGTGATACTATATGCTGCTACATGCATCTACAATCATCTATAATCAACTATATACATCCTCTGCATGTGCACAATGTAGATGGCAAATAATCATTAGACGTACATCCAACTAGTTGTATATAGATGTACATGCATAGATGGCCTTTTGGAAAAAATGACCCTGGTTTTAATTGAACAGAACCCATCTAAACCATCGTTTCTTTTGTTTTTATCCAGGCTCACCTAAAAAGGACACCTATGTGTACATGCTACTAGATGCCTGTCAACGGATCTTCGCCTTGTCCAAGGCGCTGGAAAGTGCCGAAGGAGTTGACAGGCTTCGGGCCGCTCCTGTCGGCGACGGAATCACGGAAGTTCGCGGAAGCGCTTTGGGCGTTTGGGACCGGCCCAGGGACCCCAGGCTCCAAAAGTGATGGACCCAATAAAGGGACGCTGTTCATCGAAATCAGGAGGTTCTTGATGACTGGATTCTCCTTTTATTCCGCTTTTGGTTGGTGCTGAAAAGGAAAGCAAAAGAAAGCCCCCCCATTTTGGGCTGTCCGATTGCTAGGTTCAGAAGCCCTTGAGACAACATGGCCTGCGAGCCACTTCAGGCTTACCGCAGATGGCCATGCGGCCAAACCAACAAAGCCTTTGTGCCAGCCGCGTATGTCATGATCTCACCAAGGCCTTGAATTGGTCTCCCTGTGGTACAGCAACAGTAAGACCTTCAGATTCTGGTTCATATTTAGTCAAACCTAAAATACAAAGTCATATCAGAGGAGACACCAGATATCCCCAGATGCAGATATATTTTCCCCCCTTCACACAGCACCTCAAAATGATCCCTCAAGCTGGCCACCAAAGGAAGGGCCTGCCTTAGGTTGGCAGCATGGAGACGTAAATGGGTGCATTGAAGCTGGGCGCCATCAGCAACGGACGCGCTTTCATATTGTTGCACGGGTTGCAAAGGATGTGTTGACTGCTCCAGAGGCAACAATGGCGGACCCTTATAGGTGAGCCCAGCCATTTTGAATAGAGGTGAACTGGACCTTACCATGTTTAGCTTGGTACATAGTACACGAAGGATACATGGATAGTATATCCATGCCTTTGGGGTTTACCTCCTAGCATCCATTCAAAAACATCTGGGTTGCCCAAAGGAAGGATATGGACTTCACAACTAGATGGCTTCCAGTCGGCTTCCCCTGAAACCTATCCAAAATGCGATGTGCTTCGCCTCTCTACTATCAACTTCCCCATTCCTTCCAGGAATCCTGCCTTTGAAGAAAGCTGCCAACAAACAGATGGCACACACCGTTGAAACCAATCTTTAACCAGCACCCCCCCACCCACCCCCCCCCGGGCTAGCACATAGTTTGAGTGACCTCCTTTGGGCACTCCTCTGGGCGCAGTTGACAGCCATCGGGCGCTGGCATCCCTTGAGATCAATCTAAGCCTGGTACTCAACAAGCCGACCCAAAGACATGCGAAGACTCAAAAGGACGGCCGCGCCCATGGGGACTGTCCCTTGCTAACAACCTTCGCTGACCGGGTTTTGATTGCAACTCAGCAACTCATGTCAAAACTCACGGGGCGCCCGTTTGATGTCCCTTGGGTTCCTACGGTGAAAAGGGTGCCGTTAATCTCAACTTGCTCAAGTCCCCTGGAAAAAAAGAACCTATTTTCCAGTAGTGATAGATTCGCGGAAAGAACAACAAAAACAATATGGCTGTGGGTCAAACCCATGGTGCCATTTTGGGGTAGGTGCACACCTATTTTAGTCCATTTTAGTGGGGATTGGGATGTTCACTGGGGGTACGGGATTTTCACTCAGCAAACGAAAGCCTGCGCGACACAACCGCCGACTGGACAACCCGCCGCGCGAGAAAGTTGCATCGATCCTCGTAGGCTTTTAGCGCCTCCTTGCGGATTTCGCGCACCTACCGAGCGGACGGAAGGAGTGACGTCACCAAAAGCCGGCAGTTGCTCCTCACTTGCTGAGTGGATGGCCCCCCAAAAAGTTCAAACTTATATTTACCACTGAAATGGTCTTCCCAAGAAGTTTAAGGTTCATGAACTCAGGAAGTGACTAACTGAGGGGTGTCACTTCCCGAGTGGATTGGTCAAACCATTTCTGACTTGTTGTGTCCAAATAGAACGGTCTGACATAAAGTCTATGTCCCATGTCCAGGAACTCAGAGAGCAACTGAGTCAAAGAAACAGCCAGCTGAAAAACAGTTGACCTGCGAAGCCCAGCAGGCGGGGTTTACTCGAATCAAAAGCAGACACGCCAACCGGAGTAAAACAATAGGTACGTCTCCAGTTGAAGGTATCCCAAACACGGATTTGTATCTTTATTTGAGTTGGTACCCATTCTGCTGAAAGGAAACCAAGGGCAAACCGCACATTTCCGAGGTTCCATCAGGAGGCAAGACTATGGGGTGAAAGCAGCTGGTAGATCTTATGTGCCAAGGACCTAGTTTGCGAAATGCCGGCCATGGAAAAAGCGCCCTTCTTGTCTTCGACCAGTTGAGTAGAAAAACAATTGGCACATATTGGTCAAATCGAGACATGGCTACTTACCTGTGCGCGTCTCCGCTGTACATGCAGCAGGAAGGCAAGAAGTGAATTTAAAGACGGGCCACAACAAACGATCTCACTTCGAGCTCGCTCGAAAAATCAACAAACATGACCCTGAAACGCGCCTCTGCTTGAGTCGGCGTTCGGGAGTTCGGAGCCAAGCCTCGCAAGCTCCACACGGCGTTTGCACTCTCCGAAGCAATGACGTTGGGTTACCGAGTCCTGCCAACCCACCAGTGGAATCCGTTACTGAGACAGGGTTGCTTAAACCTTCCCATGTTGGCGGGGGGGCGGATTTAAACATTACCCTTGCTGGCCATGTGAGATTAGTCTCATTTTGTTTGGATGTGTTAAAACAAATAAATAAATAAATAAATAAATAAATAAAAATAAGGGGGCACAGAATGCCCTCTGTGAACTGCGCGCCGTGGAAGGTACACCCCAAAGCTGCCGAGAAGGCGTTAAGCTTAAGAGAGCGCCAGATGAGAGCGGGGAAAAAATAGCCACTCAGTTCGGAACACTGGAAGCAACTAATTGAACACTTCGTTGCCAAATGACCCCTTCCCCACATGCGCAGACTTAGCAGCCGTGCCTTTTGCCGTGGGAAGATCTCGAAGCCAGGCCTGCAGCAGAATCCCGGGGCACTGTCTTCTCATGTCTCCTCCAAATCCGTGAGGAGAAACAGAGAGGTGTGAACCTTTGGATCCTCTAATGACTGGGCTGACGGATCCCCTGCGAATAGTGTTTAACTTCAACACTAAACCCTAAAAACCTAAGGGGGACGGTGTCAAGTAGAGTACAAGTAAGTCTGCCCGCTCAAACTCGGGAAAGTGCTGACAGCCTTTTCCCCGGACCATTCGACCTGCCAAAATTTGGCACATTAAATGGCTGTTCTTTTTGCCGGCAAAGGAACAAGGAAACCAGGGCAATGTATAAAACCTTAAAACGGGTCCCGAAAGGACGTGGACCCCCTTCATAGGGGACGGGGATATCCATAAACTTGTTGGACAGCAGTTTAACAGTCAGTCCAGAAATCCCCTACAATATCAAATGGAGATCTTTGGATGAGTCGTTTCGGTAATATTGAATGAAGCCTAAAACATAGAACACTGAAATCACGCTTGTCGCCAAGCTGGCCTTCCCAAAAAGGGCGTCCATGATCTCAGTGAGGCGAATCCGAAAATGTTGGATGAGGTGCAAAGAGATCTGAACTTGAGAGAGGTTTTCCTCAAACCAATTGATGTGTTTTAACGGCTTAAAACAGAAAAACACAATATTCCTCAAACTATGTGGTTTCTTTCTTGTTTCTGGCTTGAAACATATGAGATGCACGGAGAAACCGAAGAGCCGGCCAGGCGGAACTAGCCCATCTGTTCCTTCCTTCTCCCTACATCCCCTGCTAAAAGGTTCTCACTCTTCGTGGGTGAAATGCGGAAACCCAACCACCAAAACAACGAAAAACCTGAAAAAACCTGAGTTGAAGCGGATGGCGGGAACCCCAGAGACGCCTCTGATGGCTGAAAAAGCCTTCTCTCCTTTTTCGCCCCGGAGATGCTCCGCGCCGCCTGTACCGTGGGCTGCCAACTCTGAAAGCTCAGGGAGGAGTAGGTGGCCAGCTGCAGCACCTGGGCGGACGTACACCGGCCATGCTGCTTTTGGTTTTTGCGGGGCGGTTCCCGGCACCCTCCCGTCAAATAACATGGAACCGGCCATTCTGTAAGTTTTACAATATGTCCAAAACCTGCGAAAAGAATGAGATCCCCCAAGTGTCCAGGATCTTTACCAGGGTGAGCTCGAATTACCGTCGTGCGAGCTTGCCATAAACTATGCAGAGCCATGGTCCTTTTGGTTTTGGGGCGCAGCTTCTTCTACAAGTCCAAAACCTGCAATAAGGCATTGCCACAGGACCTACATCGCCGTGAGCTCATGTTACTCCCAGGTGAGCTTGCCATAAAATTGGCGCTTACAAAGAAATGGAATCACTGGGAGAGGATATGGCCCGCAAAAATGCCTTGCCCTTTGGGTTCCTTTTAGGCCCCCCCTTCTTTTTTATCAAGCAGTTGCAACGTGAGCCTGGTAGAAAAAGGATTGGATTGTTTATTTGTGGGGAACCGACCAGGGACGAAGGAAAAACGGAGGTGAGTGAACAAGGGGCTTGTTCCCAATTTCTACCCATGTTGGACCGGGGAAGTGTGGGGTATTTCTGGCACGCCTTTCTATAGGTTCGGTTCATTCCATATTTTTGTGGAAAGAGAGACACCTCCCTCTGGTCCCGCTTTACCGGCGCAGATCGCGAATTGACCGTTGCTCAACCGCAACAACTTTTTTGGGATCCTCCTCACTTGGATCACACGGGGTCTCTTGGATCGTCAGGCGGCTGCAATCCCAACTCGTGGAGCGCCTTGAAAACCACAAGATTCGTCCATCCTTTCCCCCACCCACTCCCCGAAACACTAACATGGAAAGTCAAAACATGACCTTCAAACAGAGACCCTACCCTTGCATCCCCCACCACGCAAGACTTGCCCGGACAGGGCGTATGAACCCCCAGCTGTTGGGGGAGGCTTTGGGGGGGTGCCAGTGGTGTCCTGGCTTGAAACGTCCTGATCACGTTGAATCCAAAACCCCTCATCTTGGTTGACGTTGGAAGGAGAGCAAAAGTTAAATTTTAGCAGTTAGTGGAGAAATCCACCTAAACCACAATAAGCAAAAATGTAAAATGTTTCCCAACAACAACCATGTCATAAGTGACAAACGGGAAGAAAATCCCGAACACTCTTTGCTATCGGCGGTTGGCGTCCAAGCGTACTGCCGAAACCGCCCGAGCAAGAGTACCTGGGAGTTAAAAAAGAGGACCTGGCAAAACAAGAAAAAAACATAACCCCCGTTTGAAGGCTTTGAGGAACGTACACACAGGAGATGCAACGACTGCCAAATGGCTTGTAAGGAAAACAAAGAGGGCTTCTCCAGCCCTTTGCTTTACGGTAAACATAGCCAACTAGCGGGCCAACCAGGTGGTTTGCTTTTGGCCAATGCACACATCATCCAACAAGGGGTCACCTGGGTTTGTCTCAGCACGCCAGACTTAGCTTACCTGTTTACCAGACTTTTTGCAACCGCCGTGTTTGCTTGTTCATCATGTTCCCTTTGGCAAACAGAAGAGTCTAGCATCAAAAGTCGGCCCAACAAATAAGCCACGCAACGTGTTGAGACAAGGACACTCACCCTCCATTTAGTGGTTTGGAGCCCGGTGGTTTGGTGGTTAGGGGCTTTCCAATTTACAAACAAGAACCCCCAAACCAAAACAACTCACCAAACCCCCAAAGCCAAAGTTCAAAGCCCCCAAACCCCCAAGCCCCCAAACCACAGCAGAAGTTCGAAGCCCCAAACTCCCCAATCTCCAACCCCCCCCAAAAAATAGTAAAAGGAGAATTCAAAGAATTCTTCTTTCTACTATTTTTTTTCCAACAGCAACACAACAAACATAAAACAAAATCCAGAACAACAAGCAAACAAAATAAATAATCACAACCAGCAACAAAAATATTTAATCACAGCATGCAACATTAAATAATTCAAACAAGCATACCAACAAAACAGCAACACTCTAAATCATCAAAGAACCCAAACTCAAAAACACACATCAACAAAAAACAAAGCAACATACCAACAAAAAATATCATAAGAGTATCAAACAAAACAAAAACAAACAGCCAAAGCACGAACAAATTGAAGAAGCATGCCAAGTCTAAACAACGCACTTTGAAAGAGATAAGCAAATTATAATAATTCAATCTTTACAAACGATAAGTATAATATAATTATACCATATAATATTTTACATGTTATAATTATATTTCAATTAAGAATTAAGGATTTAAGATAACAGTCAGGCAATATGTCTTCAAATATGTAATCTACATATTTATCAATATCATTAATGTCTATATATTTGATATTGTCTTTTCCTATTATCGAATAAATATATTCCCAAAAGAATAAATACAGCAATAGACATACTTTATATTTAGTGTTGTAGTAATACCATACATGATATTTAGTTATTCTAAATTCATTCAAGACCTTGTTTATTTTATCTTTGCTTAATAAATGCCAATCAATCTCTTCAAACAAATCACGAAATTCTTTAGCAAATGATTTATATGGTTTAATGCTTAGTTCTCCTCCAAACCTTTTAATCAAATCTTTATTATTAAAAAACTCATCAATTTCTTTTTCAAATGACTCTCTATCAATTTTATTGTAAAAACATAAAGGAAATCGTTTTTGATATCTCATAAAGAATTTCAATTTTAATTGAAACTTTGTATATCCCTTATCCTTATATTCTTCAACAAACAACTTTTCAAGGTCTCTTGTTATACAGCATTGATTACAATATACATCATATTCACTTATTTTATTACACAGATTAGCAGGTAATAAGTTATACAATGTAAAATTAATATCATTCTTTTTATTATTACAACATTCACACTTACTATAATTAAACAGTGTCATTTTTCCTCTTAATATATTAAGTCAATATTTCTTTAAGTCGTTTTCAAAGAATTTATTTTATAATGGCCGTAAGCAAGTGAGTTTACACTATCTATCCAATATTTTTTGTTTTCATAACTACTAAGAGCAATTTTTTTAGTTGTTATACTAAAAATTCTGTGGTTTTTACTTCTAATACTATTAAATGACTTATGTATAACCTCATTAGTTTTTAAAACCGTCTCAAACTCTTCATATTTCATTTGACGTCTTACTGTGCCTTTTGCTATGCCCTTACATTTCTTATATTTTTTATCATCACCATAAACTGAGTAAGCATAGCATTTAGGACGAAGAGCTATAAACCCTGTTATTATTTTACTTTTTAATTCATCCTTAAATTTACCTAATACTTTCTTGTTATTATCATCATAACATTTATGTTCCTTAGGATAATCTGAAAAATCTAATTCTTTTTTAATTGTATTAAGGTCTTCATAAATGTCATTGGTTTTAGTATGAAATACAAAACTATCAGTATCAGTATATACCATTTTAATATTATCTCCATATTTAGGCTTCATAACGTCATAATAAAATTTATACATGTGTTGCTTACTCAAATCTAAAATACTCATCCCAATAAATATAGGTTTGTCTAGTTTCAACTTTGTTTTTTGCTTTTCAACTCCAACCAAATTTTCATTAATGATATGACTATGTTTGAAGTTAGGATTACTTACACACTTCATATATCTAGTTTCATCACTTACAACCTCAAAATCTAAATGTTTTCCTTTTATCCTCCATTGTTTTTCCAAATATGGCATTGTTCATCAATTTGTAAACATCTTTCTCAAAATCATTTCTAGCATTCTTCCTCTTCTCAGTGTTAAACTCAATGTAAGGTTTTAAAACTTCTTTTTGTTCAAATTTAATTGCTCTATGAATTTTCTTAAGTTTTAACCCTTGCTTCAAATAAAATTGTAAGGTTCTTATATGGATTACATATTTTTCTTTATCATTTAAATTCAATACTAATTTATTTGTTTTCTCATCCGTAGGTTTTTTATGATTTAAAAATTCATAAATTTCAATTTGTTTATCTGACAGCATGTCGGCTTTAACATTCATAACCTCAGGTGCCATTGGATAGTCATTGTGTAAATCGTGTAATTCTTTAGGATATTCTAAATCCACTTCTAGAATATATCCAATATTATTATTCTTATAATTAATAATGTCTTCTTCTTTTAATGTATCATCCCATTTTAGATTTTTATATGGCAGTTTTTGTATCATGCTTAACCCGTACAAATTATTAGCATCAAAATAGTTAATATAACTACTTTCTTTATTTTTATCATATTCTTCTCCCATGTATTTATTATTTGCTTCAACTTTTTTAGTAGAAACCATACACATCCCGCCTCTAAGTCCCGCTTCTATCATTTCATACATTTCTTGGTCATATATTAAATCAATCTCTACACCAGTCATTTTAAGCATAGCATCAAAAGCAAAGTTAGGCAATGTATAATAATAAGCAGGGTCCAATCCATAATATTTCATACATACATCTCTAAAATTTTCGAAAATGTCAGTCAATAATAATACATCAGTTTTCAAATATAAATCATGGTATTCACCCATATTCTTAATGTCAAAATGCTTCCATATAATTTTTGCCCTTTCATAGTCGTTAACACTTATACCTTCTTCACTCAACTGACTATAAAAATCATCCTTACTCGGTAATTGCTCATCATCAAATTTATCAAATGAATTCATGTAGTCATAAGGATAAACACCTTTATCAGTTAATAAATCTAGACATTTCTCACTCTTAATCAAATCATTTTTACTACTAAACCTAAAATTATCTTTCCAGTCTTCACGCAATAACCATTTACTTTTATCTTCTTCATCTGTATTATCATACTTACTCATTGAAACTAACTTATCTAATGAAGCAGTTAAAAACCCAAAAGTGTCTTTAACACTCAAACTTTCAAAACTGATATTAATAAATTTTTCACTGTTCTGAGCGATGACACCTATTTTATTGTTGTTACTTAATTTATCCGCATTTTGAATAATTAAATGGCCATCATAATTTTTCATGTTATGGAAGAATACAGGAATTTTAAAATATCTATTACAAAAATTAAGATTGCAAACATTATGAGCACAACCTCTATACTTACCTGTAAAATGACAATGGTCTCTAACTTTTCTATATTTCTCTGCTTCCTTGGCATTCTTATAGTTCATTCTAAACTTATCCCCACAAATAAAGCAGTTTTTAGCATTTTTAAAATCTTCTTTGTCTTCGTCAGTCATATCTATTTTTTTGTTTTCTCCCATCTTCTCCTTTACTTCTGCCCTAATCTCATTAAGTTTTTGACAAAACACATCAACAGCATCTTTACCACGATACATAAATTCATAATTTGTATTATCAACAGCATTAACCATATTAAGCATAAAACCACATGGTTTATGCTCTTGATAAGAAAAAGTGTTTTTATCTTCATCTTCATCAGGTTTTTTCAGTTCCTCTGTCAAACATTCAAAATCAGCATATACAACAAAAGGACATCTTAACTTTTTGAAGTGATGCTTAAAACTAACTTTCTCATAAGGCTTAGGCATTACTATTTGTTGACCATCAACTTCCATGCATCCACTATCATAATGTTTATTTAATAATTCTTCATTTCTAAATCCATGATTACAATATTTACAAAAATAGGACTTACCATTATGATTACTTTTTTGATTATTAATAAGTCTGCTCAAACTTTTTATATACACATAATGACTGCAATCCTCCTCATCAACTCTCAACAAATCAAGATGACAAGAAGCATCTTTATTTTTCAATTTTCTACTAATAACAATTTGTTCATTATCATCAATTTCATAAACATTAATGGATATTGATTTATTATTTTCTTCAAATATATCTATATCATTATTATTAGCAGGAAAACTCACACCATCAAAAATTAAATCACTTGCTATCTTCTTGTAATGAAACATCTTTTCAGGGTGTGCTTTATCACAAATTTTACAATATCCACACTCAATAGAATATTTAAAACACTTGTCATCTTGATTTTTAATATTGATACATGCCTTTTTCTTTTTAATCCATTCTGGAAGTTCAATATATTTGCCAGCTCTAGTCGGATTATATTTATTATACATGATATGAATATTATTAATATTGCTAATTATTAATCCTGACTGATACAAAGCCATATCTAAAATTCTTGTTTCAACATCAGGTCTCATTCTTTTCAAAGCATTCCTTAAATCCTCTTCATTTACAATAGTGTACGACCTTGTCCTAACTGTTACGTTTCTCTCCTCATCAAATAAGTTCATAACTTTCATATTTATTGTAGCATTAAGTTTCATTCCTCTATTCTCTTTCAAGTATTCATTAAGTTTGTCAAATTGATAATTAAAATAAGTCAATCCGTTCAACTCTTTTAAATGAATGTTTGAAATTGTGTAGGCGTTAGCATATGCTCTAAAGGCGCTTCTTTCTTCTGTTATTACTGCTTTTTTCTTAATAGCATGTTTTAAAACCGTTCTTGCTCCTACTCTTTCTCTGATTTGATTTGCTTTGTAGTCATTAGTTTTCTTTACTGCTTCAAGTCTCTTACTCAATCTATTGCTTATTGGTTTTTCTGGATTATATCTATACTGGTTGTTTCCTATAATTATGGTTTTAAGTTTTTTACCTTTATTATTTAATTTGTATTCTCCTAAATTTTCTTTAAGAAGATACTTAACTATTTTAGTGTTTTCATCTGGCGGTAAATCTCTATTCATATTATTATCTATATAATTTAATTAGGTTTTTTCTCTTTAAGTCTTTTTAAAGTCAAAAATTCTAAGAACTAAATAACTAATTATCAGTCTAAATTATTATTTTTAATTTTCAATTTTCAATTAGTAATAATTCATGGCGCAAATAATGCTTTTTCAATCCTTCCAAGACATAGTATGTTTGTAATGTTATATCTTTTTCTATCTTTTCTATTTTGTATTTCCTTTCTGTCCACTTTGAGTTGGTTTCTTTCCTCGATGTATAATTACCTTTTCCTTTTTGGTATATTTTCACTGTGTCTGAAACTGATAATTTAGGGTATTTTCTCATATGCTTTTGCTTCAGTGTAAGGTTTGCTTTTACATTTGCTCTGTTGTCATCATCATGCGCTTCATTTGGTTTCATTCCAGTTGATGAGTGAATAGCGCTATTATATTTCTTTAATGTAGGTTTCAACATATCAGTCCATCTACCTTTAGTAAAGTGTATTCTGTCTCCTATTCCTTTTTTCATGGTTCTAATAAATCTCTCCACAATATTAGCATGCGTTAGTGTTGTTTTATGTATTATACCTAAATCATCTAAATATTTCTTTACTTCTGCTTTAAATGCTCCATCATCATCAGAAAAGATTTCCACAGGCTCACCCATAACTTTAAATGCTTCTTTCAAACCTTTCAAAACGTTTGGACTGTCTCTTTGAAACATTGGATGCACAAAACCTAATTTACTGAAAGCATCTATTACAATCAATGCATAGCGTTCTTCATCTTCTTTCTTAAATATTTTCATATCCATAATATCTATTTGAAATTCTGCTCTGGCATATGGCACTAAGAAACTGTTATAATTCTGATACGGCTTTATTTGCTTGTTAGGTTGCTTCTTCAACCACTTTGCCACTTCTTCTAATGTTACACTTGCTCCTTTCTCTTTTGCTTGATTGTATAAGCTTTGTTTAGAACCATAACCTGTTTCTAAATCATAGTAGATATTGCTCATTATCTCCTCATTACTTAGTTTACTCATATATTGAAATTGGATTATATTAATTAAAATTAAATTAATATTATCCAATTAGACTTTACTTTTAATACTCTGGCACTTTCTACTTTTTTCATGTCTTGATTTGTTAGAACTGTTGGCCATTGATTTTCCACAAATATTACATGTATAAGGTTTATTAAGTTTTTCTTGAAAGTATTTTTTATGATAATCCTTTTGATATTGTTTCTCTTTATTTTCTTTTGTTTCTTCGCTATCAGTAGGACTTGGCAACACATCAGCATCTGAACTTTTATAATGTCTTTCAATGTCATCAACAAAACTACTATTCATAAATAACATATTCATAAAGTCATTATAATCATCTTCATCATGTATTCCTCCTAACAATCTATCGCTTCCATCATCTGAGTGTCTGCTATAGAATGGCATTTATCTTATAGAATAAAGTCGCTATTTCTTTAAGGCATTTTTACAAATTCTGGTATTTTAATTTTTATATTATTATTATTATTTTATTGTTTTTCTTTATTCTTATCTTTATCCTTATCTTCATTTTCACTTTCAGCATCTGTAGGAATAGGTATTTCTGTTGGTGGTGCTATTTCATAATTAGCATTTTCTTCTGATGATGATGATGAATTAACAGTATGCGTTGAAGAACTATTAACAGTGATAGGTAATGATGAACTTTGTTCATCATCAGCTATTGAGCTCAGCTCAACAGGTGGAGAACTATTAACGCTAACAGGCGGGGAAGTGTTTAACTCAACTTCCTCACTAACATTTGTATTCAACCAATTCATTATAGCAGTTGCTATATCGTATGATGTTACTAATGAATTCATTGTCAGATTAACTAATAACTCTGAACCTTGAATTGTAGTTAATGTAGTGTGATATGTTAAATGTGCTACTATTTGTCCTACACTAAAACCCGTCCTCAACATAAATTCTATAATCCTCATCAAAATAAATAATTTCTTTCTATATTTATCAATATCATCATCCTTTTTGTCACGGCTTCGCCCTGAGGGGGTTGATTTATCAACCCCGTCACCATCATCATCGTCGTCATCATATAAATCAGGGTCATATGTAAATGCTATTGCTTCTGCTTCAGCCTTGGTTATCAGTTTGCTTTTGAAACTCTTTGAAGAACCGCCTAATATTTTTGTCTCATCATCAAAATTATAAGTTTGTGTCGCTTTATCATTTGGTAGGTCTGTTTGTGTTGCCTTGTTTTCTTTGTTAAGCGTTTGTGTTGCCTTGTCGCGAAGCTCGCGAGCCTCTGACGAGGCGTCTGCCATCATAACTTGAGCGTTCATATATCTTTCTTTATTTTTATAATTCATTAAATCCATTTTATCAAAATCAAAATTATTCAATAACATATATTTTTTGTATTTCTTCAATATAACTGTTGTTTTCATTTTGCTTGTGATTGCTTGTTTAAGCATTTCATCATATGTAGGGCGTTTCCTTAACTCTTGCTTGTGGTTGTTAATCATTTTATATAATTATTGATAAATTATGTAAAATTATCTATTTTTCCTTTGTTGCCTTGCCTTTTCCTTTCATATCTTTCCAATCATTCATTCTTTTTCTTAACAATTCATCATTTACTTCTGTTGTCCATTTTCCGCTGTTTATAAGTTTATCCACCAGTCCAACTAAATAAGTTCTACCTGTTTCCTTTTTTCCTTTCCCCTTTTTCTTTGTGTTTGAATATTGTTGTTCCTGTTCTTCAGTAAGTCCTGCTCCTCTTAAATATAATTGAAATAATATGTCTTCTTCTTTTACTGTGCTTCCCTTCCAATGGTTTATATCAGTTGAATAGTCAATAGTTTCCTTATGTGTTCTTGTTTGTCTTGCTGGTAATGTGGATGAACTGCCAGCGGTGTCCATTTTTTGCTCTATTCTTTTTTCTGCTTCTTTTATTTCTATTAGTTCAGGACTGTTTTTATCTTCGTCATCTAATCGTTTCAATTTCAATCTTGCTCTTGCTATTTGTAAATTTGAAACTCTTTTTGGTTCAGGACTGTCTTTATCTTCATCAATAAATCGTTTCAATTGCAATCTTGCTCTTGCTTTTTGTAAATTTGAAACTCTTTTTGGTTGTAAATCTTCCAATGGCGGTAAATCATCATAGTTGCTTGACTTTGCGGTTGCTACTGACTGCCAGTCATCTTCATCTAATTGTCTTGCTCGTTGTGCTCGTTGGTGTAGGTCTGCTATTTGTTCACTACTAAGTCTTTTTGAAATTTGACTGATTTGTCGTTCGTGGTGTTCCTCTGCATCATCCATTGTGGCACTTAGTGTTTGTATTGAACCGTCTCTTAAATCATCCATTTCATCATCCTTCGATATATCAAAATATTTTGTTTGATTTTCTCCATCTACCATTTTTTTAAAGTGTTGCTGTCTCAAATCTACTGTATTATTATCATACACTGTTCCTAATGGACTATCACGAAAATAATAAGCGTTTCTGTCTATTACATCTCTTATATTCTTATTTTTAAATTCTTCCTTTGTAATTTCCTTTATCAGTTCATTATAAGACGGTCTTAATCTTAATTGAGATTTTAATGTTTTCATCTGTGCATTGTCTAATCTCATTAGTATATTAAATTAATTAGATTATATTTATTAATCTAATTAATTAATTTAATTAATTTAATCAAAATTAAAATCTTGTCTTAATTGATTGATTATTCCTTTCTTCTTCTTAATCATTTCTGAATAGGATTTACCTGTTTCACTTGATGGGTGATGTCTCAATTTTTCACTTTCCAACCTTTGGATTTCATTAAAATAAGCCTGTGCTTCTTCTTGATATCTTCTTTTATTTTGAAATACAGCATAATCTTTTTTAGCGCTATGACGTTCTAATTGTTCTTGTAATTCTTTAAAATATGTGTAATTAGGTTGGTGTGCCTTGTTGTCTCCTTCATAATAGTAATGTTGACTTGATTTATATTTATTCTTCTTTTTTGGTTTGTTTGTTTCAAAAACTGCTTTTCTATCAATAACATCACTGATATTCGGTTTGTCTTTATTTTGTGGTTCTGTTATTCTATTTACAACGTTGTCATAAATTTCTCTACGGTGCATAAGCAATTGTTTTTTATCAATAATCATTATATAATAATAATTAGATTAAATAATTTTATTTGCTAAATTAATAATTTTCTGTTTATTTTTATTATCTCGTTCCATTTTAATATTATTGTATCTATCTTTTGCAGTTTCAAATACTTTATTAGCAGTTGTTTCTAAATGTTTTTTCAATCTTTCTTCTACTCTTCTTTCTATTTCTTGTTCATCAACTTTTGGAATATTATCTTTAACTTTTTCATATACATTATTCTCAAATTCTTTTGCTTGTTGTGGATGCATAATTTTTCTACGGACAACTTTGTTAGGGTCTGGTTCTTTTTTAACTGGTATTCCATTACAGTTATGACGATATCTGAAAGTGTATTTTGTTAAATATTTTTTACATTTTGGACATTCCACTTTTTCAGTTGAGTACGTTTTAGATTTTAATTCTTGTTTTGGTGGTTCGCGTAGCAACGCGAAGCATTCGCGTTCGTCTATATTATTATCTGGTGTATTGTCTTTATTATTTTCTTCATTTATAATATTATTAGTTTCTACTTCTTTACTTTCTTCATTAATAATAGGTTCTTCTTTACTGTCTTCTACTTCTTTAGGTGTTTCATTATTTTCAATGCCTACATCTACTATTTCAATATGTTTAACCATATAATTAGTATATAATAAATATTTATATTAAAATATGTTAATATAATTAGTATATAACAAATATTTATATTAAAATATTTAATATATGCTTTTCTAACCTTCAAAAAATGTTAATGAAAAAGAAGATGTTGTGCCATTCATATTTAAAACTCTACCCGACGCATCAGTAAATCTAAAATGAAGTCTATTCAATGAACGCATACTAACATCATTAGCATCATTTAAAATTAGTTCATTATCATATATGAGGTTGCCGAATGATGTTAAAACTGGTACTTTCTTTATTATTGATGAAGTACCAAAACTACATAACTGGTTTCCGTTACTTAATTCATTACAATGAATATAAATATTTTTAACAGGTAAAAATGATATAAATCCACTAACAAACGGGTCTGCTGTACTATTTACTTTTTCAGTAGTATTTCCTAAAATGTCATTAATACTATTAGGATAATCTCTATCATAATCAACACCAAAACTGTAATTTGTTTTTAATTCTTTATCTGTATGGATTATAAAAAAGTAAGAAATATAATTACAACTTATAGTTATATTATTTGTTTTTAATGAATAACTACAAGTAAAAAAATTACTGTTTCCATCAGTTCCATTAGTAGCAGTATTCAATTTATTTTGTAATTCGGTTGCTAATTCACTACCTACATAACTACCTTTATCAGGTGCTACAATAAAATAATATACTGATGCTCCTATTAATATCCCTCCTAATGTTAAATATAATCTGTTATTTAAATTTTCTTCAATTGGATAAAATGAATTAGCGATAGATACTTCGTGACAAATCATTTTAGTATTTGGTCCGCATTCTTGTTGCTCTCTTAAATTAATAACAAAATCTGATGTAGATTGACTGTCATTTAAATCACGATAAGCACTGTTGATATATATTTTACGAAATCTCATTATATTAATTAATTAGAAATTTTATAATTTAATTATATATGAAAAATAAATATAAATACAGTTTTTATGATAATAAAAACGCTACGAAGTACAAATATTATTTAAAAGAAGGAACATTAAAATCATACAATCCTCTTCATCAAGGATATAGTGAGATGTATAGAAAAATAATTAATGAAATTCAACAAGAAAAATCATTATTCAAACCTAAATATAATAATAATTTATCTGACACAGAAGGATTAAACAAAGCATATACAAATGGTAAAGGTTATTATTTAGATAATAATAAACTATATGTTGCTGGAACATTTGGTAAGTCTAATATTATATCAAATATTAATGATATTTTAAGTGATATTACAATTCCATTTGGTTTAAGTTCATTCAGTGAAAGGTATAGAGATATTAGCGATATACTTGATGAAAACCATAATATTAGTGAAGTTATTTCACATTCATTGGGTAGTAGTGCGAGTGCTAAATATTTAAAAGAAAATCCTGATAGAAATATTAGATTAACTACTTACGGTGCTCCTTTTATTTCAATGTCAAACAAAAACAATGACAACTACACAAGCATACGAAATTTTGGAGATATAGTCAGTATTTTAGATAGAGGCAGTATAACATCAAATAGAGGAGGTTTTAACCCATTAACAAATCATCAACACTCATTATATGGTGATACTGGCAAGGACGTATCAAGAAGCATTGAACCTGTAAAGGAAATTTTGTAGTCTTATATATAATGCCTAATAATGATATAAAAAATACTATAAATCCTAAAAAGAAAGTCAGTTATGATGACATTAAAAAGATTGTAGAGGATGAACGCGAAGCCTTCGCGTTGCTACGCGAACCTAATTATAAGGTTGAACATAATAATATTAAAAATAAATCTAAAAAACTATTAAATAAAAAATCTAAAAAAGAAGTTATAGATTATTCACACTTTAAAATAAATTAATTTAATAATAGAATAATATAATATTTTTCTATTATTAAATATATAAGTTATGGAAACATTAGATATTGAAGATGTCCTTGTTGAAAAGAATTTAAGATTTAAATTAAAAGATGGCGGTTCTTATGTCCGTTCAAAAGAAAGTAAAAACTTTTATCCTTCATCGGTTTCTACCTATACCGCTGATACAAATTCTGTAATTAGATTTAACATTACTGGACCACCTAATCAATGGTTGTCCTTACCATCACTATTATTAGGATTTACTTTAAACAACGCTGATAACACAGAAAATCACGAACTTAGACCAATTGATACAGCCGGTTTCTTTGATAGGGTGCGTGTGTTAATGGGTGATGTCATTGTATGTGATTTAAATTCTCTTTCTCGTGCAAGTGCTATGAAAGATGTATTAAAATCATCAGAAGAAAAAAGAATTGATGAAGCATTAGGTTTTGGAAATACTCTACTCAATCACGATGGACGGTTTTTAGTTTGTGATGCTACTGGAACTTCTACTACTCAAGCAGTAACTAGAAATGTAACCAATGGTAATTATAAAGGAATTAAAGAAGGTAAAAGTGCTAATGTCTATTTTGATTTAAATTTAAAATGTTTCAAGACTTGTGAAAACTGGATACCTTTATCTTATTGTCCAATAACAGTTGAATTATATTTAACAACTGATGTATTAAAACCAATTGTTAATAGAACAGGACTTTTTACTGCTACAAATACAAGTATCACTTGGTCAGTCACAAAACCTTTATTCAAAGGAAATGTCTATACTCTTGACGATAGCTTATATGCAGAGTATGCTAAAATATTAGAAACTGGTTCTCTTCCTATTACATTTGAAACTGAAACACTACAAGAACAAACAGCATCAACAACAACTGAAATATTCACAACTATTGTCCGTAATGTGTCTAAATTAAATAAACTGTTTATTTCTTTTTCAAATGCGACTCAAAAGGGTTATGTAGGCGGATACGGTGAATTATTGAAACCATATAACTTTATGTATCATCCACTGGCACATGTAACAGGTGATAAAGGACGTTATGACCCAGAGCATGATTTATCTGCTTCTTTGATAATCGGTAATCAAGTTATTCCAAGTCAAGAAATTCAAGGTGTTCGTGAAGCATATGCCCATCTTATGCATTGTGCTGATAAACCAATGTTAGTTAGTGCAGAAGATTACAGGTCTCACGCTTTTATGTATGGTTTTAATTTACAAAAATTAGAAAGTGCAAATTATACTGGTATGAACCTTAAAAATAATTCAAATATGGTTGTTAAAATAAAAGCGTTGGAGGGTTCAACATTATATAGCGCTCCTGGTAAAATGGCCGAGAGAATTTATATGCTCTTGGTTCATGAGTGCATTCTTGAAATCCGCTCAAATTCTGTATCATTTTATGATTAAAATAAAAAATATGATATTATTAATTTTCTAATTAATAATATAATATTATGAGCAAAAACTTAATGAATATCTTTGATATTACAGCAAATAGAATTAGGCAAGTAAAAGATGGAGCAGTCAATGATATAGAAGACCTTTACGCGAGTAAATCTGACATTCAAACAGTATTAGATAGTAAAGCAGACCAAGCAGATACTTACACAAAGGAACAGATAAACGCTAATTTTTATGATATAACTGAAACATATGACAAAACAGAAATTAATGTATTATCAAATAATATTAGTTCAAATTCTTTTTTAATAGGTAATCTGACAATAACTTCAAATACAAATTTTAATAATATTTCATTAAATACAAGTTTAATAAATAATTTAAATTCTACTATGACAACTAATTTTAATAATATTTCTTCAAATACTAATTTAATTAATACAAATTTTAATAATATTTCATTAAATACAAGTTTAATAAATAATTTGAATTCTACTATGACAACTAATTTTAATAATATTTCATCAAATACTAATTTAATTAATACAAATTTTAATAATATTTCATCAAATACAAATTTAATAAATAATTTAAATTCTACTGTATCAACTAATTTTAATAATATTTCATCAAATTCTCATTTAATATCTCAATTACAAACAGGTTCATTTGATAGTAATTTATATTACAATAAAATAACAACTAATAATTTATTAACAGATAAATTAAATACATCAGTATTAAATAATACATTAATTCATAATATAACAACTACTTCAATTTTCAAAATAGCAAATTTTGGAAATTATAATAACTTTTTTGAAATGTATAATAATTATTTTGATAGTTATGTTTATGGAAATTTAAGTGGAGCAACTATGTTTTTGAATCAAAGAGGTTTTGGAGATGTAGAAATTAATAATTCTTCAACTTTTCAAAATGATAAAATATTATTAAATCATAATACTACAATATTATCTAATTTACAAGTATCAGGTTTATTTTCGTGTTCATCTATTTTAGATATAGCAGGTTCTGATAGCTAGATATGTTTTACAATCAGATGGATTAAGTGGATTAATAACAGGAAATACAAATACAATTAATTCAATAATTACAAATGATAGCGCACAAGATACAGTAATAAGTCAAAAATTAGACAAAGTTAATACAACTGCGCAAACAGTAAACTCTCCATTAATACTTAGTTTAACAGATAATACTAATCCAATATTTAGAATCCAGGACGCAGTTAGTAACCAAAGACTCGAGTTTAAACGAGGATGCCAGTTAGACTCTTATCAAGGACTAACAGGTGCTACGCCTTATCGATTATGGCTAGGATGGAATACAGGAGATGTTATTATTGGAAGACCTAATAATGCTTCAAGAATTACAATTAATGGTAATGTTCATACTTCATATAATTTTGCGCAGATGCACGGAACATCATATTTTGAAGGTGCTGTTTATATGAAAGGAAATTTATTTACAAATAATGATTTTTCAACGGATATTAAAACAAAAATAGATAATATCAATACTTCAATAAATGGATTAGAACCATATTTAGAAACATATACACCAGATGCAATAGAAGGTTTTTATATGCATCATCCTAATTTTGTTTCTCTTTCTGTTGGCGATATTACTAATGCCAGTAACCAATATATGATGTGTGATGGATTAGTTAATAAAACTATTTTTAGTAAACCTATTGACGTGTTAGGTAATATTTATACAAATGCTGATGTTAATTGTGATAATGTTAATATTGATACTGATGGTAAATTAACAATTGACACAAATTGTGAATTATATAGATATGTTAGTGCTTTTTCATCTTTTGATATGAGGAATAGTGATGCTAATTCTTCAATTAGGTTCATTTGCGGAGACCCTGCTGTTCAATCTAATATAGTTGGAGCAGTTAATATTTCTACTGGATGGACTTTTAACACTTCTACTGTTGATGTAATGGGTAATTTATTTGCTGATGATGTTTATGTTAAAACTAATGGAGCATTAAGAAGCAATCATATAGCACCTAATGGTGGAACATTAGTAACTGTTGATACTAATATGGCAATACAAAATGCATATTTAGCAACTAATACCATTCAATCATTTGATTTAACAACGGTTTCATTTTTGAATAATATTTCAATGACTACTGGAACTGATATTAAAATGGGAACATCGGAAATATCAACTTATCATGATGGAACTAATTTATCTACAATTGATGTAATATTCAGAACATCAAACACTGCGTTTAGAGTTTCAGATGCTTCAAGTACACCTTCAGTTTTATTATCTATTGATAAGACATTTGGAACTACAGTAAATACTGGAAGTTTTACAAATAATGCTCCATCGACTTTTAATGAAAATGTAACAGTTGCAGGAACGAAAAAAATGTTATGTAATTTAATTGAACCATCAACAGGAACTAATATAGATTTAACCGCAACAACAGTAACTATCAACGGAACTTTTGTGGATTCATCTGATTCAAGATTGAAATATGACATAGACAATATCAAATCTAATTGTATGAATGTTATTAAGAAATTTAAACCGAAGAAGTTTAAAAGACACGATAGAAATGATAACGGTAAAACTCATATAGGATATATAGCAGATGAAGTATTAAAAGCAATCCCGAAAGAATTTGAAAATGTTGTTAGTAAAGACAGAGAGTATTTAGGATTGAATTATTTAGTTTTACCCGTGTTAGTTCATAAAGCAGTATTAGAATTAAATGATAAAGTAGATAAACTTGAAAAAGAAATTAAGGAATTTAAAAAAGAAAAAAATAAATAATTTAAATATATAAATATATAAATATATAAATATAAATAAATAAATAAATAAATAATTAATATATCTAGATATATATATGGACATTGACAGAAAAGTTAAAATAGAAGTATTATTTAAGAATGATAGTATGAGAGAAAAAACTTGTTATTGTGGTTGTAAAATTACTAAATTAAATAAAGATGAATTTACATTAGATAAATGTAATAATAAAGAATGTGATTTTAGTCATTCTAAATTTGATGAAAAAATTAAAGAATTAAAAAGACAAAGAAGAGAAGAGGAATTTGACAGACGAGTGGTGAAGTGTGATAAAATATGTGCTCCTTTTACACTGTTGTTTTGTTGGCCTATGCTAATTCCTTTGCATATTTATCATTGTATGGCATATCTTTGAATATTTATTATTGTATTATATTATAATCTAAATAATAATATATAATGGGTAATTCAAATAGTAATGTTGAAACTTCATCTATTGATAAAATTAATGATATTGATATAGAAAAATTAGATTTAAGTAATATTGATAAATTACAGTTGAAAGCAATTAAGCAAGTGAGTGAACGATTAGAAAAACTAGAGGCAACTAAATGTGACAAATTAATATATAAATTACCTGCTCTCAATCTCTGTTCGTATTCATTATTTTGAATTTTAAATTAATAATATTACAAAAAATATATTAATATTATTAATTTAAAAATATTTATAAAAGTCATCATTGATGACTTTAATAGTTATTTTTTTTACTTGTAATGAAATAAAATTAACCATATTATCATTATACACTAATTCAATTTCATAAAGATATTTATTAAGATAATAATAAATATCAAATAAATTATTTGATGTTATAGTACGAAAACGATCTTGATTCAAACATTTAGATGATGTAGATGTAATAATTAACCCATATTCAATTAATAAATTTAATGGTGTATATATTTTATGTAATTTATCTAACTCACTTAAATTAAAAACATATGATAATCCATTATTAATATTGATATTATCAATTTCAAAACAATCTAGGTTATTTAATTTGTAAGACTTATATACTGGTTTAAATTTATTAATATAATTTTTAATAATATTATTATTTTTTATTTTTAATAATCTAACATCGCCTAAACTATAAGATAATACTATGTCTTTAATTTCTATTGGTAAATCATAAAATATCATATAATATTAATATATATTTAATTATTTAATTATTTATTTTTAATTAGTAATTTTCAAATATTGAGAAAAATTTTTCATAAACATTTTATCTGGATTCTTTTCTAAAAGGTTAATATATAAAAAACTATGTGGTTCATCAGTGGCAGTCTCATATATTTTATAAATTAGTTTCTTGCTTTCATGTAAATTATCGCTTCTAACAATTGCTGATAATTCGTCTTGCAATATTTCTATCTCTTTAAAATTTCTAACTTTATAATAAAACAAATGACTTATATTTACTCTAATAATTGGTGGTACGGTTGATGATTTTTGAAGACTTACAAGTGTTGATATTCCACTATGACGACCTCTACAAAATAAAGAATTTAACAATTTGTTATTTCTTGTTATTGCTGGATTATCAGATACATCATCCAAAATTACCAAAATATTAAATAATTTCTTCGTTCCTTGTTTTTTCTGATATTCAATTATTTTATTTTGAGTTTCTATAACTCTTTCTAAATCTTCAACATTGAACTCATCCCACCAACACGGTTCTTTATCATTATCTACTTTCAAACCTTCTTTAATGTATTTCTTCACTGGCAACCAAATACTATCTAAATTTACAGATGGAGACCAGATAAAAATTCTTTCAAATGCTCCTCTATAAATATCAAGTATCATTGATACAAGTAAAGTTGATTTTCCACTTCCAGATGGACCGACAATCATAGCTCTCATTGGCAATTTAGGGACGACCTCATGCTTACTTTGCTTAAAGTCATATTTGATTTCATCAATTGGTTTTACATCAGGCATAATAAAAATAATATTATAAATACTTATAAATAAAAAAATATATAATATAATTATATCATAATGGCTATAGAATCTATTAATTTAAGTGAAGTGGCTAGTATTCGGAGGATATATAAATTTGGTGATGTCTTAGTTCCAGATACTGTACAAATATATTATGATACGATGTTATACTTTTTATCTGGAATTAAAAATTATAATATCGTAGTATCCAAGTCCGCAATTGAAAATGACAATAACCTAGATTTTAATTTTAGAAAGTTAGTAAATTTTATGAAAGATTATTCTAATATATATACAGATGAAATGATAAATAGTGTACAAGAAGTTATTAATAATAATATTCTAGATGTTGATATGCTAACTGCACTAAAACTTACTAAAGCTAAAGAAAATAATTTAAATAAATATTCTATTTAATATTAATGGACGCGAGGAACGAGCCTCGCGTGCTAACGCGACCATCATTATGTTATGAGTGGCGGTGAATAACATAATGGAACAGGTTTCCATTGCTTCAATCAGTAAGCATTGAAGCTAATTAGTTTGTATCTCTCTCGCGTGCAATGAAAACCCCAAGTGCTGTGCCCTCCGAATATTCTATCATGCATGAAAATAATAAGATTAAATAATTTAAATAATTATTTTATCTTATTATTATATGACTGTTATCCATTGCAATTGTTGTAAAACTTATGATGACAAATATTTATTTAAACATCTAAATTCAAAACATCATCAGAAATTTGTGGGATATAGATGGAATAAGGACGATACAATGAAAAAACTTTACAAGAAAAGAAAGACAGAAATTAAAAATAATTTATCTTATTATTTAATATGAAAAGGAGTTATTCAGATTATATTAATATAATAGATGAAATGGAGAATATAGAACAAGTACTAATAACTGATAATAGATGTAAAAAAATATGTTATTTTATTTTAGAATTAATTAAGTTTTTGATACAATATATTAAAAATATAAATGCTAATATAAATGCCAAAAAAGAAAAACAAAAAGAATAAGACAGGTTTAAGTGTTTCTTCAACAGAAGATAGCGGAGAAATTGTTAAAGAAACATCAGTATTTGAGATTGCTTGTCCTATGTGCAAAAAGATGTTAGAACTTAAAAATGAATTAGAAATAAAAATAATAAAACATGTAAATGTTCATGTATTCCAACAAGTTTCAAAATAAGTAAAAATGATAAGAAAATGAGTATTGATAAAACTAAAGACAGTATCAACTTAGAAACTGATGTCCATAGTATAACTTTTAAATTTGGTAGGCAAGCAACACCAACCGATAATAATGAAAACGAAACTCAGGAAACTGTTAAACAAATCATGAAAAATTAGTATTTAAAGAGTAGATTTAACATAATTGCACTTTATAAATATAAATAAATAAATATATAAATAAATATCTAATTATTTATATAATCATAATGCCAACTATGAATGGACAAGACCATAGAATTATAACTTTTGACGATGAAGAAATTAATGATATATTCGATGGTGATAAAAACTTTGCTAGGCAATTGAGTATAGAATATTTTTATTGGTTAGATGCTAAATTTAACAATAAATATTTTATGAAAGGTATAACTAAACCAGATAAATTTGATAAAATGTTGAAGTTTTTTGAAATTACAGGTAACGATGAAGGTTTAATACAATTGAAAAATAAAATTGGTGAAAGACTCTTAGAATATAATTTATTTACATATATAACATTAAATTATTCAGGTAAATTATATAATAAAACGTATAATTAAATAAATAATTATCTAAATAAATATATAGTAATGTCTGAAAATGAGAATTACACTATTAATGATTTAATGAAGAAGATAACATTAATTGGTAAAAATATTAAAACCTTAAATGATATGATTAAATCCATTGATGACAAAATGAAACCAGTTGAACGCAATGAAGATAAAGAAAAAATCGAAAAGATATTTCAAGCAAAATCTATAGGAAGACCATCGGGCGACTACCCGACAAAGCAAAAGAAATACTGTGATATGTTGAATACAGGAAAAATCAAACAACCTAAAAGCACCACTTTAGAATTTTACAAAATTTCAAGAAGTGATGATGGAGTATATGTATTATTTGAATAAATAATATCTAAATAATTCTAATAAATGAATTTATTAGAATTATTTAGCAAGAAGACCTATACAAAATACCTAGCGAATTAATTTGTGAAATCTTAGTGAGTTTGACGGAATAAGGATTAACATAGCTTGATTTTTGGATTAACATAGCTTGATTTTTGGATTAACATAGCTTGATTTTTGGATTAACATAGCTTGATTTTTGGATTAACATAGCTTGATTTTTGGATTAACATAGCTTGATTTTTGGATTAACATGGCTTGATTTTTGGATTAACATGGCTTGATTTTTGGATTAACATGGCTTGTGAAATGTGGTGCTATAATTCTTAATCATACTATAATAATAACATTTATACCCTTATATGTTATAATTATAATGTAAAATGACTTAAAGGAATAAAGACTTAATATAATAAGAGGAAAATGCCAATGCTAGGAGTGACAGAAAAAGAGCTGGAACAGGATAGAAAGATAATATTGAGTTTCATTAAGGATAATCCCTATCCATCGTATAAACAAGTCATTGAAATAATTAAAAACGATAAAACAATGAAAGATATATATCCAGATATGTTCGCTGAGTATGGAGAACAAAATCATCAATGGATAAAAGAGATCTACGAAAACATAATGAAAGAAGAACTCGTTAAACGGAATGGTAATAGTATTAATGAAAGAGGAGGAATGACAACAATGCATTGCAATTATTATACTTTGGTATCAGTGTTGCGTTATTTAATACAACAAAGAGCACCAATGAAAGATTATGACGTTAGCTTAATCTGGTATAATATCAGAAACATCTTGAGCAGTTCTTGGAACAACATAGGAGACTGGAAACACTAAAAACAGGTTTAATCATACTATAATAATAACATGTAAAATATTATATGTTATAATTGTAATATATTTATCGTTTGTAAAGATTGAATTATTATAATTTGCTTATCTCTTTCAAAGTGCGTTGTTTAGACTTGGCATGCTTCTTCAATTTGTTCGTGCTTTGGCTGTTTGTTTTTGTTTTGTTTGATACTCTTATGATATTTTTTGTTGGTATGTTGCTTTGTTTTTTGTTGATGTGTGTTTTTGAGTTTGGGTTCTTTGATGATTTAGAGTGTTGCTGTTTTGTTGGTATGCTTGTTTGAATTATTTAATGTTGCATGCTGTGATTAAATATTTTTGTTGCTGGTTGTGATTATTTATTTTGTTTGCTTGTTGTTCTGGATTTTGTTTTCTGTTTGTTGTGTTGCTGTTGGAAAAAAAATAGTAGAAAGAAGAATTCTTTGAATTCTCCTTTTACTATTTTTTCCCCCCCCCTCCGGATCGCAACAACCAGAGCGCTCCGTTGGGCGCCAGCAGCGCGCTCAGCCGCCGCAAGCCCGCGCAGGGGTCCGGCAGGTGGTGCCTCGCGGGGGATGAAGCCGTGGCTTCGTTGGTTCCCGTTTCGGTGGTTTTGAAGGGAAACGCCACAGGGAACACCCGCCATGTGGAGGGAAAACCCGCCATTTGGGGTTCCCTCAAAGCCAAAACAAATCAAAGGGGAACAAAACAACCCACAGATTTGGGGGAGTTCCCCTAAAGCCAAAAGGATTTAGGGGGGGTTTCCCCTGAAGCCAAAAGTAAAAAAAAAGCAAAAAAATGATTTGGGCTACTTTGATACATACCCAATTGACTGGCCAGAAGTTCTTGGGAGGTCCCTAACCTGATGCCCTAACGCCACCTCAAACGAATGCTAGGCCTTTACGTGACTTTTGTTCGAATACATGTGGTTCTAGCGACGCATCTCTAAGGCACCCTAGCTTAGCGAGCGCATTACCACTGCCATGCTCAGAATAGCCAAGGCCCGTAAGGAACTGTAAGAAACAACGTTGCAAACGAAGAGACTGTCATTCAACACGTTGACAAGGGGCATTCATGTACAATTTCAATAGGAACCGTTTGGTGGGCAGTATTTTGGTGGGGATTCATGTTCACCAACGGATTGTGTGTGTGTGTGTGGTTTCTTCGATTCTCCAGGAAAATCACACATCTCGCTGGAAATGGGCAAATTGGTTAAATTACCCAATCCGTGCGTTCACCCAATCCGAAACCGTTGGCACACCACGACACTGATGCTGATCACATCTCAAGGGCAACCAAAAGGAGGATTGCCAGGTCTCTTTCGGCAAATCACCCGACGAGGAGGACAGTGGTGTCAAGGACCCAATCGTACTGTTTTTCAGCGAGCCTCCAGCTCGTAGTGTTTTGCAAAGACCTTTGCCTCACTGTTTGCTGTTGCGTTCTGACCTCAATGTTTGGTGGACTAGTTACTACAAAAGAGTCGCAATCAACACCTGGTACTCAAGTGCAGTCAAACCCATGCACGGAACAAAAAGGGAGGATATTCTCTTAAGCTTCACTGTCCCAGGCTTTGGACTCTAGTTACTACAAATGTGAGATCTCAAAGGGTCGAACTCCGTCCAGTATCATTCATCTCCGAAGGGAGAGACTGCCTTCATGGTGGACCCCAACCCACCAAAAAGGAGAACGGGCAGGAAGAACATTGACGTACCTTGTGGTGGTTCAAGCTCGAATCCAAAACATAGTTGAACAGGGAGATGGTGGACAATCGGCCCCTTGTGATGCCAAACCCAGGGAGTGAGCCAAAACGGTGGGTGTAGGAGTAAACAAATGGCCAAAGGACCCTTGTACTCCGGTTCTATCCGTACCCTCCTGATTCTGAAAAAGCGATCCTTCTCTGCCAAAAATAGCCCACCTCGTGGACATGAGTCGTTTCTGAACTGAAGGATTAATGAAGAGAGTGGGAGACCAACCTTGTGTGCATGTGTTTTGAGTTGGTAAAGCCTCTTCTTTGCTCTTTTAGTTTGATTTTCTCCTGGGGGAGGAGTGGGGGGTAAAGGGACACCACATGAACTCATCCCATAGAAAGGTTGGCTACAAAAGCCCACGCGTGAAGCGTCCGAGCTCTTCCGCCAAGTCGCAGCACTCCGCAGCAGATCACCAGGTGAAAGCCATTGCCAACCAACGGGTTCCCTGGCGAAGTTCGGGCCTCCAAACCCTAGGTCCTCCAGAGAGGTTAGAATAAGGGCACCTTTTTGTTCTGTAGTCTGTTTTAGTAGGGGAACCCTCCCCAAAAAAAGGGTAAAAGAGCACTACTGGGAGACCTAGCCTTAGTGACTCGCTGATTTCCGATGCTTAGAAGTTGGAGAATGCATTTCGATACAACATCTACGCGCGTAACATCACCAAGTTTCAGGACTCTGATGTTTATACTTGATTAAATTGGTATTTAGAAAATCCAAGCAATAGGCAACCGATTTCTGCGTGTATTAGTTTTCGCTTTTGCAACACAAGCGAAACCTCATAAATACACAAGCAAGGGTCCAAGCCACCAACCATGGCTAAACCTTTTGGAATTCTGAAACACCACAGCATTCTAAAAATTAAAGGCTTCGACTGGGTTCCAACTGTGACGGGTGGAAAAAAACAAACACCACAGCCTTCCAAATTTCAAAATCTTCGACTGGGTTGGAAGCCGTAACCATGGCGGGTGTTGAACACATGTGGCGGGCCATTGGGAGCCCAGGACCCGCCGCCTTCAAGAGGAGAAGCCGACCATTGCGGTCGAAACGTACTCCAAATCCGGTCAAAGGATCTGCGCAAAGAGGGGAACGCAAAAGCTTGGTTGACGATAGAAGGGGAGCACAAAAATATTTTTCAGCAGTTACGTGGGGATTTCCCACTAAACCACAATAAGCAAAAATGTAAAATGTTTCCCAACAACAACCATGAAAGGGCGACAAAAGCACATGTCAGTGGCAAGCATTGATCTGCGCAGGTTTTGCTTGTGGCAAACCAAGGAACCAAACTTACAGCACTGTCCCAGATCCTTCTTTCCAACAAGTTCTTTAGCGACCTTGGCTAGGCACGGATTCAAAGTAGAATGCTCTCGGAACTGGATAAAAGCATCAACATGTTTTGTAGCCTATGCCATAGAACCCACTTGCACAGAGGACGTAAAGTCCCGGCCCAACGATGGCACAGTTGGGGGCGTTCGCTTTCCCATGTGGCTGCGTGTCGTGACCATTTCTGGGCCGCTTGCACAAAGGGAACTATGACGCTCGCGTTGCTCCCGTTGACCATCTTCCTGTTGGTGTCCCTTTAAATCCATATACCCTCAAATGGGTATAAAAGACCCCCAATCAATCAATGCTGTTGGATTCTCTTTAAAAAGGGGGGTCAACTAGGTCTCCTAGAAGAGGCCCCGGCTCCGTCTCTTTCCCTCTCTCTCTCTCTATCCGCGCCTGGTGTGAGGTCCATAATGTCCCCCACCAGGAAGCGGATGCGCGCCTCGGGTTGGCTGCCGATGGTCATGGGGAAAAAAACGAAGGCTTGTGGGGTAAGGGAAAGAAGTAGTTTGTTTATTTTGTTTTATTGTTTGTTTCCTATATACAGGTTGGGAAATGTTATACCTTATTATATGTATAGGTAATTGTGTTCACCTGTATCAAATTATGTTGTCTTGAATATATCTGTGCATGCCCCGTTTATCTAATAATATGTAATTCATTGTATTCACCTGTATTTAACGGTATCAATTGTGAATTGAATCTCTTTGCGTATGCCCCTTATACGTCGCATAAACAACTTGGCACCCAAACTTTGGTAGGACAACTTGCTCGGAAGTAAACAACACGCACCGCTGGACTAATTGTCCGATGACCAGTAAACAAGAGGGCGGAACGGCCGCACCTGTGTACTCGTTGGTGTGTGGTTGGTAATCAAACTGCACCTCCAACGTCTCCCACCACAAGCGAAGCCCCTCTTACAAGGACCCCCCGCCCCCGCAATTCAATCACCTACATGTTTGTTCACTTATGGCTTTATTCAAAATTGGGGCACCACGCCTTTTACCAACTACGTGTTCGTGATCATTGCCCGTGAATCAGGATCCTTCCAATTCTCAAGCCTCGAGCACCCGGAAAAAGAAGAGGCCGCCATTACACCATGAACGGTTGGCACAACTTCAGAACTCGGTTGCTTCTGCTCCCCTGCTAAAAGTTTAACTTTTAGTGGTTTCATGGAAAACCCATTAGTTGGCAAAAAGTTAAAGTCCTAACATCCAAGCAACATGCACCAGAGGTCCTCTCTTTGGTCAAGTAAAGGGGATGGCTAAACCCTGAGCCCGAGGAAGTGGCGCCGATTCCCCAGTTGACGACTGCCAAGGCGCATACTCCTCCGGCGCCAAATGCTGCTTCAGCTTGCGGCAAGCCACGGCGACGGTCTGGCAGCGTTTGCACGCGCAGGGCGCGCTAGAATTCCCCCCAACATCGACGGCCTCGTTCTTTTTCCATCATCGCAGTCACCCAACCATTTAGTTTGCAGGCCTGAAAATCCCCCGGAAGCAGCCTGAAGATCCCCCAGAAGCAGCTAAAACGATGATCCCAAATGAACGCCCGACAACAGTTCTGCCAGAGACCCGGTAGCGGACTACCTGAAGTCGAGACCATCAACCTGCAAAACAAATAGAGGCCTTCCCGGAGAGCCCATAATCTAAAAGAGGGCTGCATTTGTCAAAGTATGAGCAACAGTCAATATTGGGGTATGGGTCAAAATTAAACCACCATGGGACCACAGGTTTCATCCATGTTTCAATTTACCAGGGTTCCCATTTTGGGTACATATTTTTTGACCCACAGCCATATTTCCCAACCAGGCGGAGGGGCCCTTTCTGCGGCGCTGGTTTGGTGGCGTGTGTCCCATGCGAGAACTCATGGTGAGTGATATGTGTTCTGGGCTGTCCTCCAAGCCCCTGCTAAAGCTGTACCTTTTAGCGGGGTAAATGGAAATCCCCACTAAATCCTTTTTAACAAAATCTGAGAGGATTACTGGGAACCACCAAGTGGTTCACCACTCGGTTGCCTCGCTCTTGCTTGCATCTGCTCGGGTGCGTTCGAGAGTGCCCATTCCAGTACAGCCCAGGCAGCGCAACACAGCAAGCCAGAAGATATGAATGTCTGACAATATCACCACAAGCAACCGATACCAAAAACCGGCACTCAACCATTTTCCACCTGCACAAGCGGTAGGAAATGGACAGCGCAACACCAATACACTGGTAAGCTAAACTTGACTGCCTCAGTGGATCCCAGCTAAGCAACTTCCCTGTGATTCTAACGGGTGGTTCTCCATAAGGACCCAGAAATACAAGACTAACCTTTGGGCGATTTGCATTGGTTGCCACAGTACTAAGACTGCTGTCTTGGTTACCTACATCAGTGTCCTCTTGGTGAATTAGATGCGTTTCCCTGGTAGATGGGTTATAAAGCCCATCTAAGCCAGTGGAGCCCATCTATTTCTACCCAAACTAACTAAAATAGATGGGTTTCCCCGGTAGACGGAACAAATCGAATCTACTAAACCGGTGGAACCCATCTAATTCTAACCCCACCATCTCAAACTTACCCAAAAAAGGAAGCCCATGATTAGCTACCGCACATATCCCCAAATGGCTGTGGGTCAAAATGAATCCGCCAGAAAACCGAAAATCTTAGTCCATGGTTCCTTCTACCAGGGCAAGCCATTTTGGGGTTAGCCTATTTTTGACCCACCAACTTATCCCCAAATTATCTCCAAAGCGCCGCAGGCCTTGGGCGAGACGTCGAGCGCCACCAGCTCGCAGACTTCATAGCTCCTCAGCTCCACTGCCACCTGGTGGCCTGAGTTGCAACGCCCACGAATTCGGGTCGATAAAAGTGAAAACCAGAACCTCACTCCCAAGTGGACTGGCCAAAAGGTTTTAACCCAGAAGTTTATGAAGTTTATGTTACCAGTAACAATGTGTGTCCAAAAATATTACAGACAAGCCTGAAACAAAAAAAAACACCTGGAAACACGTGTTTCCAAAAAGCTTAAGGTCAATGACTCAGGGAGTTCGGAGGGCAACCCACCTGTTGACCTCGGGGCTTCATGAAAATCCCATGCAACAACCTAAAGTCTTGAGGGGCATGAATCCTTCTAATCTGTACAAGTCGAAAGGGCCAAGGGGTATGGCTGGGAAACGCCAAGTCCATCATGTTGGAAGCATCGCTGAGCCGTTGGACCGAAAGGCTTAGAAACCAATGGCCACCATGTCTGAACGCCATGCGAGCAAACTGACAGAGTGGTTGCGTCGGGCGTATGCTCGAACATCAGGGTGCTTGGTCTGTCCCAACTTCAGTACCACGGAACTCCGATGCGGAAAGAAACAAATTGGCAACCTGCTCTGGTTGCTTGCTTTTAAAGAGACTCCCCTCGCAAAGAAAAACAGGAAACAGGTGCCACTGGAAGAGGCCTGCGTGAAGTGGTGTGGCTGAGATCATCTCCCCTTAAGGCTCCCCTTCGCCCAGACATCCAACATAGCATTTGGCTGGACCTTGAGTTGATGGCCAAGCAAAACAAGCTCAACTCAAGACCCCAAATGGAACTGCAGCTCAAGGCCATTGGCAAATCAGCAAAACTAAGAGCCACCCTGACGACTCAGTGACTCCTCAGCAGGAACCAGTGAGGGCATTGCCCACTGCGTCTGGCTCCTGAACCCAGCTTGCCGCATGAGTCGCCTGAATTCGAACTCGTCTTCAATCGGGTCTTGCTCCGAGTCCTCTTTCGCTCTGCAGGCCCACATGGTGAGAACGACAGAGTGATGAACACTGCCAGGCGAGTCAGTCAGTTCGAGCTCATCCCTTTTGATTCCACCCGCACACTGAGTTGAGTCGCTGGCATGGCACCTAAGCCTGGCTCAAGCCAAGACACGCGCGCCTGTTTCACAGCTATCCTGGAACCTCCTTTCGTGTACCACATCTTGGAACGTCCAATAATCACTAAGGCTTTGCCATGTGTAGGGTTTTAAGAGCTTCCCTCACAAAATTTGCAGTATGTAAGGTGCCCTGTGTTATATGACCACAGCTCAAGCTAATTAGTTTGCCCCCCCCCCCCGCTCAAGGTGTTGTGCAGACTATCAACGATAGATAATGCCATACCTGCTCCAACGTCTGCTTTTCCTCGACGTTCAATGCCCTCAATCACTGTCCAAACTATCTCCCCTTTAGGTGTTGAAGATGAAATCGACAGACTGGGTGTTGGCGCATACTCTTGGATTCCGTTAGGTGGTTGCATGTCCGCCCCAAAGGATCGTTGGAGTCCCAGTTCGGGTACCTTCAGCCTTTCTCACGGAGGGGCCTTCCAATTTGTATTAGAAGCAAGTTTAACCCAAGGAAAGGCTATGTTCTGAACATAAGCCAACATTCAAGACAAACACCTGGCCTGTAGAGTTGGCCCGATTCTAAGTTTAAAAAAAACAAAACTTGAGGTGCGCTCATGCGAACTGAACAAGAAGAGCAAACTAAGAGTGCCCACTTGGCAAACCTTTCGGCATTCAACCTCCCTCCTTCAACCATAACAGGAGGGAAGCATATCACCATTCTTCTACCATAGCCCAAAAAAAGACCCTAAACCCTAAGCATGAAGGATTGTTGAGTAACAACACCGCTTTTCCTTAAACCAACGACCCCGGGTCCCGCGCCGGAGCCGCAGCCGGCCACCAAAATCCGGGGGGAGGTCACCTGCTCATTGGCCCAAGGTTTGGACCGGATGCCCAAATGAGTGGATTTCCATGGGTAAAAAAGGAAATCGGCATCCGATTTTTGTTGGCTTGGTTGACTGTAAAGGGAAACCCTCCCCAAAAAGAAAAGGAGAAAAAGGGGGCACCACGGGGCAACTGGGCTTGGATAACTATGGACCAATGTCGGCATGGATGAACATGTCGCCATGTCTCACAGGACTAATTCTGGCATCTTGTTAAAAGTAGAAAGTAAAGGAACAACTAGTCCTTTTAAACATCGCTTTCCAGAAGGAAACAATTAGTCCTGTAGAAAGAACATCGCTTTCCAGGAACCCGAGACGTCAGATCCGATGTAGGTTCCCTTTCCTCAGGCCCGGCCCGGCATCCTCCCGAGGGAGGCTTGGAAGCTGAAAGCAAGGGAAAAACCGGCGGTCCGGCAGTGGACCCGCCCCCCCTTTAAAGAGGCACCTACAGGTGCCACATTAAAAACTCCAAATTTATGCAGGTCATGGTCATGGTACCCTCAGTAGGAACCCTCACAACAGTTGTCTAGAATACCCATTGACGGGTCGGACCATCCCTAACCCCAAGAGGTCGTTTGATCATGGCACACATTTGCTTGGTTGACGTTGGAAAGGGAGCAAAAATTGAAAATTTAGCAGTTAAGTGCTTGGATTTCCACCACTAAACCAAAATACGCAAACATTAACAAAAAATAAAATAAAAATCCCAACAACAACCATGGTAAGTGGCTGACCTGGGCCCTGTTGGTAGCAAGGCTGCCTTGCTCATAGAAGGCCGATTGATCATGGCACACATTGGGCCCTTCCTTGCCCACGGAGTTCATTCCCCGAGCTCGCTCCTTGTTTCCAGCGCCTCCTCACCGCACCAGCTCGGGCACAGGCGCCGCAGGTGCTCGTGCAAGGGCGCCTCAAGGGCTCCTCTGAGGTTTGATTCTCCGCACCCAAAGGGGGATATCACCTCTCGAGTGGATGGGACAAAGTCTTGTTCGCCACAATGGTCTTTCCAAAAAGCTCGAGGAATTCGAGTCAGGGAATGATCAAACTGGGGATACATGGAAGCGACGTTTCAAGGGTACTCCTGCCCCTTGTTCGTGGAAAAGCATGTGATACCAAGGAAAAGTGGCCCGTGCCTCTGACTACTTCATATGGTTTAACCGCTGCTGGGCAAGGATCACGTGGGTTGGTCTGAACCCCAAGGCTGCACCATGAGGCGAATGCAACGTAATCATTGACAAGCTTTTGTCATGAATCTGACAAATGGGGAGCTGTCAGTCAAACAACATTGCCCCTTGCTCGATTCCAGATCCGACCTGCGCCTTTTAAAAGGGGACACCAACAAAGGGGCCGTAACCTTGACAACGATCCAAATGACAAAACACACCAGGGAAACGCAAATGACACGATTCGATTTGTCTCCGGAATCGGGATGAAGCAACCTACGAGAGGGTAATGCCCCCAGCTGCAAGTCCAAAAGCTCCCCAAGCAAGTTGATCGCCATAGATGAATGACAGTTACGTGTTCATGTAATCCTTGGATCCCTCAAACTCAAACCATTGTTAATTAACTATATGGCCATGGGTCAAAATCCAAATCGTACCTTCAGTGAACATCCCAATCCAACCACTAAAATAGACTGAAATGGGTGGTGCACCTACCCCAAAATGGTACCATTGGTCTTGACCCACCCCCATATGTTACTATCCTCTGCCAACTGCAAGGGTACATAAAACCACGCTCTGGAAGCATTGCTACGTGGATGCCTACGCGAGTGTGAAAACACTCGCGTGCGGACCGATTTCGTCAAAATGCGCCTATGCGCACCTTTTCGCGAGCTACAACACGTAGCCTCTAACCATCTTATGGTTGAGCGACCTCGACCATAATTTAGACCGCCTTTGGAAGACCAGGGAACACGTGTGATCACTTCGGCATACCCGAAGTGTGATATTTGAAGTAATTAGGGGGTATCCAAACATATCGTCTACCTAGACCATACTGAAGGCGTTTGGAAGGCCAAAATATACATATATATATATATATATACAGTATGTTTATTCAGTGTTTGCGGCAACACATAGTAATATTGCCTGTTTGACACGTGATCTGGATGAGTTCTAACAGCAGTTCAACCGAAAATATGGGTTCCCTACGAAAGAAACTTTCATGAAGACATTGGTCGCAAAACCAGAATCCGCCGCCTATTAATTTGCCCGTGGACCAGTTGTTCCTCCTTCGTACTCTTGTCGACTCCACTAGTTGTTCCTCCTTTCTTGTCGAAACGTGGGCAGCCAAACATGGGGCGCCCTCTCATGTAGCAAACTCTTTCTGAGGCATCCGCAAGGCAAAACGCGGCATCCAAACGCGGACTGCGTTGATCGAGGGTTCCTGGGGCCCTGCACGGGCAGCACGCCCGCACACTCCACGGAATGCCAGGGCGGATACCTGAGCGAGGCTCTCTTGCAACTCACTTTCGACGTGGCATGGCCACAACAGGGCCGAAAGTCGCGTCTACGACTAAAGACACCTGTCCAAGTGTAGTTTACCACGAAAAACCGAGTTCCAACTGTAGTTTACCACCAAAAGCACCTTTCCAAGTTTAGCTTACACCACTAAAACTATATTTCCAAGTCTGGTTTACAACTAAAACCAAATCTCCAATAAAGTTCAAAGTCCGAAAACTCGGAAAGTGAGAAGCTTCGAAGAGCCCTCTGACAGAACATTCCCTCGAACACCAGAACACAGGAATCCTCATCATGGGAAGTGTTAGCAGGTTGGAAATTATTCAATATGTCAACACCAAACCCTCCTGTGACCCTGACCACCCCTCAAAGACTTCCCCCAGCAGTTAAGGGTTTGATAAGCCTTGGTGCCGCGTATGGCCAAATGTGGCCTTGTCGGTTGGAGGAGCAGTCTTTGGGGGGTGAGTTTTTGTTCTCTTGAATTTCTGCCAAAACACAGGCATTGGCCATGAAGCTGGAATGTTGATCCCTGCGAAAGCAGGAAATATGAGGACCAATGGCCAAAAAAAAAACGACAACACCTTGGAAAGGTATGCGCAAACCTTCCGGAAAAGCAGCGCCAAGCTCAAACTAAGAAGTCCAAGATCTGCCGTGATTGTTTCACTGAGGACAAAGGCGTTGACATTTTCCAGGGTTCCAATGAGCTCCAAAGAAGCCATCCCAAAGATAGAAAGTTGGCCCCAGGGGATAGGCTAAAGGACGCCAATAGCCAGTTTTTACCCAAATGTGCTGTTATTGTTTTGAAGCCAAATCAACAAGCGCAGACCTCTCAAACTTCAGAATGGTGTGCTTCCCTCTCCAAACAAGATCTGGCCAAATGAGGGTTCCAGGGCTAAAAGGAACTGTTATCATACATTCACTCATTTCCGACCTAGTTGAGCCTATCATAATTTCTGCAAACAAGATGACACCGGACATGGGTGCGGCTTTACCTCAGAAGGCAAGAGTTAGGGGTACGAGTATTGCGTGCATTTTTTTCACGAAATGCTTGAATCGTGTTCGGTCACCAGCAACCTGCATGTGAACTCTACCAAAAGGGGGGGGGGAGATCACGACTCGCTACGCTATGATGAAGCCACGCAGCACACAGCAGTGCGTGGTATTGCCGACGCATACAGCCGTGTCCAGCAAATAGTATCCCACACGCAGTGGAACACGAATGCCACCCACATGCATCAAGGCAGAAGCTTTCGTTGGCTGAACTACACCGCTCTCTCCCTCTCCCTCTCTCTCTCTCTTTCTTTCTTTCTTTCTTTCTTTCTTTCTTTCTTTCTCTCTCTCTCTCTCTCTCTCGCTCTCTCTCAATCTCTCGCCTTCGCCTTTGACCAGATGCAGGTCAGAGTCCAAGTGCATTTTGAGGATGGTTGTTTAAAGAAGGGTTCAAAGTACCTCCTTAGAAGGTGCTTGGACCCAGAGGGCAAGGAAAACTTCACTGTCAAATGTGGCCCGGGTACTTGATTCTAGAACGAACAATCTCGCACGCAATTTAAGCTGCACGTGCATTTGAACACGGCGTGTCCGGAAGAAAAAAAGAAACAAAAAAGGAGCGGAAAACAAAAACGGCGTAGCAGGAAAATGAATGCATTGTATTCCGGTGTGGGCCTTTGACATGTAAAGCATTGCATTGTCTTGGCTGAGTCTTTGTACAACAATAAATAGCCATTGTGGGCGTGGTTGCTTTTGTTGTTGTTTTTGTGCTTTTTGGTGTTTGTGTTTGGCTTCTTTTTGTGTGTGTGCGTGTTTTTTTGGGCGGGTGTAATTAAGCTCTTTAGCTCCCCAAACAAACAATGGCTCCCCCATAATGTGGACAGCGGTACTCAACTCCGAGCTTGCGTGCGTCGGGCGGGGGGAGGTGTCTGAGTCTGACACAAGGTCACAAATGTGTTTTCAATAATTAGCTTGTCAAAAACATCGGGCTGGCAGCCAGTAAAGGTGACTCAGGCAACACATTCCACCACAGCAAGTGGCGAAGACAGTGAGGACAGAACAACTGGAAAAGACATGTTGTAGAGGGGGATATGATTGGAACGGGCCCGGCTATGTTGGCAAGATAGTCTATCCCGTCTACCCCTGTGCTACGCGCTTGTGGAAGAGCTCGGGCTAACGCTTTCTTCGGTCCCAAAGCAGGAAAGAAGAAGGCCTAGTTCGAGTCGAAAGCTTGAGGAAAGGTATGGAAAGGCATAGTCAAATTCTTGAGTTCTAAGATGATTTCCACTGCAGCCAAACCACCCCCAGGGGTTTAATGGGATACCCTTTGCATAGTAGCTATGTTAGTGGCCTTGGGCCTGAAGGCAGTGGTTTGGGGGTCGTGGTTTGGGGGTAGTGGAAGCCATCTTCAAATTGTTCAAATCCTCGGCACAGTCGGCCACGCGAATTGAGTGCCGGACATAGTGGCGTCCTGAGCCGGCAAAGTAGGGATCAAATGTCCGCGAGAACTGGCGCCCAGGAGCTAGGCAGCCCCTACGAGACGGTTTGGTTCTCCTCAGCCTAGGCTCTAAGGCTCTTGTAAGCCTACAAAAGCGGGTACTGGTGGGTACCGGAATGCTTGGAAGATAGAGCACAAGGTGAGGTAGATGGGTTTGGTTCTTCTCGAGCTGACCACGAACTGTCCCTCCAAGAAGTCTTTCTATGCGTCACCCTCCCTCGTTGGAAGACCGGGTCACTTGCAATTTGTCGAGTGTTTAGTGGATTTTAAAGGGAACCAAAGGCAAGCCGCCTTTCTTGGGGGGGGGGGAGCAAAACACGCCACCCCCATTTTCAGGGGTGCACATGTCTCATGGACAAAACACACCCCATGTTTAGGGGTTGTGGTGAGGTGCCAGTAGAAGCGGAGCCCCTCACAGCACCTTTGCCCCGGGTGGGCTGACCTCTGGCACACGTCGTGGTAGGGGGGGACCACGTTCAATGACCACACTTGTGGCATTCAGCTAGGCATGGCTTGTTCATAAAACCTGGAGGAGAATTCGGAGCTTTAGAATTCTCTGACTGGCAGAGTTCATGCTGGCAGAGCTCTCTGAACTGACTGAAGGAATTTTACACATCTGCCAGTGCTGCTAGGTACCTCTTGTTCATGACCTCCCCAAAGGAGAATTCAGAGTTTCTTTTGAGGGCGAAAACTGGAGGGTTCCCGCAGTCTAATTTAAAGGGGACCTGGCATACTAGAACACGCAGCAATTGCAGAGGTACATTTTGAGCGCCGGCCCTTTGCGCCGCGTGCTTTTTTCGGGCACCCCCCAAAAAATGTGTTCCTTGTGTTTGTTTCTTAAAAGCACCCACAAAAAGGGTGCCCTCAATGTCGGGGTTCATAGCCCGAGCAAGGCGGGTGTGAAGAAACAACCTGGGGTTGCCGTCTACCAATTGACTTCGAGCGTGCCTGCTCTCATGTTCAACCATCAAGATGGATGGGTGAAAACTTGCCCAACGATGCAGTTGATCTCAAAGGGATTTTGTTGAAGGAAAGCCCCTGTAAAAACGACTACATAAATCAACAAAACAACCAACTTGATGGCGTGGCCCAAAGCCTTGAACAAACCACTCTGTCCACTAACACGGGCCAAGGCCAAGCCCCACAAATGAGCGTCCGGAAGCTTTTGGTCTTTGAGAAGAAACAACTCAACCCAAGCAAGCAAGCAAGCAAGCAAGCAAGCAAGCAAGCAAGCAAGCAAGCAAGCAAGCAAGCAACCACGCAAGCAAGCAACCACGCAAGCAACCACGCAAGAAGCAAGCCAAACAAACCAACGAACAAACCAAAACAAACCAAAACAAACCGAAACAAATAACATCACACAAAGAAACAAACAACCACACTGGATCACACAAATTCTGGAATCCTGGGACCTCGCACGTAGAAGGCTTCGCAGGGCGTCGCAGCTGACCCGGGAAGACGCTCCAATGTCTGGGGAAGGGCCAGCGCTTGACATGGCCACGGTCATAATAAGAAAAGTTCCCCTAAGAGGACATTGGAGGAACTGAGTGCTGAGGGGGGCTCTGAGTTCTGAGTTCCCCTAGCACGCCCGAAAGCCACATAGCCACAATTCCCCTAAGCATAGCTCACTGAGTTGCCCCTAAGCTCACTCAATTCCCCTTGTGCATGCTGTGCGGGCCTGTGCTTTTGGGGGAATTGTTATGAGCTTCCAATGTCCCTCCTGGATGGCCCACGGTGGGCAAGTCCTTCCCAAACTCAACGCGGGTTTACCCAGCGATGACTTTTTCCAAACACAAGGTCGAAAGATAGGCCCTGCTTTCCATTGCAGCTGGCTGTTCCAGATGTGAACACATCAAGCCGCTTCCATCAGATTTCAGCGTTTTCGGTGTTGCACATGTTGAAAACCAGTGCCCCTGGTAAAAAACTAATTGGAATCCCTTTTATTGTTCCCCATACTTAAAACAGAAATCCACTCCACCAAGCAAAAAATGACTTGAGAGTGAACTCCTCCGAACAAAAAGAGCTAAGTTCCAGAAACAAAACTTGTGGTGACTGGCTAACTTTTCAATCTTAACAACAGACGCCAAGCCCGAACAGGAAATAAGCTATTACCTCAGCTGTTGCATCCGACAAAAAAGGGTTTCTAGATTATGTTCCATATGTAGTGAAGCTGGAAACAAATGAGATAGGGTATATCCATTAAAGAAGTCACAAGGGATCCCATGCGCCACAATCAAAACCTGGCGCACTTAAAGGGCCTACCACTCGTGAATTTGCTCGGGACTGTCCAGGCTACGCTTCACCTACCCCAAGCGACCTTGAGCAAGCTCATAGGTCCTGGACCCAGTCCGCTACCAAAAACACCCTCATATTATCATGTTCTCTCAAACTCGGGCAAATCCCTAAAAATGCTTGGTTTCCTTTAATTGTCCTTTAGACCATGGCAATGGAATATGACCACTGTGATCCAACAAAAAGGGCTTCCCCAAGACAACCCCCCCATTTAAAGAGGAAGATTCCCAGTATCACAGAAGTGGTTGGATAAACCCCTTGTGATGTCACCACCCTGCTCTAGACCAACCCTACAATTTGGTTTCCCTCAACAAAAAAGGAACACACGAGATGCGCAACCAACTTTCTCCCCGCCTCCGCGATGGATGCCTCCTCTATGGGCTCCTGCCGCGACCTGCGCCAGTCCCAATCTGTGGGTGGTTCTCTGGGCTGTCCGTTTTGTTTTCAGACCCCCCGCCAAAAAACAAAAAACAAACTTTGCGTGGGTGAAATACGGAAATCCCCACTAACACTAAAAACTTTCGCAGGGTTGTAAAAGTGTCAATGTTTACTCTGGTTCAAGCAACCACTAAACCCAAATCAACAAAAACATGTTCAATAAATGAAAGCTTGGCTTTTGGACAAGCCTGGTGTTTATAGAGTTTCATCCATCCGGGCTACGAGCGACATGGATTGTGTGCATCCTCAGTAGCGATTCCAATTGGTACTTTCTACGCGGTACTTTGACATCATTTGACCGCAACAACCATCCTGAAAGGGTACCAAGGGGTCCGCCGATGGACTCGCAAGATCCTGCCTGCGGATGAGCTCTGACACTTCCCAAATTGCCTGGCGACTGGCAACCCCCCCGAACATGTTCCTTTGGCTTGGTCAAATCGTGGTCCCGACTCCCTGACAATCTCTTTGCTGGTTTGGGGCGGGAACATGTAGAACCTCCAACATATCTGGGGGTGTCTTTTGGCGGGACACTCTTACACTTCCTTGTTTTTTCCCCAGCTGAAAGCTTTGGGGTCTCAGCCCAGATAGGCTCCGGGGTGGTCCGGCCCTGAGGTCGGGTTCCACGAAATTTCCACCAGGGTTCCACTCCACGAGGTTCTGCGAGGGCTGCGGGGTGGTGTGACGAAAAGGAGCACCGCATGCTGGGGATATCACCTGAGCTCCTTTTTGTGGGGGGGGGTCTCCTGAAAAAGGACACGACATTTATGGTTTCCCGTTACCCCTTTAAACAAATCCTGAAACGGGTATCCCCGAAGTTCGTCCAGTCAGACTTCCCAGTCTTTGACCTCCTTCCTGAACTTGTACCATCAAGCAAACAAAAGGAGTCTCCTTTTTCGGGGACGCCTTGATTGAACGTCAGGGTTCCTTCAGAAGTCCTCCCCGGGGACTCCTTGTCAATCCCAGGATCCTAGCGTGGACTTGAGCATCAGACTCCTGTGGCGCGCTTCTCTCCTCGACGGCTTCCTCCCGCTGAGCTACGCCCGCACGCCCCACAGCCGACAATATCCGGACTCGTGAAAGCCGCCGGAACCCGCCGGCGCCGGAATCATGCTCCCTACAGACTGCAGTGCGTACCCAAAGCTGCAATCGTGGAATCGGACATCTGAGGGCAAGCCTGCTGGCGATGCGCAGCTTCCAACAGCGCCTCTACCTGGAGTATATCAGAGGGAAGGATTCTGGCAATGTCTCGAAAACATGCTTTCTCCGTTGCTTCGGCGTGTCGGTGTCGCCCATGGCTGAAAACCATCGTCTTTCTTCCTCCCGTTGGGTCTGAATTTCCGGACGGAGCCTTGGAAACGGCCTAGGAACACCCCGAAGGGTCAGAGAGCAAAACGGACGGAGCAAGCAATCCCTGTCTCTGAAAGTAAACCCCACATTCAGAACGTGGTTGATGAATATGGCGTCCCATGTCTGAGCCCATCCGTCACTTTTTGGAGGAGACATGCGCCTAACAATCCACAAGGTGGATTTTCAGGGCTAACATTGCGGAAGGAGTTGACCCAAAACCAGTAAAGACCCACAGGGCCGGAAACTCCATTTCCTGCGGTGGTCAAGGGGTTTCTTACCCTCTCTAAAACTGAAAAGGTAAATGCTCGGTTACAGTGGCTTGCCTTGGATCTGGGTTTGCTCTGTGGTATGGTAGCAAACAGCTTTGTTTTTTGCAGCGCCCTACTAAAAACGAACAGAACCAATAAACCAACAAAAAAAACAATTCAAAACTTGCCAACAACAGTGAAGTGCAATCCGCGGGAAAAAAGATCCGCCGCCTGCGCCGGCGACTGCGGAGGGTCACACGAAGGCGCCTGCTTCGTCGCGTCGAGGGAGGGGCACACGAGCTGCTGTGATTGGCAATTCACCGGTTTGGGCCTTGAAACGATGAGCTGAGGTGAAAGTCCGGCGAGAAGGGAACAAACTACTTGATTGGCTACCAACAAGTTATTTAAGAATGAGAAAATAAGCAAACTGTGGGGAAGGCATCAACACACAACACGTGCAATGAACACCGAGATGTCGCAATCAGGGTTCACTTTGTGTTCATGCCGGCACTTGTTGAATCCAGCTTTTGCTCTTGGCCCAACTCTGGGGCAGAACAAAAAACATCAGATTCTTTGTATTTCGTCTAGGCAACATACTTTTGAGAGAAGACCCACAATATTCAAAGTGGCATCCGAAACACCTTTAGTCCAAAGGCGCTTTTGGAAGGCCCTGCATGTTTTGCAATCAGGTAGTCTTAAAGGTTTAAAGGTGCAACAGAACAACCAACTGTCGGTGTACGCTCCACATGCCTCAATGCGTGCCTAGGGAATTGAGCAACGGACACGATCAATCAACAGAAAGCAATACGCCGAGAAGGTCCACCAAAAAAAAGCTTTCCGTTGCTCACACGGGAAAATTGGAGAGGTGAATTGGCCCACTCTTTCCAATTATTGGGAACGCGTGTGTTTCGAGCCCTCCCGACTCAATTTGACAATGACCGCTGCAGAATGAGTCACTTCAAGATTACAGTGGGTGGCTACTTCAAACACACCCAAACCTTAATGTGCCACAGTTCAGGTCAAATCAAAATTGAACGATGAGTGGTTGAAATTTCAGTTGCACAGGCAACAGCTGTCCCGATCCTTGCGGCAAACTACGAAAGGTGCAATGGAGATCCCGAAGCTGTCAATGAGCAAATTACGGTTTCCCAAACCGGAAATACAAACCCCCACTGGCCATGGGGAAACAAACGGGCGCTTTTTTGGAGTATGATTCTAGGCGAACCCTCCCCCACAAAAACAGGGAAAACGGGCGCCTCGGCTGGTCACCTTTGTGGCTCCTTCTGGCCTGGTACATGGCCTGCAGAAGCCAGGAAGCCATGTCCTCACCCAGCTGGAATTCCCCCCGCAAAACTGGGGGAGGGGATTCCCTCCTCCGTAAGGACACCACGCAAGGGAATCCGCCAGAAGGCCGTAAGAAAGAATCCCAATTCAATTCATTCATGTCCTGATGATCCTGATGTCCATTGAAATTGCCTGGCGCCAACAAAAATAATCCAAAATCGCCTGGCTCACATGGGGATACTGGGAATCAGCTAATGCGAAGTTCAACATATGACAAACATGCATCATTATTGAACCCCCAACTCCAACTGTGCGGTCAGAGCTCCGAATCTGTTGGCCATGGTCATGGCTTCTTTGATAGGAGCTCTCATGAATGATTGTCTCAACAAATCCCCCTACTCCAAGCAAAAGGGTGTTTTGACCAAGTCTCATTCAATTGACATGGTCAAATATGCGCCAAAACAGGGGACCACCCCGCAAAATACTTGGTTTTGATTTGCGTTCCCTTTCTACCGAAATGCAAAGGGCACAGACCGATCTGCCATAAAGCCATAAGGGCATAAGGGCGGAGGGAGCCCTGATTCAAGCGCGCCTTTTGTCGGTTGGCACGGGCAATGCGGATACAAACCTTCACATGGAACCTTGGGAGTGACAAAGGCTTCCACATTAATGTAAGGCCTTACGATAGAATATACCATGTGTGTGTTTCACTTTTTGCCGGTACTGTAAAATGTAACTCTCCCAAGTCTGCCCCAGTCCATCGTTCGCTCGGGCAAAAATATCCACCGCGGTTTCATGAACCTAGTCGAAGCTTTTCGGGCCGCCTGAACCCTAGGCCTCAAGGGCTCTCGGCTTTTCCCTTGGCCCGGTCCGTGAAATTGAGATCGGCAGGAACCTCTAGGTATCCGTGGGCAAAGAAACGGGCAGCTTATGTTATTCTCCAAGACCTTAGGCAGCCAAAAAAAGGAAGTCAGAAGCAAACAACCTGTGTTGTTCAGCTTTTCTCCGAAAAACCTGGTTTGGGAGCTCATGGTAAACATGACGCATTTTGGTTTTATAGTACAAAGCGATGTTCCATCTCTGGCCGAAGATAAATATCCGGGCATAGCACAACTTCACTTGCGAGCGACTCCTCTGGCGCCTTCCCCACATCTTCGCCGGGCGACGCTTCGGGCTGGCTAAGATCTCCCTGAATTCCTTCGGGAGTCCCAACACTCAGAGTATCTACCTGGAGTCTCCATGACCCTTAAAAATGAGTCCATGACCCACTCATGACCCCATTATTTTGGTGCATGACCCCATTATTTTAAAGGGTCAAGGAGACTCTAGGTAGTTGTTGAATGGTCATAGAACGGGCACAACAAAGAAACCATTCATCCCAAGATGGTTTCCACTACCAAACCACGTTTCCCAAACCCAGGATATGCCCAATATGGGCTTTCCTAGAGTAGGGGACCCCCCAAAATGGTAGGTTTCCTTTAAATTTCCGATTTGAGAAACACCCAATCTACAGTGGCTTTGTAGCGGCTTTGTCATAGTCAACCTTGGGCGGGTGCAAACCCTCCAGAGGCTTCAAGCGCGCCCTATCGCGCTGGCTCCATAGGCAGGGAATGAGTTGGAATGACCGAGGAAAAAACTATCCCTTGTGGTTTCCTTTAAGGGAATCCCCTTCCGGTTCATTCCCAACACCCAGAAGATCATTCCGTACTGAGCACCGCGATGCAAATACAAAGGCCCAAAGGTCAGGATTGACACAAATCCCAGGTGCTCGCGTTTTGATACCTCAACACGTCGACCTGGTTCACCTCTAAACATGGAGCAAATCGCTCAGGGTGGCTCTAATAAGCGGTGCACAGAAGGAAATGCATGTGTGCAGCATCCGAAAGTAAAACCTATTTCGTAGAACCAATCGCACCGAAATAGGGAAAACCACAAGATCTTCATCCGTGTCGATTCACCGGTAGTGAGCCAAGCCATCAGTGTCTTGGCAGGTCTTGGTAGGCTTGAGGGGTCAAAGAGCTTATAAGGTACCCAGGCACCTTTAAAAAGGCGATGTTTAAACCTGGATACGTAATAAATACGTGTTTGTTTTGCATGTAATTCTCTATTAGGACCCCTGTGACATATGTTGAACATCCCCAAGCTCTGCTATGTCTCCACGCCCTTCGGCCTTCGCCTGTAGGAATACAGTAGCCGACGAAGAGGCAGTGGCCTTAAGGCTCGAAGTTACTAGCTCAGCGCTTGGAAAAAGACGACACCGTCCACGACCCAAAACCCGGGGTCTCCTATTTTGAGACACACTCATATAGGCCTCCCTACCCGCATGAGAACCAGGTAGAAGCAGCCACCTTCATTGGCCGAGTGGTTCGTTGATCCGTCGCTCATTTTTTTGGGGGGGTTTGGGTGCCCCCCAAGATTCGAGTGTGCAGAACCTCATCCCACTTCACGAGATCCAGCCGCGGAAAAAAAGGCAAGAATCCAATCTCAGTGACCTTCACCAAACCGTGCGAGGTAAGACCAACCCAGCACCAGATAAAGAATTACGAATGCGGCCGCAGCTGTTTATGGTTGGGATTGTCCCTTACCAACCTTCCTTTACCCGGGTTTTAATTGTGGCTCAAATGAGGTCAACTAAGGCCAAGGCCTTAACACTTCGGGGGCTGGGTTTGGGCGAGACCCTGGCAATGGGGGAGCCGTTCATAAAAATCGATAACTTCTATTCAGAGCTGTCTCGCCCTGCAGTGCCAACATTTGAACTGAACACTCTCACAAGCTTTACATAGCTTCTATTTGCTTAAGGTGTCCCTATGTAATAAACACACTGACTTCCTGAGTGCATTGGCCAAAGACAAGCTAAAACGTGCGTGCACCAGAAAATTAATCAGTCTAAAATGTTTGGCAGCCCCCGGCAAAACCTGCACATTCCGTCTCGTAGAGCCAGGAAAGTGAAAGAAGTCACACAAACTGCAAAATCATGCATTTCTTACTTTGACAGTTTTACTTTCCCTCAGTACATGTAAAGGCACGAGCTGGGAGAGCAAGAAGTTGACCAGTCCCAGTACCTTGTGACGATACACGTTTGCCGTTTTTGGAACTTAAGTGCATGGTGAGAAGATATCAAGGTAGCGGTGAAGGGCACAATGAAGCCCAACACAGCCGACTGATCTTCCAAAAAGCCCATCAGAGCCACTTGATGTACAGCTAGTCAACAGATTCATTTGCGAACCCCTCGTTATGGATCGTTGAAGGCCCACAGTTGAAAGTAGCTGGCGCAGTTGGCATGGCTGAGTCATCATCTTTTCTTGTCAACGGTGCTTCGTCGGGAAGCGGTTCCAAGGCGTCTATGGGTTGTCAATACCAGACAGCAACGTTATCTTTGCAAAGCAGGCTTGAGCGCATTGAGGTTCCTGGTTGCAATTGGACGAACTGGGTGGCTTGCTTGCACCAACTCCGGCAACTGTTCAGGGATCCCTAAGGTGACCCCCCACAACCGACCCCCGAATTCAAGGCTATGTTACCTTGATAACTCTAAATCGCTCTAAATCACTCTAAGTCACTCTAAATCACTCTAAATCACTCTAAAACACTCTAAAACACTCTAAAACACTCTAAAACACATAAGTGGGGGTGTCCCACTAAACCACAATCAGCAAAAATGTAAAATGTTTCCCAACAACAACCACATAAAGGGCATAGTGCCATCTACTTTCACCCTAAGGACAAACAGCCTGAGGAGTCCTCAAAAAGGTAAGTGGCCATGGGCTTTTCAAAAGCCAAATCGGTTAGCCCCCAGTGAACGGGACCCAATCCTAAAATGGGTGGTGCATTCACCTACCCCAAAATGGGATCCAAAACGGTTTTGACCCACAGCCATGTGGTTGGGTGGAAACCCTCTTGGCTTGGATCTCTGCCCGGGTTCTCAATGAACAGCCGTTCAAACGACAAAACCACTTTCCACAATAGAAAGTCCCCTGTCACAAAATTTGCTGGTGCGATTATAAGCCATCCAACTGGTTCATTCCCTCATTGCCTACTTATAGCACGAGCAGCAAAGCGCCTGAAACCCCGTCCCAACGTCTGTGGAACTGGGGCTTGATCAAATGGGACGACCATTGGAGAAAACCACCCAAAGCCCAAAGATGATATTGCCCACATAGGAGAAGTTACCCGCGTTCAAAACTGGGGGCCGAAGGGAACATTGATCACCCAACTGCAAGCCCCAGGCGCAGGCAATCGCAGCAGCACTGGCCAGCGCTGCCGCTGTCGGCTGGTCGGCCTGTGAGGTTTAGCTCATTGATTGATCCGCCAGATGCGTAAGGTGTTGCTTCAAACCGACCCTTCTTGAGATTGGAGCCGAGCGCTTACCACCTCTGTCCGATCTGTCTGTTCACACGACATGTTGACGCTACCTTGTGCAGGCTTGTCTGGTCAGGTCGAAAGCCAGCCCCTGGCGCTTTGCGCGAACAAGTCCCCAGTTCTGGAACTCATTGGATCAGGCATCAAAGACTGCCCTTCTTGATCTCGAGTCTAGCAGCATCTGAGTGTCCCCTGTTTTCTTGTGTCCCGGCTTGTGGAACATCGCGACTGAACTCCATCCGTCCAACCTCTGCATGTCTCAACTTGAAGGTGTGCAAAACCTTCTTCCAATCCGTTGGGCAACCGACTATGGAGAAAGTTTGCTTTGTCAGTGGGGATTGTGGCTGAAACGGAGGTGAGGCCAATTTTGGGAGAAGCCCCCCTCCCTCCCTCCTTCGAGAACTCCACGAAAAAGCATGCGGAGTCAACATGATTGGCATTTTGTCGGCAGTCCCCCATTACCACCTAACATGGTCTGCCCAAACAAAAAGTCCAGAAACAGAGGAACTCAGTTTTATTTTCAAACTCCCAGCCCCCACTCAACTGTTTGTTTACCACTGAAAAGCCATCAAAGCAGGGTTCAATTCCATCCTGAGTCAGCATCAACGCAGGAGTCTTCAAACATACTGTGGATGAACAAAATCCCGCACCAGTTTGCAACCGTGGGAAACCATTGTTTGTTGGCATATACAGGGAAATCATTCCAGGGTCCCTTAGGTGGTGCCAAATGGATTTTGTCCACAGTACAATCCCCAAAAACGGACCTCCCAGTTGCTAGACCAACCCGGGGATGGTCACCGCGCCGCGGCGTCAACGCGCCGCGCCTCTAGCTGCCGCGCAGAAGTGCTGCGCCAGGCACCCACCAGCGCCTCCAGGCGCGCGTGACAGAAGGCCTCGCAAGAGAAGTGGCTGGACAAGGCCCGCCTCCCAAAAAGGCAGTCCTCAGCTTTCCTTCAATTGAGTCAAAAAATTGTACAAAAATGGTACAAAATCAAAACCTGGTACAAAATTGAGTAATCAAAACCTGGTACAATGGTGAACCCAGAATCATGTAAGAAACTGAAAAGGCGGCGCAACTATTTCCGGCTGGGGCTGCCCCTTACTAACCTTCATCTACCAGGGTTTTGATTGTGACTCAATTGGCATTGAATTGGGGATGATTTATGGGAGGTTTGGGGATGAGTCAGCGTCCCTTCATTTGGCGGTTGGGGGGTGGTTTCCCATGCACCTTCTACAAAAGCCAGGGGATCAAATCTGAATCCAAACAAATCCAAACCACAAATTCAGGGTTGCTTGAATTCCTCATCAAGGGATCTGGCTGACAACAACAAACTCCCAAGAATGAGGAACCCCAAAGGAACCTTTTTGAGCAAACTCAGTCGCGATACCGAAATCTCCTAAGTATCTGAGCGTCCAACCCGAAACCAA